>JAQPZY010000806.1:387500-493224 GCA_029931535.1 Margaritifera margaritifera | reverse complement strand
ACAATTGCAGAAAACATTTTAGGAATATATCCTCCCAAATAAACCTATACATCAAGATAACAGATGAGAGGTAAAACTGTTTAAATGCTGAAGAAAAGTATACAAAATAAAAGATCAAGGTAAAAAAAAATATAAAATCCTTAAAATAGAGCATCAACATTTTTTATACAAACCACACTCCCTCGAAATGTCCAAGACTGTCTATGGTGGAAAACTTCTTAACCGAGTTCACATCCAAAAAACATCTGTCTCACAAAGTGAAAGTGAACAAATGCATTCCACTGTCAGTGGACAATGGCAGGGTATGCACTCTGGTTGAGGTTCACCCTTCAGGAGGTACTGTATATACTCGCGTATAAGCTAAGTCCAAATGCAATAAACATCGATCCTGATCTGCCATTGCATAATGCGCCAGTAGATCAGGGTCTATGTTGTTTGTTTTACTGATTAGTCCTTACACACTGCATAGACCCAAACCTGCTGGCGCATTATGCGATGGCAGATCTGTGTCTATGCAGTTTGTATCGGCTTATACGCGAGTATATACGGTAAGTACGAGTCAGGTTCGTGAGTCCTAGCATGATTGGTACAATCCACCTCATCCCTGTGAATTGTTCTATATGAGGAATACCACTTTTCAATGGTGGGTAGCAGTCACCTGGTTTGATGTTATGAAGTGTGTGCATCTGGAGCTTTCATGCCACACATTCTGCCAAGTTTATATAACATGGCAATTTATGTAATATTTGAAGTTACTGTATGGAATCTTCCAGTTTGAAATGTGTGACTGCAGGGCAGCTTTGGCTGTTTTATCTGCCATTTCATTACCCTTAATACCAGTTTGACTCTGCAGACAACTGTAATGTGGGAGAATAAGCACTGACAAATTAAATTACTGAAATACCCCTTTCCTGACAATTTTTTGTATGTATCCTGAGATAGAAATATTCAAAGAATACATATATGTCAAAGATACAATGTGTGCAATAACAAATTTAATGATCTGGAGGCAAGCTAGACTATGAATTTTAGGGAGAAGTACTTCTGCTTTTGGGCAGAATAAAAAGAAGGAGGGAAAGAAGTCATATATATATAGTCAAACCTGTCCTGACAGTCATGTTTACATAGCAGTCACCTGGTCACAATGGCCAATATAATTCCCCCCCCCCCCATTTCCTATATAAATGTCATGTAATGGTCACCTGGTTTCTGCAGTCAGCGGCCAGGTGTTTCCTAACCAAACAGTGGTATGTCCCTGCAGCAGTCACTGGAGCATATCCACAGCAACAACTCAGTCTATGCAAACAACTTTTGCATCACGAGGATGGCATTGTTTAAAAAAAGGAATATATCATTTGAATCAATGTGCAAACATTTCTTATCTCGCTTGTACTCACCATACTGCAGTCATACATACATTGTTAGTGTAACTCAAAGGTGTTAATATGTCAAATTTGAAAGCGAGGCAGTTTTTTTCATTAGTGTAGAGGGTCGAAACATTTTCGCTTGCTGGATGGTGGGATAAGTAGTCATGTTATCACCACAGAAATGGAGCTCACTTTTTGTACCAGTGTGACAGGTATAGTTCAATATCTTCATCCATTTACCTTACCTGTGAATTAGAGCTATCTCTGATGAAAAAAGTTCATCTTTGAGAAGTGATACGAGTTACATCCCTTTTCATTAGGGTCAGGGATCATTCAGTATTTAAAACTTGCCTGTAAAGGTAGGCAAAGTTTCAGTTCATGGGTCACTAAGAATATCCATATACAGCTTCTTTTGAGTCCCTATTCATCACAGGCCTCTCACATAAGCCAACTGTCTTTTGATCTCTACAAGTTGAACAACTGGCTAATCCAGATATTGCTTTTGAAGCATGAACAGGTGTTTCCCAGCCTAATTTATACAAGCTGGCCAACTAGAGAGTCAGTCCTCTGTTTTACAGTCATATGTAAGCTGTCAATCAGTAGTGAAATCAGTGTTTTGTCATGGTGCACAAAACAAACAAAGATCAGAGATAATTTTAAGTCCGTGATAATTTAATTTATAGGATGGATTAAAATGAGCAGGATACAGCAATTTTGTGTGGAACATAAATTTGGCAGCGAACAACATATATGTGTATTTTATGATTTTGTTTAATACAGGGTTAGAAGTGAAATTAAGTTTTTAAATACTGCTGCTCGAATCATCCTTAGAGTACCAAGAACTAAGCACTCATTCACCCTGCTTGGTGCACTCCACTGGCTACCCGTTTGCTTCAGAACCAAACACAAAATCTCTTCTCTCTGCTACATTGCCAACAGTCTGGAATACCTATCTGACCTGATCAATGTGTACACCCCTTCTAAAAACTTATGCTCTTCTTCTGTCACTCATATTCTCATAATTCCCACCGTTAAAACCAAGTCTTATGGACAATGTTCTTTTGCATATCAGGACCCAGCTACCTGGAACAAATTGCCTCTTGTACTTAGACACTGATACCATAATCTCATAAAAGAGCACTTTAAAAACTAACCTCTTTTAGCTGCAAGAACAGACTTAACAAGACTTAACAATGTTTCTTTACCCTTAATTATTTTCATCATGCTTTGTTTGTAACTCCATGGTGTTGTGGTTTTTTTTGTTGCAATCTTGTTTATATACATGCCCTTATGTGTTAAATAATACTGTAAACCACTTAGAGCTTTTACAGTTTAAGGGCTTTACTAAGTCAAAATTATTATTATTATTATTATTATTATTATTATTATTATCACAATATCGACTACTAGATTGTGGGGATAATAAACATGAAGGTATAAAATTACCGGATCATATTCCTCTGCGCATGCTGGACACTCACACACTGGCTGCCCATTACGAACCACACATTCTGCTCCTGTGTCACACAGCACATTCCTACAAAGGCCATTGGTCTCTGAAATAGGAGAAAATCTACTGGTCAGTCTTGCTATGAAAATGCTGCTTTAAACATAATATTCCACTCAACCAAATTGTACACCTTTACAGATTTATTTTAAGTGTTTGAAATTCTTTACCACAGATAGAACTGTTGCTATTTTACTCCCATCACATTAGACTATCTTTTCAGATGCCTAAGACATATTAAAGATGCAAAAATTGAAAAATTATGAATCATTAAAAATAAAATAAACAAATTAATTGTTACTTGTAACTGACCAATTATTGCGTGGTCGAGCTGTAATGGGGAGATAATCAGCAGCACAAAAAACTGTGACCTTTGTTAGAAAGCTGAAGGGTTACATATATTTAAAAGTGACACCGTTTGTGTGAGTGAATTGGGATGTATTATTTGCATATATTTCAAGTAGAAACCAACATACACACTGCTATAATAAAGTGAACCTTTTATATTTTGAATACTGAAACGATCCAAAATGAAGTGTATATATAGTAATTAATAAATATCACTCACCCAAACTTTTACAGTCTAAGCACAACAGATCTGAAGTTTTAAGCATGTACAACATAAAACAGATGTTTCCTGGACACACTACTGTTATGAGAACAGTTTACTCTGGGTCTTTTGTGCTTGCATGATAAAAACAACAGCATGTCAATCCTCAAACTGACTATTTGTACAAGTAAATAACTAGTACAAATTGTTTATCAACAAACTTTGGTCAAAATTAGCAGTTTGACTAATCATGCTACAAGTTGACTTTAGGTAATTCAAACAACTGTCAAATACTTCTATTATCTCAGATGATTAGAACGTACTTCTATCTTTTCATGATTTTAGTTTAGCATGCATTAAACTTTATAACATTTCAAACAGATTGATAATGATAATAATTATCTCACAAAAAAATTGAAAATGTAACTTACATGGTCGTTATTCATTGTTTACATTACCTTTTAAATCCCACATTTTTCAACTTTTTTTTTACTAGGAGACTCCTTAAATGAGGTTTCTATAGCACCAAATAAAATGCAGTCTAACGTTTAGTGAAGCTGAAGGGCTCATATTATCAAGGTACTTGATTTTATATCTGTATTTATTAAATATTTTGCTGTAGTTGCCATAGTTACCTATAATAATAATAATAATAATACTTTATTAATAGAAGTAACCTCAATTAGTGCAATACTACTCTCCCTTGAGGCCTTCTGTTTAAAATGTGGAAAAATTATATACAATATTTACAACATAATATAAAGTGCCTGCATATTATGACAATAATCAGACATTGTTAAACATGTAAGAAAAAACACTTTTCTTTAATTACTATAGATTATCACTCTTTTTGATGTTTTGAGGAATACTGTTCCATAATGAAAGCACCTGAATAATGCAGTGTCTTCTTGAATGTCTATAACTTTGGAAAGTTGAAGATTCACATCAAGAACAGATCTTAATCCATATTCAGATCAGTTTGCTACAAATAATTCCTGAAGCTATTGTGGAGCGATTCCTTGAAGAGAATTGTACACTAAAATACTTTTTCGATAATAAACCCTTCTAGATAAGTCAAGCCATTTCAGTTCACGGAAGAGAGGCTTGCCTGGTGCATCAAATGGTTTTCCAATTATAATTTGTGCTGCTCAATATTGTGTTTGGAACAATTTCCCCAAATAGTGACACAATAGTCAAAAGTTGCAAAATATAAGCATTATAATAGAGAATCCTTGTTTCCATAGGAAGATATTTCTTTATCTTAGAATGAAATGTAATTTTTGAATTTACAGCTTTATATACTTTGTCAACTTGATCATTCCATTGTGGAAATCTGTTCACATGAACACCTAAAGTTTATGACTTCCCGTACAGAAAAATCTCACCAATTCACATGAGCTGCTCATAAGCTTCACATGAGAACCTTGTTAGAAACGTATGCAAATTGGGTAGATTTTGCAAGCTCATGTGTGCAGTTTGTTAGATCTTGTGAGCCATTGAAAAACTAACCAAAGTTTCTCATGTGCAGATTTTGCTCACATGAGAATTTGAATGTTCACATGAGAATGTATGACTTAGAAAATATTCGTTCCCCTTACATCTGACTATGTTTGAAAATAAGGCAGAGTTCTAATTTCTCACGTGAGAAATTTGGACTTCGATTCTGATCAGACACATTTTAGATTTGATCTAAGTTGCTTTTTCTCATCTGAGTTAGAGACCCATCCCATTCTTCCAGCATTCTATAAAGAATTATGCTTCAAGAATTTTGCTGTCAAAAAGCAAATCAAATAATAAAATAAAATCACACAAGATTAAATGTACTTTTCCACAACTGAGACCTAATCCGGTATTGAGAAAATAATGCCAGTTATTTCCCTTGTTTACAGTCTGGAGACTGGTTTACTTGATCGCAAAATATGCACATAATGTTTTGAAGACACTAAAACACACAACTACCATGGTAACCTCGCTTTCAAACAAGCGCCATTTTTAAATTAAGCTAGTTAATTCTGTACATTTAATTGCAAGCAATACCAATATATGTGCAGCAACTGATCATAGAAACCAGGAGATAATTTAAAATGATGGAATTATCATGTTGGTGAGTAAAATCAAGACCCTACTGCATTTTGCCTGTTTACGGGTACAGCAGTTTGACTGCCGCTTTCGCAGCTTTGCCCCCATGATTGAATACGTCAAATAAGATGACCTTGTAATCTTGCTCCTAACAATCATTGAGACGATGATTTTTCAGATCATTATTATTTACTGCTGCGCCTGCCAAACTGCAGTTCTCGATGCATTAATGTTGTCAGTTATCGAGAATAGTGTGACGAGATTAGTGTCCTTGATCTACCATGGTTCGTGCCCTCAACATTAATTTTAATGCTTATATTATAATATTGTGAGAAACTATTGAAATCGCCATAGAAAGTGTTGAACTATATCTGCTTAATTTATTCGTAAACTCTCCAAATTCTTTGTGAGCTGCTGTTTTTCCGAGCGTTTCTAAATGTGTCTATTTCTGGAAGTAATCTGTGGTTCGTGTCCCTGAAATAAAGCCACGTGACATAAGATTGGAATGTGACAATTAGGTCAATGTTTACTCTAGAAATCAATAGTGTATGATGTCCCTGTATTATTAATATTTGCATATGCAATACAAATCATTTCTTTCAAACGCATATCGACTGCAATAAAACACTTATAAATAATGATGGCAAAAATATGAAAGAAAAAATATGATGCATTTTTTTTTTCAAGCTGTCTGATAAAATTGTCATATTTTAAGATACTGTAAAGTTTTAAAAGATTTTTTGTTTATGCTATTTCATAACAAAGATTTTGTTCCCTTAGGCCAAAAAAAAAAAAAATATATGTGTTTCGAGTCGGCCGACCATCCCTGTTTCACATTGCTGACCCTAGTACTTGAGCCTTGCACCCCCCCTCCCAATTTTTTTTTTTTTTTTTATTAAATCACATTGCCGAAATTGATTTGTGCATCTAACTGAGCTGGTTTCGACCAGTACTTTGAAGGGCTATACATATTATTTGATTTATATATAATGTTTTTAAAAAACACAAATAAATAAATAAATTATTATAAACAAAATCACATTGCCAAAATTGATTTTTGCATCTAATTGAGCCAGTTATGCCTGGTACTTTGAAGCGCTTTAAATATTATTTGATTTATATACAATGTTTAAAAAAAAAAAAAAAAGTACCTGCCTATCCTAATTTTAAAACCAGTGCAATAGGAAACACATTTTTTTTTGTTGGTCTTATATTAAAATATTTCAATGAAAAATTGCATACTATATAGTTTGTCATTGGATTTATTTTTTCTAACATGATAAAAGAAGTGCATGTTATAATGACCAGATTTTTACATTGCCTTAAATGTCTAAAAAAAATCTGTTTTCGGTTTCCCGCTTATCAAAAGGTAAAGAAAACCAACATGTGAACAGTAGCCCTGGCTTGAATGGCTAACACTCACTACAGGGCCACAAAGTGTATGGTATGAGTAAAATTTGCCATTTTCATTCTATTTTTTCAATTTGATTTGTATTAAGTATTCGAAATATGTCTTAATCAGCACTTACTGTCACTGTCAACAAATGCTAGTGACCCAGTTGATTACGTCAGGATCTCAAAACAAGTGTGTGAGGTCACGAGAAACATGGCGCATGAATCAAGGATAAACACGAAGTTAGGACAGTTGACGATAAATTACATGCAAGCTTGTTAATCCAATTTCTGTTTTTGTTTGGGACTGTTTTTCTTCTAGCATATCAAATTCTACAATTGTCTTTATGCAGTGAAGTTTGAACTGCAACTGAGGCAAGTTCAGAAATCATATACATGTAGGTATGCTTCTAATTTTAATACTTTTAATTTTTCAAAGAATACGGCAGTGGATCTATTTAAAAGGTTTTAAGGTGTAAAGTGAGTAATTTCATATTGCTTTTTTTTGTTTTTTGTTTAAAGACGTAAAGTACGAAACGTTTGACAGATATGATATTGCAACTTTCAAACTGGATGGTCATGAATAACACTTACAGATGTTTCTAAGACTTATGAAGTGATTTTCGAATGTTGAATTAAAAAAAAAAAAATGCCTTTGCCAAACAGGTAAATAGGCACATTTGTTGTCCAGGTTACAAAGTATATGTTGCTGCATGTAATCTATTTCAGTGAATGATACTTGAATCATACAAGAAGCAGGGAAGGATTTAGAATTTTATTCTGAGAGGATTTGTTTAGAAGAGGTGGTTCAGAGTAATTCAAATGGCTAACATTCTTGTTTTTTTACCTAATAGTGTACGATTTTAACAGATGGGGAGGGGGAACCTTTAACCATTTGACAACATCCCCCCTCCCCAAAATGGATTTCTATATGGAAGTGAAGTAAAAAGTCTAAACCCATACAGAAAAAAAGTGAAGATTTCCCACATATTCAAGAAAGCGGCTGTGAGAGATTCCTTTGATTGAAGAGCTTGCCTTTCTGTGTACCACATATTCAGAAAGCGGCTGTGAGAGATTCCTTAAACTGAAGAGCTTGCACTTCTGTGTATCAGCCTGAATTTTCTGGAATCTTTCATTAATAATATATTGGATATAATCAAGATCATACATCCACTGTCTCCTTAATTTGCTCCGCATGCAACAATTTTGCAAGGAACGCAGTATGCTCAATTTAAAAAAGACAACGTAACAGCTAATGAAATATATTTTGTGTACAGAGTGTTTACAAACGAAATTGAACAGAATATCAGTACATCATGGTACTCTAGAGGTTTCATTTTAACAAACTTTTAAATGTTATGATGGAAACTACTGATATATTGCACAAGTGTACAAAATAATGTTTAACTTTGATAAATACAGTTTTAAGCAATTATGATAAATATTGTTTCAAACAATTATGAATTTATATTCATTCCTTCCCATGTTGTTTCCTTTGATTTATTCCGATTTTAGGGGTCCCCACTGAAATTGTATGATTAACAGCAAACAAGCTGGAGTATGTGTAATGAGTTCTAGAAAGTTTGCATATGTAAAACAAGATACATGGCTCAAAATTAGGATTTTTTTCACAAACCCACAGGATCACCAAAATAATATTTTCATTGATCCTGTCTAAATTTCACTGATCTTGCTAAAATCAAACAAAAGCCAGTTCAGTTTCTAATTCAACATTTATTATTCATTAACATCAACTCAAAACAATAACTGTATTTCACCAACAACACAGTCTCTCCTGTGTCACACTTTAGCCATTAGTGTCCATTTTCCCAGCATTTCTGGTACTTTATTAGTCTCTTATGTTCATCATATATGTGATCGCGCTCCCTTGTCATCTAATTTTTGCAATTTCGGTGGCAGCTGTACACCTTGCAAATACTTCTACATGTTTACAATTGTCAGTGCATAATGCACTGAATGTTTATCAACAACAATATAAATATTAAAACATTGTTTGGTATAAGTCAATAAAAGCAACCTTTTCTGATTGGTCAATGCTAGCCTGAGACCGTATACCTTTTGTTATCATCAGTAATGAAATCAGTGATTGGATGTAGTACACCTAGCTGGTTTCATGTGCATCAAGACCATTGCTTTCACAATAATCACACTAATTTGCTTAATGAGTGAATGAGTGTTTTACACCTGCCCATTTGTGCTGCGAGCATTTATTGTTACATAATGCATGCGATATAATAATTACTATAATTGAAAATCATTATTATCACATATTTATATACGGGTTGTCTTTTTTCTCATGTGAGAAACCTCACTAAAACATGCATAATTGAACTTGAATATGCTCATCTTCACTAGATTTTAATATCACTTTGAAAATCTCTTTATTGCTGTAAAATAAGTTTTATTATAGGAACTTGGTTCTTTTTAATTCTTGTCAAAAATATTTATCAAATACAAATCAAATCCTAGTCATTTTTTTTTTTATTGCTCACGTGAGCAAACTCTTGCTTACATTAACCATTCCTGCTCATGTGATTTTCACATGAGCAGAGCAGACTTGCTCACATGAGCAAGGTCTTGCTCATGTGAGGAAATGCTTGCTCACGTGAGCAAAATCTTGCTCATATTAACAATTCCTGCTCATCTGATTTTCAGATTTTGTTAGATTCTATTTCTCATGTGAGTTCTACCTAATTTGCATGTTAAAATGCACATGAGACTAACATGAGTTAGATCTCACGTGAGAATCTTATGTGCAAAAGGTTAGACAAATTTGGTGTGGGTTGCTACATTCTCGATTTCACATCCGTGTATGGTTAAATCCAAATGTGTTTGGCCTAATTTTGCCTGTCGTTGTGAAGTTGTTATCAGCATACATTTTGTTTTATTTCCATTTATATGCATATAATTTTTGTGACACCAATCTTCAATTTTGTTTAAGTCATTGCATAAGATTGATTGCACAATATTTATGGAGAATCCAGATGAATGAAGTGTAGAATCATCAGCAAAAAGGTCAACATTTGATACACCTGTAATGAAGAGTTTATCATTTATGAAGAAGAAATAGCAAAGGTCCAAAGACTGATTCTTGGGAAATACTGGCTTTGATACTCTCTGGTTGTGATGTTGTACTTCCAATGCACACTTGCTGTGTTCTCTCTTGTAGATATGAAGCTAACCACTGGATAGTGTTGTCATGAAACTTATAGCCTTTTCAATTTTGATAGTAAGATGGAATGATTAACAAGATCAAATGCCTTTTTAAAATCGAAGTAAACAATTCCAGTTAGGTTTCCTTTGTTTGTATCGCTTAACCATACATCTGTAATTTTAGTTAGAGCTGTTTGACAGGAGTGTGCATGTCGAAATCCTGACTGTTCCTTATGTATAAGTATATTTTGATTTAAATAAGAATATATAGAATTTGCTACATGTTTTCTATTACTTTAGAAAGAGTGGGTAGTATAGATATTGGTCTGTAATTTTCTGGATTTTCCCTGTCACCTTTCTTAAAAATGGGTGTGACTTTTGCAATTTTAAGCAGGTCCGGATATAACTTTTTCCTCGGCCGCAATGTCATCCGCAATGTCATCCAAATGAGAATAAGCTATCGTTTCAAATCAGCCTATAGCAAATAACTGAATAAAAGAAAATACCACCTGTTTTCTCTGAAGCATTTAATTTACTTACAAGGATAGAAAATGGTAGACTTAGCGTTGTCAAATAACATCACCACACACATAGGTACACATGGTTACAACTGCATAGATATTAAATACAAAAATACACCAGTTACTGTCTTTAAAATCCATTGGACAGTGGAATATAGTTTTAATTACATGCAGTCTTTGCTGCTTTCAATAGTTCAGTAGTTGGTGTGAAGGTAATGCAAGTGCCATTTGTGTTCATCTTTGCACTCATCAGAGATTGAATGGTGCTGTTGTTCAACCTTCCCGATGAACTTGTTGACTTTTTCTAAGCATAGAAATGATCTCTCTGCATCTTCATTGCTGTGAGGGAGTGTCAAACATGAAATGGACACTTGAGTCAGATTATCACTTTTCCAACTCTCAAAATTGTATTGACTTTTGACAGACATTTGGTTGTACATCGGTACTACCAAAATAACCATATTTTGCATTATATATATGGAGTACAAATCCGACTTCAAATACATTGCCACTGATCACAAACTTTAATAAAAATGGCTTCAACATTCTCATTCAATACAGTCAGTGTTCTTCAACACACATCTCTTTGATGTACTTAACTTCAGACAAATTGGGTTGTTCCATTTAGTGTACTTTTACCTATGCAAATTGGCCTAATGGGCTCTCCCTCAGCAGTTCTCAAAAGATTTGACAGGACACATCACCCTAGCTATTGTGAGCCAATTAAATAAATATCTAAAATTTATCTCTGACTGCCTTACTTTTAATTGCCTCTAAAACAGCTGTATAAACTGACCCGAGGATAGCTATACATGAGCTCTGAGCAGGACTGTTCACTATTTATACATACCACAGATTATGGGCATATATCATGATGGTCGAGAAATATAGGTTATTTCTTTTTTGTTTTTTCAGTTTTTTGTGGGTAATTTTTTTGTTGCGAAGATATTGCTGAAAATCGTGTTTTTCAAACACGATGTGCTGGTTTTGGAAGTAAAAATATAGTGTTTTTCACGTGACACATTGTGTTATGGCATGTATGATATATATATATATATTTTATTATATATATATATATATTATATTTTATATATATTTATATATACCTTCTCTTCTAATAAATACTTTGTGAAAAGAAAAAAAAGAAAAATTCTGATAAAAAGGATCTCAAAGTATTGTTATATCAAATATTTGCCTCAATGGTTAGCATGATGGACTACTATGCAGGAGTACTGGACTGAATTCCCAGACAGGCCAGGTTGACTGCCATATTTTTTATTTGGACCAGATACTTCACTCTACTGCCCAACCAAACTATGCCTCAAGGCAAAATACCTTAAATTTTTCAATATGATGCATACCAAAAATCAGTGGCGTACTAAGGGTAAATGGCGCCCGGAGTGACAATGATGGCCCAAAGGGCCATAATATGAGGCCCAAATTTTATCAGTTGTTATGGTGCCCCAAGACCTCTGGTGCCCGTGGCAACTGCCCCATCCACCCCACCCACCCATGTTAGCACGCTACTGCCAAAAATAATTCTTTCTTCCAAGATTGAAACATTTAGCCACAATACATACACCAAGTTTACATTGCAACAGAAGATATGTTCCAATATACATCAAAGTCATCTCAACCAATTAACCATATGAATATTTGAAATAAGGATTTTATATACTTAATTGTATCTGCTTATAAAAACGGTGCAATTTTAAACAATGAACATATAAACATCAAAAAATATTACATTCTGGAAATAAATTAGGAAGGTGGATATGCTGATACAAATTCCATATTTTTCATGAAAATTAATGATTTTTTGACAAAGGATTCCAGAGTTTATGTTTGGGGGTTATCAATGTATGCATTGTACTGGACAGATTTATGCTGTTCTGTTTAGAAATATGAAATCATTACAAAAATCACCAATGTATCATCAGTCTGAAAAATGTAAATTCATTTAAATGTAAGTCTTACAAGCCAAATTTTTTATTACTTTTTCTCCAATTATATACCCTTGCTCACAAGAAAACCATTCCCAGCACCACCCCACCCCTTCAACTCTGAGAAACTTTTGACCAGACATGGAGGTCCCCTAAATAAGCCAACCCCACTTCTGACCCAGGAGAGAATAAAAATGTCTGCAAACATTCCTAATATTTGAAAAAAAAATCACCAATTTTTTCCCTATATTTACTGTCCATGTAGCATAAAAGATGTAATTCACCAACAAATCATTCAAAACATAGTTACAGACATTGCTTCTTAAAACGAAATTCAGTTCACTACTAAAATCAGTTACTCATTAAAGTTCTTTTTAACATCAACTATGTAGAATTTCTTAAAAGTTAAAAAAATGCTCACTTATCACAGTTTTATCACAGAATAGTATTGTGTCAGAATGATATGTATTTTTGTACTGTTGATTGCTTTGTACTGTTGAAAAAATGTTCTGAATCATTTCTAATTAAATACTGTAATGGCACATTATATGTAAATGTTTAACAGTCTGCTATGCAGGGATACTAGTACGATTTGATGATTTGAATTACTGACCATTTTCATGATTGACTTGGTCAAGGTATGTTTGAAAACTTAACATACAGAAAACCACATTTTTAAACCTATGAATCTGACCTCTAATGTACAAAAATCAATGTCTTTACAATAGTGCAAGCCATCCACAAAATTTGGTAAAGGAACTTACTCTATAACAAATGTTATTCATTTTTCTTTCACAATATTTTACCTTTGATCTTTTTATAAGATCATGGCCTTCCATACCTTAGTGCAAGCATAAAATGTTTTGGTCAAGACATCCAGAAATAAAGTAATTATGCAAAAACCATCTTCTTTCACTCACAGTGACATTGCTTTGACCTTTTGACGACAAAAAAACATTTCTTTTACCCAATATGTAAGTCATTCACAAACTTTGGTGAAGGCACATGTTTAACTGAAATGTTTGTGCAGAAACCATATTTTTCTTGTATACACTGACACTGACCTTTGACCTTTTGACTTCAAAGATAGGCTTCTTCTTACACAAGTGCAAGCCCCATAAAGTTGGTCCTATCTGTGATGTAGAACTAATGATTGTGCATCTTGAAAATCAATAAACTTTTCCTTACTCAAGTGCAAGCCATCCACAAAGTTTGGTCAAGTACTGAAGTGGAACTAATGCTATTGTGAAAACCATTTGTCTCTTTTAGCCACAGTGACCTTGACCTTTTGACCCAAAAATCAATAGTTTCTCTTAACCTAAGTGCAAGCCATCCATACAATTTGGTAAGTGCATATGGGAACAAAATATGTGCAAACAATATTTTTCTTTCAGTCACTTGACCTTGACTTTGACTTTTGACCCTCAATAGGCTTTCCATACCTTAAGTGCAAGCCATCCACAAAGTTTGGCAACTGTAGATGGTGGACAAATAGTTATATTTACAAAAAGGTCTCAGATGGGTATAATGTATGGCAAAACCAAAGATTTTTTTTATCATTCTAGCAATCACATCATCTATTGTTTTCTTTATCAAAACTTCTTTGTATATGGAATTTGATGATACCAAAATTGCTATCCGTAATGCTCTGAGAAAACCATGTTTTTGTCTAACATGCCATCCTGTTCCTTGAGTCAAAATCTTCATAACAGAAAAATGATCCGATCCTCTTTTGTTTTGGTACCAAAAACTTGCATTAAATAAATCACAAAGTTTTCCATTGTGCATGTTCAATAAATATACAAATGAACTAACTGTTTAAATTTGTTAATTAAATAAATATCTCATGTGAGATTGACCAGACTGTGACAACTGTGTGAGATATATTTTTTGTTAACCACAGTCTCTTTTGACCTGTTGAAAACAATAGGATTTCTTTTTAACAAGAGAAACTCCATGATACAATATTTCATCTATAAGATAGACAAAGGTTTGAAAGAATTCTTGCTTTGTTATCTTGACCTTGAATATTTTTGACATTTTTGACCATTGACCTAATAGGCTTCATTCAACCATCACAAGTTTTTAGGGTGGCAACTGCTCTGATTGGAAAAATATTTATTTTTTTTAATGACAATTGATATATAATGTATTACACCCATACACTGATATAATATCAATGCAAACATACCCATCTTGTGTTATCTATTTCAGGATCTATGTTGTTTGTTTTACAATTAATCATCAATGCATATTAGATGTACATATCGCAGTTCTATGCATCAGTTGGTATCTTATACACAAAATGATCATCTGTGATCAGTATGGATGTAAAAATATATAAAATGTATATTCAAATATCATCATTTTTGCATGATTCCATTTACAATGATAACTAGCAACTGTTTTGGTAAAAAATTGTTAAAAAAAAAAATAACCATAAAAAATATTATCTTTGTTTTGTGTTTAAAAAATATAGAATAATATATTCACATGATGTGACAAACTGTAACTAATTTTTTTTGTTAAAGACACAAGGATTTGACACTTCTGAATTGTTCTTTATGAATAATTTCATAAAGATAAAAATTTTTGTGACAATATTTGATCTGACAAAGTATTTGAATGCTCATTTTTTTTGTTTATAAACTGTCTCTAATGAATTGATACACCACATTTTTGACAATTTACTCTTTAGAATAATACAATATCTCTCATATAAAAATAGTTACTATAGGTTTGGGACTATGTTTATTTAGAAAAATGTTATTACAATTTACATATTATATTATAAACAATCATAAATGTGTACATATATACATATTTTTACAACATGCATGATCTTTATTTGTAGTTATTAATTTGTTATACACACATATAAATTGCAAGATGCATGAATTCTGGATGCATTTCAGTGATTTGTTAAAATTATTATTCTCAAATCCATTTATATATAATCAGAAACAATGTATTGCATAAATATTGCTATTTTTTTTAATGTGTTTACCTTTAAACTATTTGTATTTCACTGATAGGTGTAAAAGACATAATATTTCATAAAAATTGAAAAAAGCAAACCATATGTGCACATATTAATTATGAAAAACATGTTGTTTCTTCAGACAAACTAGCATCTGTATCATTTCCAAAAAAATCATTTATCTGTTGTTTTAAACTTCATTTTATATTCATCATTCTCACAATCATATTCATGTTCATCCCTCTTCACATTCTACCACCATCACATCACACCCATCATTCACCACACCACACATTCCAAAAATCACCCACATCTCTCAATTTCATCATCCCATCACTAAATCCAACATCCATATCAACAATTAATCTTCACAAATTACACACATAAAAACATCTAAATATCACAATCAAACACAAATAAAATAATTACAAGCTCCAACATAAAAATCATCAAAAATAAAATTCACAAATCAAACACATAAAATAACATTACACAAACAAAACAAAATTAATTAATAAACACAAACACATTCAAAATAACAAAACTAACTAAAATATCACCCAATCAAAAACATAAAATACTCTAAAATACTCAAAATATCAAAACCATATAATCAAAATAAAAACTTAAATAATCAAAAAATAAAATAATAAAATATAATCATAAAAATACTCAAACAAACAAAAAAAATAAAATAATAAAATAAAATCATCAAACAAAAAATAATACTAAATAATAAAAAAAAAATACTCAAAATAAAATACTAAACAATAAATTAGCACATAAAATTACATAAAAAATCAAACCATTACAAAAAAAAAATCAACTAAAAAAAAATAAAAACATAAAAAAAAACATCTAAAATACTAACAAACCAAAAACATATCAATCCCAAAAATAAAAACATCACAAAAACCTATACATTTTCAAACCTTATATCTATAATAAACTAAACCATTATAATCTAAACAAAAACATCTATCAAAATAAAAAAATTCCTGTATATCTTTATGCAAACACGCCTTATCAATACTTAAAAACATAATCCCCTTATCATATGCCTTATCTTTGTATGCCCCCTTTATCTTTGTTTTGTATGCCTTTTGTATGCCTGTACTTTGTTTTGTATGCCTTTATCTTTGTTTTGTATGCCTTTATGCCCTTTATCTTTGTTTTGTATGAACTTTGTTGCTTATATCTTTGTTTTGTATGCCTTGTTGCCTTTAACTTTGTTTTGTATGGCCTTTATCTTTGTTTTGTATGCCTTAATATCTTTTGTTTTGTATGCATTTTTTGCCTTTATCTTTGTTTTGTATGCCCCCTTTATCCCTTTTGTATGCCTTTATCCCCCTTTATCTTTGTTTTGTATGCCTTCCTTTTCTATTGTATGCCTTTGTTGCCTTTATCTTTGTTTTGTGTGTCTTTTGTTTTTGTATGCCTTTGTTGCCTTTATCTTTGTTTTGTATGCCTTTTCTATTGTATGCCTTTGTTGCTTTTATCTTTGTTTTGTATGCCTTTGTTGGCTATATCTTTGTTTTGTATGCCTTTTGTTTTGTATGCCTTTATAGCCTTTATCTTTGTTTTGTATGCCTTTTCTATTGTATGCCTTTATTGCCTTTATCTTTGTTTTGTATGCCTTTTGATTTGTATGCCTTTGTTGGCTATATCTTTGTTTTGTATGCCTTTGTTGCTTTTATGTTTGTTTTGTATGCCTTTTGTTTTGTATGCCTTTATAGCCTATATCTTTGTTTTGTATGCCTTTTCTATTGTTTGCCTTTGTTGCCTTTATCTTTGTTTTGTATGCCTTTTGTATTGTATGCCTTTATTGCCTTTATACTGGTATTGTATGCCTTTATTGCCTTTATCTTTGTTTTGTATTTTTTTTTTCTATTTTTATAGCCTTTATCTTGTTTTGTATGCCTTTGTTGCCTTTATCTATGTTTTGTATGCCTTTTGTGGGGAGATTTTGCAACATCTTTACTTTTGATCTTTTGTCTCATGGTGCATATTAACTTTTGGTTGGTGGGTTTGTCTCATGGTGCATATTAACTTTTGGTTGGAGGGTTTTGTCTCATGGTGCATATTAACAGGGTTTTGTCTTGTGGTGCATGTGCCTTTTTGTATTGTATGCCTTTATCGCCTTTATCTTTGTTTTGTATGCCTTTTCTATTGTATGCCTTTATTGCCTTTATCTTTGTTTTGTATGCCTTTTCTATTGTATACCTTTATTGCCTTTATCTTTGTTTTGTATGCCTTTTGTGGGGAGATTTTGCAACATCTTTACTTTTGATCTTTTGTCTCATGGTGCATATTAACTTTTGGTTGGAGGGTTTTGTCTCATGGTGCATATTAATTTTGGTTGGAGGTTTTTTTCCTCCTCATTCTCTGATACTATCAATGCAGCAATCACATTTTGCTACATAAAATCAGTGATTACAGAAAATTCTGAAGGGCTAGTGCTCATGGGATATTGAATATGAATGAATGCTATGTAACTAAACAGAGACAATTTGTGCAACTGCATTTCTTCATTATGACTAGTATTACATTTAGGACCCTAACATTATTTTTCGAGAGAAAGAAATTAATTTCCACACTGTACACACTTATAAATAAGCATAGTAGATCATGATTTGGCTTGTCAAATGATGATCCTTTAATGAGCATCTAGGGACTGTTTTAACTGGTTTATAAGGGAAAAAGTTTTAATTGGTCTCTTAATGAATTTTATCCAAGTGAAATATCAGTACAAGTTTGCTCTGTTATTATTATCATAATTTTTTAAAGTGTAAAAATAACATTTAAACTGATTAGCCTTGTCACCTTTTTAGTTATTTGAGCAATTCCATTTTCACCAAGATCCAGTTAAATCCTTGTGATCTACCATTAGTCTCTCTCTCTCTCTCTCTCTCTCTCTCTCTCTCTCTCTCTCTCTCTCTCTCTCTCTCTCTCTCCCTCCTATAATATTTGCAGAACTTATGAAAAAAATGTAAGTATGGGAACAGATGAAAATCGTGCATACCTTGCATAATAACACAAGCAAGAATTATTTTATTCCATGCAGAGTTTGAAAAGAATGAAAATATACTATACAAGTGTTAAGACTTCACCTGTCCACTGAGTGTCTAAATAACAAATACAAATCAAACTGGAGATGTGGTAATTATATGTGGTGAGAACAAATGAAAAAGCATATGTGCATCTATTATGACCAATGACTCCCACAAAAACTGGAAAATCACATAACCAGATACATGATGAAGAACTAGCCAAACACAAAAAGGGGTGATTGATTTCTTCAAAGAAATTTCATCAAATTATAAACCAGAGAAAATTCTCCTCACAAAAAAAATCCTAGACCATAATGGTCTAAAGATTTTATTGTGTCAAAAAACTTGTCCAATATTGAAACTCCCATCTTTTAATTTGTTTTATTTTTTATCTTCTAAATTGGTCATGTTTTTGAAAATGTGCTCAAGTGTCTTTTTAAACAAAGTGTGTTAGTGATGCAATGTTTGTTTTTGGAAATAATGTTGTGTAACTGGACTGCTATGTCACACTTTTGGCAATAATCCTACAGAGACAAGAAAGTCAGGATAAATATATATTTATTTTATTATAATTTAATTTTATTATAATATTCATACCGTATATACTTGCATATATACTGGGTCCAAATGCAAACAACACAGACCCTGATCTGTTGTCACATAATGCGCCGGCAGATCAGGGTCTATTTTGTTTGTTCTACTGATTAGTCCTTACAAATACAGTAGATGAATTTAAGATCTGGAGTGCGTGACAGATAGTTATTTGTCATATAAGCATCCTCCTACATATGGTATGTCAATTTACAATAATGAATTTTATTATTGTTTTAGTTTACCCCAATACGTACAAAGGTTTTATTAGTCACAATTTTGTTAACAGAGATACTGTTTGAAAATAAGACTAACTTGTGACTAAAAAAAATAAGTGTGATAAACTGGTTTGTGAAGATAAAAGGATCACAACTGACAAGGAAAAGTCATTGATCAAGAAAATGACATTGTACATCTACAGAATAATCAACAGAAATGAATCATATGATATATGGAGAAGTACCATTTATACTCACTTATAAGTCGAGTCCAAATGCAAACTGCAGATATCCAGATGTGCCATTGCAAAATGCGTTAGGAGATCTGGGTCTATGCAATTTGTTAGGAGTAATCAGTAGAACAAACAACACAGACCTTGATCTGCCGGTGCATTATGCAACAGCAGACCAGGGTCTATGTCCTTTGCAGTTGGAATTGACTTGTATGTGAGTATATACGGTACATTAACACTGATTGTGACAACATGAGGGTTTACCAACAAATATCTTTTCTTCCTGAACAACATCAACTGAACTGCCTGCCAAACAAATTTACAATGACTAACAATTATTAATATGCTTACATACAATTGCACAGACACATGACTTCACAGATACTGATATCCAACAGACATCTCTGTCAAAGCATAACAGTCACAAACTATTTTCAGGAACTGTATATAATTAGGGCATCTAAACAAATGATCTTAATTCAATTTTCAGCTTACATAAGATAATAATTTGGTATCTTTAATTTTGTCATCAATGCAATATAAAATGATTTTATTTCAGCTAAATAATACAAAGATCTTCAAGTAAAATGAAAAACATTTTAAGAAGTGGCCTATTCAATTTCAGCTCAAAGCATACTTTAATATTTCTTGTAGCACTATATACACATGTATGAAATCAGCATAAATCAACAAAAGAATTCCTTACTATTCATCTATTTGGGTTGAAAACTGATGACATACTACACATAAATAAAAGAATTCCTTACTATTCATCTATTTGGGTTGAAAACTGATGACATACTACACATAAATAAAGGAATTCCTAACTATTCGTATATTTGGGTTGAAAACTGATGACATACTACACATAAATAAAGGTGTTCCTAACTATTCGTCTATTTGGGTTGAAAACTGATGACATACTACACATAAATAAAAGAATTCCTTACCATTTGTCTATTTTGCTTGAAAACTGATGACATACTACACATAAAAAGAGGCCAAAGTGGGCTTCATGTTGCTGCCTCGTATCAAAACCACTACCATAATACACCATGCTGCTATTAATTATCTCTCTAAAGTTGTAAATATTTTGCATGGGTGGAACTATAATGCTTAACAACTGAGTTTTAGGTAAAAATTTTAGTCTTTTATATGCAAAGTTACATGGATTCTAGGCTTCACCAACAAGTTTTGTAGAAGAGTCATATGAAAAAAACATTCCTCAGGTGTTCTCAATGGTTTGTACACCCCTCCCTCCTTATTCTGCATCCGGATTACTCCAAACCAGCTTGTAATGCAGTAAGCTCTATGGATCCCATATTTTTAAAAGAATTGGCAACACAAAATAAAGACATGTAAAATAACAAAATAAGACTGTTTTCAAAAAGTTCAAAACATAATGAACATTCAATATTTACATATTTTAAATGTTAAAGTGTTCAATTATCTTTTGATATTAATCAAGAACGAAAGAGAAATATTTGATCATATCAGCATATAAACATTTATACTGACACAAGGCTGCTTTTAGTCTCATGTCTAATAATCACAGATAGCTGACCTTTCTGGACAACTGTTAAGAACTTAATGGTCCTTCAATATTATATCTTGAGGAATTAACCAGTGCAAACATATTGATGGTTCACTTTTGATAAATGGAGGGTGAAAAAAATGAATACAAACTTTTTTACGACTGATTGACCCAATTTTTTTAAAACCAGTGCCAACGGTTCAGCTCTGGTGTTTTATGAGTTTAATTCAAGCTATGAATCTTTACTTTGTGTCTTCTTATAATGGATACATGTGCAATGATACTAAAAGGAAGGCAACTCCAACTTTCATGAAGCACAAATTGTTTAGCACTGCATATCAACTTGATTTATATTAAAAGTCTGTTGTCAATTTATTGATTCAAAATAACTTCTTGAGATCTAATATCCATTAACATTACAATCCACTATACCAATATTTGTGCAGGACAAAGGAGATTATCATACATGTGATTCTATCGGCGGTAGGCCAAAAATACCGTTTTAAAGGCCGTCTGCCGCACATACCGTTTAGTAGTTCACATCTACCGCTTTTGACAATCAAAGAATTTTAATTTGTTTTGTAATAAAACTACCTAAACACAGTAATTTTCATACGTTCTGTCAACACATTAGAGAAACCAGCCAGAACGAGTCAACTGGGGACCGGAAATGATCCACCAGTACAACGACCGGTGCGATGATGAGTTGCAGAGTAATAGTAATAGGATTAGAATTGTTAAAGAACAGCTGACACATGTACACAGCAAGCTGCTAATTGATACCTTATTGTTGGAATTTTAGGAGTTTAGGCCAAATGCAGAATGTTTTTTGAGGTGTTATAAGTAATAAAGGGATCAAATGTCGTCCATGATGTCTTCTGAGCCTTTGATAAAAATTGGCCAACCCTTGGCAGAGGGGAGATAAAATGAAGAGACCGACCATACAAAATTATTTTGGCAGACACACTAGAGTAAGTATTTTGATTTTTGTCCTGTTTAATTGGTATTGTATTGTTCCAGATGTTTTAAGAGGACAGCTCTCACATTTTTTGTTCAATTCTAAACGTGTGCTTTCTCCCAATGCTAAGAAACCACCGGCTAAGAAATATTACAAGTTCAACAGTGCTTGGATATCAGAGTTTAAGTGTGTGCAGGTGAGCAGCAAAGATCCAGAGTTTGCATGTGTGTTTCAAATGTATGCATCTTTTGTATTTCATAAACTATTTGAAGTTTTCATGCACATAAATTCAGTTCAAGCCCTAGATAAAATATATTACAAGATAATTAATTTTAAAATTTGGATAAATTATTCATAAAAGCATAAATAAATCATGTATTTTTTTCATTTTTATTTTAAGTCTAAATCAATCTTTATTTTTTTTATTTACAGTGGTAAAACATGCCAACAGATTTTTGGATCTGAGCCATGAAGAGAAAGAAGCCCTTGAGGATGAGGCTCAGGAATACATCTTAAGTCCAAGTTAGGAACTTCCTCCTCGGGGTGAACATAGCTTGGATGAGTATTGAAGAGTAGTCAGCAACCTTACAAACCCAGCAACAGGAAAACTGAAGTTAGAACTTCTTTGCAGGCTGAGCATGGTTGTCCTGTCATTGCAACATTCTAATGCTAATACAGAAAAGACAATCTCCCTTCTTTGCAAAATACAAAGAGATTCAAGGGGAAATCTGGACCAGAGAACTATTGAAAGCCTGTTAAGTGTCAAGCTTAATAATCACAATGAATGTCATCAGTGGTCACTAGATAGCGATCTTGTGAAGGAAACTAAAAATGCTATTGGATTTTATAAAAGAAAAATCTTTTTGCAGTGAACTATCAGATAAACAACTGTTCCATTTTCATTATTCAACTATATTGACTCATAATAAGTAATTATTATTGCAACATTTTCCATCAGAATTTTAATCTGATTCATGTTCAAACTTGCTATTTTATTATAGTATGAAGAGAATACATATTATGGCACAAGAAAGCACTTGTTTTGTTTTCCATCCCCTTGAAACATAAAATGTATGCGGATACAAAATCTACTGGTTTAGAGGCCAATCTACTAATCAAAATTTGCAAATCTACTGGTTTGAAATCCTAGTTCTGTCACATGTATGGATTATAATTCACATGTATCAACAAAAGATGCTAGCCACCCTCCTCTCCCAAACTGTTAACTAAATTTGAGTCTCCCTCATTATCTTGCACCCTCACTTATGCTGTGGTCAACTTTTATGGACCCTCTTGCTTTTGAGTTATTGTGGGATAGGTGTATATTGATCTTGTATTTTTGGTTGAAACATACTGAAAAGATAAAACTTGACTCATTACAAGACCTGCTGATTTTATTGTACATATTTAAATTTTGTCAAGATATAAAACTCGAAAACAAAGAATATAGTGATGATAATCAGGGGTAAGATTGTAGCTTTTCCAGTCAATGGGAAAAAGCAGACACAAGGATACATGGACAATACAAAAAATACACATCTCATCTGTCTCATGCCGCAGGGGAAATACAAAATATTCTGGTTCCATTGGCCCATGAAATTCATATCAACAGTCATGCAAATTCTTACACCACTGACTAACATAAGCACCAACAAATGACAGAGTTCTAACCTAAATTAATATGGATAAAGATAGTTAAGCCTTATCTAAAGCAATCAAATGCAAACTTCTGAAAGTATGCATGATCATTCCAATAGTTCCTTGAAATATGCATGTATCAGTCCCTCTTTTTATAATCCTTCTGATGAGATATTCATTGCAGCCAGTATTCTGATCTTTCTATCTGTCTAGCTAGCTACTGTAGCTTGCTAACTACACAAAAATGCAATCATATCACACTAAAATGTTGTATGTGGTACTCTACAATGCACGTTTCCTTAGTTCATACATGAAGCTGATGTGAAAATCTCCACAAAAAAACAACAACTACCAAATCTTGACAATGAACTACTTCCTTATGACACATGTACATCATTACCATACCAATTCTTGACAAAGAAGTACTTCTTTATGACACAGTGTACATCATTACCATATTAATTCTTGACAAAGAAGTATGTCTTTATTACACAGTGTACATCATTATTATATCAAATCTTGACAATGAACTACTTCCTTATGACACATGTACATCATTACCATACCAATTCTTGACAAAGAAGTACTTCTTTATGACACAGTGTACATCATTACCATATTAATTCTTGACAAAGAAGTATGTCTTTATTACACAGTGTACATCACTATTATATCAAATCTTGACAATGAACTACTTCCTTATGACCCATGTACATCATTACCATACCAATTCTTGACAAAGAAGTACTTCTTTATGACACAGTGTACATCATTACCATATTAATTCTTAACAAAGAAGTACGACTTTATTACACAGTGTACATCATTATTATATCAAATCTTGACAATGAATCACTTCCTTATGACACATGTACATCATTAGCATACCAATTCTTGACAAAGAAGTACTTCTTTATGACACATGTACATCATTATCATATCAAAGCTTTATAAAGAACTACTTCCTTATGATACATGTACATCATTACCATATCAATTCTTGACAAAGAAGTACTTCTTTATTATACAGTGTACATCATTAGCAGTAAACATACTGTAAAATAGGAATAATGTGAAAGTGACAAATGTATACAGAAAATATGTGTACACAGGTCCTCTGGTATTTATGTAGAAAAAATCAGTACATATATTTGTGTAGAAAGAAATTAAATGATGGGACATACAATTAGTGTGACTATTTTTCTGTATAAAGTGCTTGTTCTTGTTTTTTATCCTTTCTTAGAGTAATCATATCAATGTAATATGTTGTAAATCTCTTTGATTGAAAAGTGTAAATACTGAAACACAGAAAGTTGAATTGTGATGCACTTCACTGTTGACAAGTGCATATCACAAGTGCACACGATCTTCACTAATTAAGAACATAAACATATATGCTTATTATCAAGATTTTATAGTATCCACACATCAAGTTTCATTGACTTACCATTGCACTCTCCCATATGCTTACTATCAAGATTTTATAGTACCCACACATCAAGTTTCATTGACTTACCATTGCACTCTCCCATGTATCTGACAGTGATTTCTCGTCGTGACTTGCAAGCCTCCCGTCTCATCAAACACTCATTATTATAGGTTCTGCCATCACTGCCACAGACTGGTGCCACCAAATCTCCACAGTCAATGTCACATCGACAAACTGGTTTCCTGTCCCCATCAAGCTGACATGTTTGGCCATCAGTACACTCAAACCCATCACAGGGATCTGATGGAAAACAGATTTTTAATCGGTTTTTATTTGTGTTTCGAAGTGAAATACATGTTCATGCACTCAAAATCCTAACAAACAAACTAGCGAGCATTCCCAATTAGATTTATCGCACACAGATATAATGAATATTGTAAACAACAAAGATTGATTACAATGGTAAATAAGTGCTGCATTGCATTTCCATGCTCATTAATGAACATTGTTGTTCACAAAAATAGTTTATTATTCTTTTTAAACTTATAAGTTTTATAATAATGAATTGTTCTGTCGTTATGAACATGGTCTAAAGGAGAAATAGTTTTGGTTCTGCATTCCTGATCAACCCTATTTACTGCCTCCTGACCCTAGAAACTTTTCAGACCATAAAAACAACTTAAAAAACAAAAAAAAGAATTCTGGATTTTTTGAATGTTGTGATCAGTCTGGATATAATTTTATTCATAGGTAATACTATTAGACATCACATTCATTAAGTCAGTTACTATTTCTTCCAATATTTGTAAGCACCTACTGGACATAGACTAGAAAGTATGATTCAACAATGGCTACCTTTGCATGCTGTTCACTAGTCATGATCAGCTGCAATTGACAGCAAGTTATATCAGACAAATGCAAAATTATTTAAGTAATTATACAGAGAGCACAAATCTAGCAGCATGCTGTTGAGTACTAATGACATGGTCTTTTCTCATAGGAATACAATTAGGTCATGCAACCATGGTTCACTTCTGGTAAATGGAGGGTGAAAAAATGGGTCAACATTTTTTTTCTTCTGACTGATTGGCCCATTATTTGTTAGCATGAAACTGGAAATACACGCATTACTTTTTGGGGCCTATTCCAAAAAAGGTATTTTCTTTTGGAAATACATACCAGTAATATTAATGATCATGCAAAGTTCCGTCTCAAAAACAAAACAAGGAATTTTAAAATAAATTCTGAAATGGAGAATTGACATTTTATATTTTAAAAAAATTATGTTGATGATTTCTTAATTAGTTTGTTAGCAAATGGTACATTTTAAGACAGCTTCCCACATGTATATATATTAGTCTTTATTCTCTCTCAGTCTTTTTAGGAGGTAACTTTTGGTGATGCCTAATGAGAAAAATCTCATATGTGAAATGCTACCCATGACCTCAAAGCATGGCTCATGCAACTAAGAAGTCTGTCTCTTAAATCTTTTTCAAGTCAGAAAGCCAGATCCAGAAGTTGGAGCAATTACACTCAATACCAACTAATGACAGATAAGCCATCAATCCTCTACATCATATTTGCCATCAAACAATGGATGCCCACAAAAAGTCCTTTTCTGATGCAAACCTGATGTTTTGTCAACCATAATTTCATTTTGTTAATCACTGACACTAAAACAATTACTCTTATTTTATTTTATCAGCTTTCTGTACAAAGAAAAAATAAAAACGATGAAGACCAATCACATTGAAAATTATCTTTTAACAATACAAGTGGAGTCTGACTGAATCCTTAATCTAATTATAATGGTGATATTCAGAGCCATACATGTGTATTGACTGAAGGAGAACCAGAAATTTGGGAATAAATTTAAACTTGCATTACTTAAAATACCGCTGGAGAATTTCATTCTAAAAGACTGATCTTCAAGTGTCTATAAAAGCTGGCAGTATTCATAAATAACAATAACAGTTGTGTAAGCAGCAATATGCAAAGGTGGGTGAAATTTCCTAAAAATCAATGTGTACAAAAAAAATATGCAGAGACAGTTAAACTGGTTGTCAGGCAATTTCATCAAATTAATTTTTTTTAATGCTTCTATCTGCTCTGCTTTTGATGATGAATGCAAATTCATTAGACTCATAATCTAAACAAAGATTACAAAAATCAGTCAAACCTATTTCTAGACAGAAATACTACAGTGTAACCATTCTGTCGTCTTTGCCACCAATCAGGGATCCAGCACTCATGCTGTACCTTACTTGATGCAAAATATACATATGAACAATGAACATATGGTGGTCTTGATGTCTGACATATTGCTGATTTAAAAAACACAAGGCCAGGACCTGGATGTTGAGTCCACGATCAAGGCAATTTACTGTAAAACATGTGACCCATTCCCACATGGTCAAAAGGGGAGAGCGAGCATGTCACAGAATGATATCTCTTAGCTTTATATTAATAATAATAATAATAATAATAATAATAATAATAATGACTTTATTTAAAGAAGAAGCTCATTTGGTCCACTGACCAATCTTTCATGAGGCCTTCTACAATTACATGTATATGATGTACAACATTTACAAGTTGTGGTGTCTTTAGACAACAGAACTATTCAAAACTAATCAAAAATCATACAAATGATTGTTTCTGTAGTTGCTGACTAAGAAACTTCTTTAAACTTTGGATGAGTCAGCTGACCTTATATAGGGTGGAACAGAATTCCATAGTTTGGCTCCAGAAAAAGCAAAACTCTTCTTATAAAACTCTGAATTTGGTTTGGGTAAATATAAACTGTTGTTGGAGATCTTAGTTCATATGTATGTACATTATCCACAAATTTAAAGTTGCTTTTAAGATAATCAGATAATCAGGAGCCAACCCATGCAAGGAGTTGTTACTAAGACTAGTAAACCCTTTTGAAGTCGAGTTCTCTGTTGAAATGGAAGGGTTATAAAAAGATCTGTTGATGGTGTGTCTAAATCACTAAATCAGCATCAAGAATAACCCTAGCTGCTCTTTTTTGAAATTTCAGTAGTCTTTCTTGATTTTCTGTATCACTATTACCCCTGATAGAACAGCAATATTCTAGATGTAGCCTAATGTAGGCATTGTAGAATATCTTTCTGTTCTTGAGGAGATAAGATTGTATTCTGTTCAAGAGATAAAGCAGTAAGTTAACTCATTGTATGACCTATCAACTTGAATTTTCCAGCTCAAGATATTGTCAATCATGATGCCATGTAGCTGTTCTATGTCTATTTCTTTTGGCATTACTTTAAAGTATACTTTCGAGCTTTTACTTTGACTCGAATACCTTATAATGAACATCTCTTTTGACTTGGCTGCATTTATCTTCATACTACTGTGCTCACACCAGTTGTTTACTTCAACCAAATCCTGATTTAATTTAGTGCTAAACTCATGGCCAGTTGATCTGATGTTATATAGTGTTGTTTCATCTGCGAACATGTTAGTTTTGGACAGCTCAATGTGACATGGTAAATCATTGATCTACAGCAGAAAGAGTAATGATCCAAGAACTGATCCTTGTGGAACAAAGTGACTTCATGAGTTTCTTATCTGATTCATCCAATATTTGAACAAAATCCATCAAGGGATTTAAGAAATACAGTCAAAGGTGTCTGAGCAGCCACCCATGGAAAGTAAAAACAGTGGCTTTTGAAGACAGGTGGTCGCTTACTATGGGTTTATTTCTTCAATAGTTTGGTTTACAGGACTTTGAAGCACCAGCTGTTTAAGATAGGTTGTTTAATACAGGTGACCTTTAAGACTGGTTCAACTATATAAACAAAAAAGAAAACCTTTAAACAAACCTCAGCACAAATGTTATGACTGTGACTTTGACCTCAATGTTATATTACCAAATGAATTGTCTTAGCTTGATTATGATTTATTATAAGTATAAATAAAATCCATCATTGGGTTTTTTGAAATATAAGCAGATGAAATTTGTTTACCGTATATACTCGCGTATAAGCCAATACCAACTGCAAACTGCATAGAACCAGATCTGCCATCGCATAATGTGCCAGCAAATCTGGGTCTATGCAGTTCGTAAGAACTAATCAGTAGAACAAACAACATAGACCCTGATATGCCGGCGCATTATGCAATGGCAGATCAGGGTCTATGTTGTTTGCATTTAAACCCAGATTATACGCAAGTATATACTGTAACTGAAACCTGAATGCAAATTTTTCATGACTGTGACCAAGACCCCAGTGTGATAAGGGTGAGCGAACGCACCATTGAACTATCATAATGATTAATACCAAGTATGATGAGAATCTATCAAGGCATTTTATAAATATTAGCACCACACGAACAAAACTGAACCAAAATCCTAATGCAAATCTTCTATGGCTGGAACCTTGACCCCAAGGTAAAAGGGGCATGTAAGCATGTCACAAAATTAATTGTCTTTGCTTCATAATGATTCATGCTAAGTATGATAAGAATCTATCAAGGGGTTTAGGAAATATACGCACACAAAAAACTTTAACCAATGCCTTAACAAACTGTTCATACCGCCACCACTACTGCTATCACCATCATCAGAAAATGGACTACAATGTCTTTTGCTTCCCACTAATTTGGGCTCAAAATAGACAGTCATCAGATCTTGACTTTGTTAGTCAATTAATATTCTCGTCTTTTCACTTTTACACCTTGACCTGTTTTTTTATGCTATCCAGAACAGTGACCTTTGATGTGTACAAAATGCAGAAGCTGCAACATACAATATTTTGCAGAACTGCAATATATATTTTTCCTTACATTGCATTAATATTAATGGTGTTAGACCTTAGTACATCTTAAGTTGGAAAGTTGTTTTTATGTTTGTTTGTTTTTTTATCCTAATGTTCTGAGTTTTCTTTTTACACTAAAACTTCTCCTACCTCATTAAATCTCATTACAATCTATTAGGAGGATTACTTTTTGGGACTGATGGAAATTCCTAGCACTGCATAATATTCTCGAAGACGGTCAAGTGTTCCCATTGCCTACTGCTTAATGACCATTATTGCCCCAATTATTGCCCCCAATGTAAGTAATATCTCACAGAATGAGGAAAAATCCCATAATATTAATCCATCTCAAACACACTCCTTGAGATAGATTTTATTTTATACAGAAACATAAAATTTATATGCTAAACTTTCTTACCCATGTTTTGTTTTTATTTATAGCAAAGGGAACAACATGAAACACATTATCTAGGTCAAGACTTAAAGATATGTTATCACAATATGTTACAGTTTGATTTGTAAACAACATGTCTCCCTTCCCTACCCATAATATTAATGAATGCTTATGACCTTAATAACACAAAGTATCACCTGATGACCTTGCAAATATGGTCACAGTCACTGAACCTTGAGATCCACTCAGGGTATTTAAATATCCAATCTGGTTTGGCCTGGTTCGATAGTTTTTGAGCTATTGTGGCTTTGAGGTGTGATGGATGGACAGATACATAGCACAAAAACCAATATTCTCCCTCCCGCTGCTAGGACAACATATATGGAGTAAGGATAACTTATTTAAGTTATTATTGTGGGCAATCTTTGTGTAGATTATTGATGTTTGGTCAAAATTAACCCAATGTAGATTTTGGAGGTAAAACTAATTTTAATTATTTTATACTTATGCTATTTTTACTCTCCTCCAATTAGTAATTGAAGATCTAGAACAAATACAACAGTCCCAGTCTGATGCTCTAGTCACTTCCATTCATTTGGAATATCATCCTTCTTTGACTTGGATCAAGATTAATGGACATAAAGGCGGAGATGGAGGAGGGAATCTGGTAATAATATCAGGTAAGTATTACATAATTAAAATTAGTTTTGACCCCCCTCAAACCAGATTTTAATTGCAGTAATACAATACCTGCTGTTATTACATTGCCGACTAACCAGCCTGGAGTGAGTCAGATGGACCCCAGAACAGCTGTCAAATATAACTTAACATCTTTCCAGTAAAATGTTACTGCAAACCGTAAGATGACTTGCTGACAACTTGTTGGGCTGACACAAATGGGCCTAATGCATAAATGCCTCTCTGGTGCACCATTGAATGGAGCCAGAATGAGGAAAAAGTGGAATGAGACTGCCAAAAGGTGCCTTTTTATGATATCATCCAACACGTAATGATAAATAATGCAGCAATAGCCCAAAACACATAGGCTTGGATTCTCATAAATGAAAGATCTCTATCAGTGAGAGATTGACGAGTTCTCTTGATAGTCAAACTAGTCCACCGAAAAATGGTGGCTGTCAAAATATCCAAGAGTAAGAAAGAGACATTTCTAACCATTTCATTTCCCTTTTGATGGAAACATGAAGCTCTGAAGGGACAAATAAATCTAACCTAATCATTCCTAGCACGTATGTGACTGAGACTTGGGATTTGAATTGGTTCAGGAGCTACAGAAAATATAGCTGATTCTTGGCTAGAAAGCAGGGCTGTCAAAGAAACTGAATCATAGTTGCCATTGAAAAGTTTGCAACCCACTCCCACCATGGATTGCACTCCTCCTAGCTGATACTAAAGAAAGGAATAAGACCATATTTAATGTAAGAATCTTGAAAGAAGCCTCACTCAGAGGTTCAAAGGGAAGTCAAGATAAAAACCAAAGAATGCAAGAAAGGTTCCACTTAGGCATAAATGAGCGAGAAACTGGTCTTTTGTGCTCAAAATACCTGACAAGCTCTGAGAGATGAAGGTCCAACCGAGTGGTGCAGCCCATATAAAACTTAAGAATATTAAACAGTACTGCTCTATAGCCCATAATGGTGGAAACTGAGCAAAAAAACAAAAGACAATCCGCAACTGCAGTCAAAGAGGGGCAGATCAGTTCAATGCCCTGCTAACTGCACCAATTACAGAAGACTCTCCATTCGGTGTCATAAACCTTGAAGATCGACTGCCTCCTAGCCTGAACAACGCAGTCTGCAACCTTGCTCTAAAATTGATCTTGGTGGATGATATGAACCAGGCATGAAGGTGGAGTCTGTGGATTGTTGTGCAGGAGGGACCCTCTGTGCTTAGACAGCAGATCTTTCCTCAGCAGTAACTCCCTGGGGGTATCCACCAATATGTCAAATAGATTGCTGAACCACAACCATTGGTGGCACAGAGGGACTATTAGGATGGGCCATGATGTCAAAGTTTTGATTCTGTGAAGAACTTGAGAGATTAATCTGAAAGGTGGGAGACATAAAGTGGTAGTTTGTTGTTAAGCCTTTTTGCAAACAAAGCTGTCATTGGCTTTCCTTAAAGCTAAAAAAGGTTCTCTGCTACTGACTGATGCAGAGACCATTCTGTGTGGACTGTCCATCCTTTCCTTGACAGGCTGTCTACTAATTATTCCTCTTTTCTGGAATGTGACAGATTCTGAGAGTTATCACCTCTGAAGCTTTCCATTAAAAGAGGCTCCTGACATTCAGGCAAATAGAAGGGATATGAGTGCCTCCTTGGCATCTGAGGTACACCATGACTGACATGTCAACAATGATGACCATAATGCCGCTGTGACTGACATACCATTGTAGTCCTAGAAAAACAGCTACCATTTCTAGATTGCTGAAATGTATTAAAAAGTCCTACCCAGACCACAACACCTGAAGGGCTACCTCATATGGCTCGAGGTGAGCACCCCAGCCTAAATATGAGGCATCAGTATACAGGAAGTAGTGAAGTTGCAGGATGTGTATCAGAACTCAGGCCACAAACCTGTCCTGAGTTATCCACCAGCTGAGGTGGTGACAAACTTTGGATTTCAATAGAATCTGAGAGGAGTCCTTGTGAGGTTTCCAATTTGCTAGCAGTAGCAAGTGGGCAGGCCTCATATGAAGACTTATTAGGGGAACTAGGTCCACTGCCACATTTAGGGTCCCCAGAAAAGAGAGGTAGAGGTGAGCAGACAATTAAATCCTCTCAAACAACCTTGTGATGATTGACAGTAACTGTGTAATCCTGTTGGCAGGAACACAAATCGACCCTAGATTTGTGAGGAAATTCATCTCCACATAGGTGAAATTCTGACAAGGAATCAGCTCCAACTTTTCCAGACTGGGGATAAAACCCAGATGAGTCATTGTCCTCCAATAGAGTGATAAGTCTCTGAGTAATATGTCAGAGAACATTGTGCATCAACCAGTTGTAAAAACACTGGATGATAGGAGCCCAGAATGATCTCAAATAAGCCACTATGACTCCTGTCAGTCTGGTAAAGACTCTCGCCATGGAAACTAGGCCAAAGGGAAGAGCCTGAACTTGAAAGACATCCTTGTCCAGACAGAACTGCAGGAATTTCATACTGGCTGGAAAGATTGGGATATGTATATAAGTATCCTGGAGGTCTATGGAGACTGCCTAGTCATTCAGCCTTATGGCATTCCTGACATACTGATGGTTCCATCTTTATACACTCTTCCCAAATAAACGTGTTTAATAGGGAAAAATCAATAATAAGGCAAAATTTCCAAATTGTTTTTGAAACATGGAAGAGTCCATATGTTTCCTGCTCTGGCCCTTTCAACCACCCTATTTAGCAAAAGAGAGTTGATGAGTTTTAAAAGGATACTGACGCTTCTGCTGGGACTATCAGTTAAAGTGTATATGTGGGAGACCCACAGACCTTTCATGCTAAGGGCACTTCTTTTCCAATTTAGCCAGGCCTGAAACCATGGCCAATGTCTAGTATCTTGGCTCTTGTGAGACCACCGTGGATAATTAACACGCCAAAGAAGGATTCCAAACCCAGGAGGGCCATCCTCAACAGATCTTTGCTGTGATCCCACAAGGCCTTCAAGAATCCAAGGTGGCATTCCTACATAGGTGGAACAGCTCAACCGACAGCACCATCATCAGCAAGAGCAAGTGTCTTCCAGTTTTGGCCATGGCCTCCAGGAGTTTCTGTAAGACAGCTGGAGAAAAAGGCTTCGCCTTTGAAACATATAAAGGAAGCCTTTCAAGAAAAGATTGGCATGCAAAGCTATGGTATCTAAGGTGCATGCCTTAAGTTTCATAACTTTGAGCATCTTGACTACGATGCAAGACCAGATTTCCATGGCGATACCTACCTTTGACGTTCCCAAATCCAGGCTTGGAGGCTTAATCGGCCAAGCTGGTGAGTGAACCATATAACTACCCACTGAAAGCAGTGGTTGCTTGGTGGTACATGAGACTGACCAACCCCTCTGCTATCTGACTGCCTCTTGACCATGTGCCAGTTCCTGTGCTATACCTCTTAGCATGGTCAAGCAGGGAAGCAACAGAAGAGTTTTTTCTGCATCCCTAAGAGCATTTCCAAACTGGGATGAATTCTCATGTCTGAAGACCCAGAAGGTTTAGGATACAGATCCAGGGGCAGAAGGTGGAAAACTTAATTTACTACCTTGTCAAATGTCCACAGATCTTCATCTTCCATCACCTTCCCAGAGAGGGCCGGAGATGGGAACACTAAATGGCAACAACTCAGTTGGGGTCTCCTCAAACTCATTACAATACACTATAGTTGACAGTTCATCATTCTGTTTCTGTTGGCAGGGCAAGACAGGACTGTCTGTTACCTTCTCTCTCCTCAGAGAAGTTGATTGGTAATCCCTTCTTGATGCAGAGATGGGTGGCAGTCCCCCTCTATTTCTTTTCATAATGAACTGAAGGGGTAGATGGAGAGGGCCAATTGCTTGCCATGTCCACTGGTCAATGAGGCCATGGGAAACTCATCCACAGTGCCATGACTTACCACCTGGTGGTGTGAGTTACCAAGCCCCATAGGGAATGAAAGGAAACAGAAAATGGGAAGGGGTGTTTAGTGACCTGTTCCCTTTCCTTAGAAAAGGCAGGTGCTCTCTGGTCCTGATCAGGAAAGCACAAGGTTCTGTACTGCCAAAACACCTGGTGACTGGTATCTGACCTGCCCAGTAACTCGTGCCAGGTGCCTAGACCCAGTACCCAGTACATGTTCACTGGTATCTGTCACTTTGCTCGGTGCCTGGTGCCTGGTATCCTGTACCTGATGACCAGTGGCTCAACCCAGTACCCAGTGACTGGTCAAAGACCGGATGAGTGATAAAGATCATTAAGAGGAGTCCCTGCCCTGGAAACCTGACACAATTGACAATCTCAATCCCTTTGATGAGCTAGGAGAAGTGGACTGCAGTTCACTTCCCTCATGCTGGAAAGATGAGGCTTGCTCAGAGGTGTTGGGGACTTGCATTAACTGGGAAGTGCCCATTATCCCCCTCCAAGATCAACAATCTGGCAACTTTTGTGTACTGGGAAGTACCTCTGATCACTACCAGAATTAGAGAGCTGGCAACTTACTGAGTGCATAAGTGCCATTGACTCCTCACTGGCATGGAAGAGACTATTCACAAAGAAGACACTGCTTCACTCTTTCTGTTGGAGCATGAGCAGCTGTTTCAGCTAAATCCAACACTTTATCAGCCATTATATAGCACAGAAAGGACATCTGTCCATGTGCACACATTTAGTACATACCAAACTGGTGGAGGGGGGTGTCCTACCAAGCATTTTTATGCACGCATTTGCCAAGTTCTTGCAGCATTGCTGAAAGAAAATTGCCAAAACAACAATGAACTGGAACAAACCTGTAAAGGTAAATACTTAACCTAACACCAGTACCAAACAAAGGAACAACTTTATGGTCACACTGCTTAACTAGCATGTGCACAAGATACAAATGGGAGATACTTTAAATTTAAATTTAAATAAAATTCAGGAACTGGGAGAAAAGGTCAAATACAATACAAAAAATGGATTCAGCTGATCAAAAATGAAGCAAAAACACTTCGGTTAGCAAAATTCTTGAGCACCCAAAGACACATTTTACCACACGAAGTCCACAGAATTGAAGAATAATATTCCAAATGGACAGAAGTGACGAGGGCATCAGACTGTGACTGAGTTGTTTTTGTTCCAGACCTCCAATTACTAGTAACTAATTGGAGGAGGCAATTTTCACCTTGGACTGGGGACTAGTGCCAGAAAAAGCAATAGCAATGTAATAATAGCCTGTATTACTACTATTAAAATAGAACATTATCGATGAAATATTTGTTATATTTTTTTCATTCCTATATTTTTAGATGTGAAATATATATCCTTATATTTTCACATGTAAAAATAAAAGATTGCTCATTATGTCATGAGATGCTTGATTGTGTGTGCCTACAGATGTTGAACTTTTAGAAAGAAAACAAAAGCACCTTTTTTGTACCATATGATAAATTATATCAGGCATTAACATAGGAAAACAAAATATCCCCACTCTCTCCATAATATATATATATATATATATATATATATATATATATATATATATATATATGGGGATCAGGTGGTGATCCCCATTCCACTAGTGTTTTGGTGCTGACCAAAAGCACTCTCCAGGTGCGCTGACTGAACTGATCAGACTCAGCCCAAAACCAATTAGCTTTTCCATCGTTCCTCTCTCTTATGCCAAATCCAATGTGAGGCTTCCTCGGCCTGTTCCTGTGGCTTGGTCCTGTAATCCCGATGATTCCCAAACAAAATATTCTCTCTCTCTCTCTCTCTCTCCCTCTCTCCGTTTATATATATATATATATATATATATATATATATATATATATATATATATATATATATATATATATATATATATATATATATATATACAGTCAAAGATGTCCTAACGGTCACCTTTACTCACTAATCACCTGTTCCCAATGGCCATTCTAATTTCCCCCTGGCAAATTTCCTATATAAACATCCTGTATGTAATGGTCACCTGCCTTCCACAGTCAGCTGCCAGGTGTTTCCTAACCACACAATGGCTTCTCCATGCCTTAAGCTGTCACTGGAGTATATCTAGAGTGACTGCCCAGTCTATGCAAACTGAATTTTTGCTTCATGAGGAAGGCATTGCTTAGACAAAGGAATATTATGTGAATTGATGTGCAGACATTTCTTATCTCACTGGTACTTGTAACTCCAGTCACGCTGATAGTGTAACTCAAAGATGTCAATATGTCAAATTCGAAAGTGAGGCAGTTTTTATCATTATGGTAGAAGGTTGAAGCAATTCATTTGCTGGATGGTGGGAAAGGTAGTTGTGCTATCGCAGCAGTTATGTGCCAGTGTGACAGGTATAGTTCAATATCTTCATCTATTGCCTGTGAATTAAAGCTATCTCTAAAAAAAACGTTCATCTTTGAGAAGAGATTTGAGTTACATCCCTTTTCATTAAGGGCAGGGGTTATTCAATATTTAAAACTTGACTGTAAAGGCAGGCGAAGTTTCGGTTCATGGGTCACAAAGAAAAGCCATATATTGCTTCTTTGGATTTCCTATTCATCTTTGGCTTCTCACAAAAGCTGACTTTCTTTTGATCTCAGCGAGCTGTGCAACTGGCTTATCCAGATATTATTTTAAAAGCGTAAACAGCTGTTTCCAGTCATATGTAAGTTGTAAGTCAGTAGTGAAATTATTGTTTTGTCATGGTGCACAAAACAAACTAAAATCAGTTATTATTTCAAGTCAGCAATGATTTAATTCAAGAATGGATTAAAGTGAGCAGAATACAGTAATCTTGTGTGGAACAAAAATTTGGGAGAGAACAACATTTATGCATATTTTATGATTTTGTTGAATAGTGCACATAAAACAATATTGATATAATAATAATAATAATAATAATAATAATGATAATGATATTCATTGCATGGTTTTTGTTCAAAATCAAATTTTAAAAGGTGAACCTGTGCACTAAAGTCACCTGTGTACAACAGCCTGTTTTGCCTTTTCCCATGGGTGGCCGCTGTTGACAGGTTTGATTGTGTGTTTGTGTGTGTATATATATATATATATATTGGTGAAATAATTTATATATTTTTTTCATTCATATATTTTCACATGTAAAAATATATCTTTATATTTTCACATGTGAAAATACAAGATTTCCCATCATGCCATGCGACACATGATTGTGTGCGCCTACATAAGTTATACCTGTAGCAAGAGAAAGGAGCACTTTGTGAGCTAGAACAAATAAATGTACACTGCTTACCTTTCAGATATGGAAATTATTTTTTGCTGAAGAAATTTAACTCGAGGCCATTCACATCTCTATGAAGTTATTTCCCTTACTAACTTGACGACAATGATAAACCTGCAGTGATGCATTGCTGAATTGGACTTGTTGTGTGGTCAGATAGGATCAAATAGTTTACAAAATGTCAAAAATGTAATTTACTACAATCGTATTCCTCTCTTAAGTTGCTAATATTTATATGATCAGCCTATGAAAGGGAGGTGAATTTACGAAAAGGGGGTGGCAGTGTCTGCTGAAGAGTGAATTTAATCTTCTAAGCTTCGATTCATGAGCAAGTTTTGGTATATAATAAAAAGAACATTTTCTTTTCCTGTTTAAATATGGGATATATTTCATCTTGTGGTACAAAAAAAATTATATATTTTAACTTGTGGCTTTGCAACTCGTTAAAAAAAATGTTTTTTTTGGTACCAATCTATGAAATATATCCGTTAAGTTGGAAAAGAAAATATCCTCTCTCTCTCTCTCTCTCTCTCTCTCTCTCTCTCTCTATATATATATATATATACATACATACATACATACATACATACATACATACATACATACATACATACATACATACATACATACATACACGACAAATAATGTAATAATGTATTAGAAACATAAACTTACCACATTTGCCATAATATTTTACTTTAATTTCCTCCATCTTCTTGCATGATGCCCGCTGTAGTTCACAGAAGTTTTTATAGTAATTTTTGTCATTCCCACAGATTGGAGTATTTCCCACATTATCACCATATGCGTCGCAGCGTTCCTGGCACTGGCAACGTGATGTTTTGCCATCTTTTGAGGAAACACAGATAGCTCCATAGTTACACTGCGCATTCTTACAGGGGTCCTCTTTTCCTGGTGGAAAAACGTAGCAAGACTGACAAATTGGAACTGTTAACTGGAGGGCTAGTAAAAGGGTTAGCATCAGAAAAGATTGACTATTCATCCACAAAACATTTCCAAATCTGAAGTTGGAATCAGAAGCATAGTTCTTGGTAATTGGATTATTCATCCAGGACTTAGAACAATGTCTGAGTAACATATTTAAATAATGCATGAGACAGATGAATAAACAATAAATCTTCTGTATACAAGCACCAGTCAAAAACTGCAGCCTCCAGTCTATCCACTTGAAATGCAACAATTGCTCCTTAGTGTTTTTCATATGTTTTACATATCATGGCATGTCAAAAGTTAATGGACACAAGCCAAGTAAATTTTTCATCTCCAAAAAGATTCCCATTTTTCTGCAAAGGAGAAGGAAAATTTGCTTATTGATTTTCCTCCATTGTTGCAATATGATACTTTTCCGCATGCATTTATATAAACCAATGCCATGTTTCATTATCTTATTGACAGTAACAATACCCTGACACTTTGTGGTATATTTCCAAACTGACATGCTGAAAAATCTATGATTTTAAGTCATAAATCTGAGGCTCTTTGTTTTCCTTAAAAGGAAGAGGGAAATTTAGAAAACTTACATATAATAATAATAATAATAATAATAATAATAATAATAATAATAATAATAAGAAGAAGAAGAAGAATTCTTTATTTAATGTGGGTAGCTCAATTAGAATACAAATGTATCCAGCCTCCCTTGAGGCCCTCAGCTAATTTATTTTGTCTATAGATCAGAAAAGTTCTAGTTCAGGAACGTAAAGATGCACAATGATAAAATTAGGTCTCGTGCATTAAATTGAAAGAAAAAAAAAAAACAACCATGTTAAACACGTAAAAAGAAATAATAGGTGCGATATGAAGACACTTTATGAACCCCAATATGACATAATAAGCATTTTCTTGTACCAAACTGAAAGTCAATATTCAAATTATCAACCTCAGAGTCTAATAATATCAGATCATAAGTATTACAGTAGGTTGGCTGGTTAGTTTTTCACAGTACTTATTAAAACATTATTGTGTATATCATTCCAAAGAAATGGAAGCTAAGTGCCTTCCCAAGGACACACCAAGGAAGCCAACCCGGGCATGTATGATCGAACCCTTGACCTTAGGATTACGAATTGGACGCTCTACCAACTGAGCTATCACAGCTTCCAAAAAACATCACTGAGAATTGAGTTTGCCATGACTTTGATTGCGAAGGAAAATAGATTCTGGGTAGGGTTCAGTCCCTATAGACGCTATACAAAAATCCCGTTACAGTCTAATTTTGTTAATCCCATGCAAAACTATACCACTTGGGAATGAATCGGTTTGATTTTGAATGAACTTCAATTACCGGTAACTGCTACCTCAGGCAGTCAGATAAATCTCATACGAGTATGCAAGACTATGAAGACAGTGTATAAAACGAATAAGGCTATCATATCTTGTAGTTTTACTGTCTTGAGCAATAAGTTTGAGCAACTAATGAAGCTAAATCCATCATACAAATGGTTCTGACTCTTATCACCATTCAGATGTGTTCCTTGATGAAAATTATTGTTTTTACTCAAATGATAAGTATCTTGAGACACCAACCCCTCACTTTTGCAAACAAAGTATGGTCTCTCAAGACATGTACTGTATATACTCGTGTATAAACCGGATCCAAATGCAAACAACATAGACTCTGATCTGCCATCGCATAATGAGTCAGCAGATCAGGGTCTATGTTGTTTGGTCTACTGATTAGTCTTTACAAACTGCATAGACCCAGATCTACTGGCGCATTATGCGACGGCAGATCTGGGTCTATGCAGTTTGCAGTTGGTATTGACTTATATGCGAGTACATACGGTAATCTCAATCTGTGATAGAATTGATACTGTCAAAGGTAGTGTTGGTCACAAAAATGGAATTAAATTTGTTTATCACATAAGTTGTAATTAGTGTAATTAGTCCTTTTTTAGTTGTAATTAGTGCTTTTCATTAGTGTAATTAGTGCTTTTTAAGTTGTAATTAGTGCTTTATAGTGCTCTCCATCCATAATAAACTTCTCAGGTTCCAGAATCAAATCAGATTAAAAGGAAAAGCAATAAAAAATGATAATGATTTGCTTAAGAAAAGATTATCTGAGGAACAAAATACCCAACACTTAATGTAATTAATCTCCTGACCCAAGATAAGGATGACTCAGAAGACTGAAGATTCTTTTTTAATCTACCACACAGTCTGTGTACCAATTGGACAAGGGTGAAATTATTTAAGATTGTCTGGTGGCAGTATCTATTTTCCTTTTAATGACTCTCAAGAGACATCTTGGCATTTGTGACAAGAAATATGTTTCAACCTAAATCACCACTTGGGTGTTTTGGGGACTAGTTCAGATGAATTCTAAACATGAATCCATTTCTTTTAATAGTAACAAAGGTTACCAAAACACCGGAAGAACAAATTAATGGTGAACCAATTTTCTGATCACAGCGCCAAACACACTCATAGTTAATCTTGGTTCACAAACTTCCCACAGACTAGTTTCCATCAAAGCAGATGGTTTGTTGCTGCTAAAACAGCTAATATCACAGTCTATAAGATTCACTATCAGGCAATCAAGAGCTGAGTATTGTTGGCTTGCAAATAACAGAAGCCTGAAGTGTTAGTACAGCATATATACTGAGTTCTGTGGGCAAGAAATGCACACTGGGATAACTTTCAATAATTTTTAATATATTACACCAGTACCTCTGTCAATGTGAGACAAATTTAACTTATCTATGAAAACATCAATATAGAGCAAACAGAAATTGGACACAAACAACTTTCACATTCGGAAACTTCAACTATTGGGATCACATTCATTTGTACTGAAACTTATATGGCCTAATTATTCAAAATGACTCTTCGAAGTCTAGCCTCATCTACTTCCAGCTCAATTCTCAATAAAGATTGGGCCATTAGGCCTACATGATGAAAATGGCTTCTAATCCTCATAGGAATTGGTTAGCTATTTGGAAAGAAGGCACACATAACTCATTGTGGCTACTGTGGCAATTTTTACAGAATGATGGATGATTTTATGGTAAAAAGTGGAAGATGTACTGACTTACCAATAGTCTACAAAGACCAAACATTTTCAAGAATTCCATAAAATGCATTCTTGCAGTTTAAGTGGTGTATTAGGAAGTAATGTTCATACTTAAAGACTTGAAATAAATATGTTCATACTTAAAGACTTTAACTAAACATGTTCATACTTAAAGATTTGAAGTAAACATGTTCATACTTAAAGACTTAAGGTAAACATGTTCATACTTAAAGACTTGAAGTAAACATGTTCATACTTAAAAACTTGAAGTAGTAATGTAAATACTTAAAGACTTGGAGTAATGTTCAAACTTAAAGACTTGAAGTAGTAATGTAAATACTTAAAGACTTGAAGTAAACATGTTCATACTTAAAGACTTGAAGTAGTAATGTAAATACTTAAAGACTTTAAGTAAACATGTTCATACTTAAAGACTTGAAGTAGTAATGTAAATACTTAAAGACTTTAAGTAAACATATTCATACTTAAAGACTTGATGAAAACATGTTCATATAAGCTGTATATAGCAATGTTATAGTAGAGTTTACTCAGCTTTCCAAGGAAAGGACCCCTGGGTTGACTTCATGGGGCCCTTCTCACATTCAAGCAGGTCCTGCCTATTATGTCATCATTTATTATCAGTTTACTACTTGCTTATCACATCACCACAATTAAGAAGATTTATAATAAATTCCTTCAACTGCTGCATTAATTTCATACTTTTACTTGATGATACTAACTTATTGTGAAATTATTTTCACATGTTTTCATAATTATTCAGTATACAAATTTTCTACATAAGTGCAAACATAACTACATCTTAATTTATTTAGTGCACAACTGAAAAACTAAATCTTTATTTATCATTTTGGCCATTTTTAAAGCCAAAATTTTTATTTGGGATCATGAGCAGAATGAATTTCCATTTTCTTGTGCATTCATTAATACACTCAATTGACTGAGTATCACTTCTGCTACTGGTTTCAGACACAGAGATTTGGGCCAAAATTGGGAGGGGCTGGTATTGAAGTGGAGGGTACAGTAGCTGGAAGCTAGGCCAATATGGGAGGGACTGGTAGTTAAGTGATGTGTAGGGTTTGAATCTGTCCACTGCACATGCAATAATACTTCAACAAATCAAAAAATACTCAGAGGTCTATTCTAATAGTTACTTTAGGGTCTAGTCTAAAGGTTACTTTACAGCAGGGGTGTCAAACTCATTTGCTATGGTGGGCAAGATTTGATATAAATAATAATAAATAATAATAATAAATAATAAGTCTGGTCGCCCGTGTGCCATATGTTTGACACCCCTGCATTAGAGTCTAGTCCAATGGTTACTTTAGAGTCTAGTCCAATGGTTACTTTAGAGTCTAGTATAATAGTTACCTTAGAGTCTAGTCTAATGGTTATTTTAGAGTCTAGTCTAATGGTTACTTTAGAGTCTAGCTCAATAGTTACTTTAAAGTCTAGTCTAGAAGTTAAATTAGAGTCTAGTCTAATGGTTACTTTAGAGTCTAGTCTAATAGTTACTTTAGAGTCTAGTCTAATAGTTACTTTAGAGTCTAGTCTAATAATTACTTTAGAGTCTAGTCTAATAATTACTTTAGAGTCTAGTCTAATAATTACTTTAGAGTCTAGTCTAATAATTACTTTAAAGTCTAGTCTAATAGTCAAATTAGAGTCTAGTCTAATAATTACTTTAGAGTCGAGTCTAATAATTACTTTAGAGTCGAGTCTAATAGTTACTTTAGAGTCCAGTCTAATAATTACTTTAGAGTCCAGTCTAATAATTACTTTAGAGGCCAGTCTAATAGTTACTTTAGAGTCTAGTCTAATAATTACTTTAGAGTCTAGTCTAATAATTACTTTAGAGTCTAGTCTAATAATTACTTTAAAGTCTAGTCTAATGGTTAATAAAGAATATAGTCCAACAGTTACTTAAGACTCAAGTCCAATGGTTACTTAAATTAAGCTTTCTTTGAGCTACTGAGGATTCAATTTTCAATGCAGCTGCTATGGATACAACAATGACATACTCGACCATCAAATACAAAATTTACAAGCCGGAAACGGTTTCCTTATAAAAAGATTTCTCAAAGGTGTCATCAAAAGAAACTATTATTGTCAAAATGTAATCAATATCAAAATAATATCTCATGCATTCCAAGAAACCCTGAAAATGCAGTAATTTCTTGAGCTTCAAACAGCTTTCAGACATCAATGGCTGGTTCAGCATAGATTCATTCTTCATTGGGATAGAATTTTGTTATTACCATATATACTAGCTTATAAGTCAAGTCCAACTGCAAGCTGCACAGATCCAGATCTGCCATCGCATAATGTGCCAGCAGATCTGGGTATGTACAGTTTGTGAGGAGTAATCAGTAGAACAAACAACAAAGACCCTGATCTGACAGCACTTGATGTGACAGCAAGCCAGAGTCTATGTCATGTGCAAATATATACGGTATTGACAATACTCTGCCTTAATTACCCAAAATGACTCCTGGAAGACCAGCTTCATCTACTACAAGCTCAATTCTCAATAATGAAAGGATTATATTAGGACTCCAAGACGGCAATACAAGTAGTATCATATTAGGACTCCAAGAGGGCAATACATGTAGTATCATATTAGGTCTCCAAGAGGGCAATAGAATCATATTAGAACTTCAAGACAACAATAGCTACTAATCCTCTTAGGAGTTGGTCTGGTATTTGAAATGCAGGAGATACCACACAATTCACCTAATGTTTGAGACAACACAGAAATGGATAATGTTACTGCAAAATGGACTTAGTATTTGTATCAGTAAATCAATAAAAATTCACATAGAGGGTATACATGGTCAACCAGGCTGTAAAGATAGTAAGATATTTTTTGTATATCACTTTCAATAAATATATTCATACAACTTGTACATTTTGATGCAGTATACTATCAAATTTTGTGTTGGTAAGAGTGAAAAGTAGTAAATTGTTATATTTATTTTCATGTACATGTTACAAGCTTTAGGACATCACTACAGGTCTCACACCTCAACTGCCTTTACTATACGTTATCATATATGTGTACATATTTGTAAAATAAAAGATACATTGCAGCAATTAAAAATATAAGACATACCTGTGGTTGTATATGTATGATGGCAATTTAATACTGTGGTTCTGGAAGAGCCAAACACCTGAACGAAATTGACAAGCATTCATATGCCAAGAAAACCTACTATCAATACTCATCCTTTCAATAATATTTATGACTTTATGAAAATATGCTATATATACTCATGTATAAGCCTGGTCCAAATGCAAACAACATAGACCCTGATCTGCTATCGCATAATGCACCAGCAGATCAAGGTCTATGTTGTTTGTTCTACTGATTAGTCCTTACAAACTGCATAGACCCAGATCTGCTGGCGCATTATGCGACAGCAGATCTGGGTCTATGAAGTTTGCAGTTGGTTTAAGCTTATACCCGAGTATAGACGGTATATACCTAAATTTGGGAAGCTTATCATTACAAATATGTATTCAGCCTTCTCATTAGCTGCTGGCTCAAAAATCTTCTACATGTACAAATTTTAACTTTAAAACCTACATCAAACATTATCCCTTGAAGCAGACATTGCTGTTGATTTGGAGTTTTACGGCAAAGCAACAAAAGTAGGTTATTTAGTGCCAAGGCAATTGAAGCAAAGTGCCTTGCCCAAGGACACACCACAGCAGCCTACTCAGGCTGATCCGATGATAGGATTTGAACCTGCACCTTTTCAGTTGCAAGTCCAGCACACTGACCACTGAGCCAACACAGCTCCTTCCCTTGGAGCAGATGGTACCACTGAGAGATAGGGTTGTGTTAAATGCCTTGCAAAAAAGGAATAGCATTTGTTATGTAAGGAAGCTGGAAACCCATTTCATGGAAATCAGCCATTAATTTCTAGCAGTAAGTCAAGGTAAAGTGTTTTAACGAGCATGAAGGTCCATACTAATTGAGTGCCAGGTTAACATTTAAGAAATTACAATATAAATTCTGTACCTTTGACAGTTATGAATTATAATTTGAAGAAATATTGACAAGAAAAAGCATTCTCATTGACCATATCATGAATTGTCCTAAATAGCCAACCATATAATTTATTCTAAAGTGTTATCAATGCCATGAAATGAATTTCCTATCAAAGAATGAAGTGATTACCATTATGACATTAGCATATATGACAATTTTCCTCTCTGACACTGTCAATATTAGTACAAAGTTTGCCAATTACCAAAGATGACATCATTAGTCACTAAGACATAATCATGCAATTAGCTCCCAAGAAATAAATTATAAGTGTATAAAATCACTGAAAACCTAGTTGTGGGGAATTTCAATTCCACAATTAGGGCTGCAAACTTTACACATGTAAATGGTTTAGTTTAGTTTACTGACTGTAAACATTTACAAAATCAGTGCCATGTAAATGTACATGCATGTAGCTGTCAGTGTTCATCTTAAATGGGAATCTACTTTAACAACTGAGATAAACCATGTTATTAAAGCAGGCATTCTAACGTCTGTAACAGGGCTGGGTAATACATAAACTTTATAATTTGAGATCTCCCGCAGTGGTGTTAACTGATGTACTGGTTCAGGCAGTATGGCTGCATTATCAATTTTTTCATCATGTATATGTATGTAGCAGAATGATTTAACAAAACAATATGATGATGATTCTAAGGTTGGTTTACCGAAATTGTTAGATATATTCAAGAAAGACAATGAGCATACAAACTGAACCCTGTCATAATATGAGGAAAAAGACATGGAGCAAATGAAATAATCACAAGTTGAGTGAAATACAGTTTATGCACACTGTCAATGACTTACGAATAAATAGCTGTCAGCTGTCAACCCAACATGCTAATTAGGGCAAAGGTTGAGTTTCAAATCAGTTTGATTGAATGGAACTGTTTCAGTTATTGTGTACACATTTATAAATTTTGGTAAATGTTACAATGGTTCTAAAAGATTATATCTCATTTTAAGTCTCAATCAATCCTAAATTTCTAGCAATATGCCAATTGTGTTTCTTATTAGCAAGATTGATATTTTACAGGCCCTGACCAATCTTGTGCCTGGAGCAAAGGGGCTACCAGAACATTGGGTCTGGACTACCATATATTAAATTTAAGTAACCATGACAGTTACTACATGTTATCATTACTTGTTACTACACTTTTTGCTTTTTTTAAACGTAACTACTCAAATGTTTCACAAAGGAAAATAATCATAAATGACTCATTATAATAAATATGAACAGAAGTCTTAAACCTTACAGTTTTCTGTTCATCTGAATTTTTGTAGGGCTACCTGAGCTTTATTTCCCTGATAGCCTGCTTATTTAGCATCTGATTCTGAAATCTGTTGAACCCTGTTATGTTTAGAAACCTTTATAACAGCACTCAGCAGTAAGTGACTTAATGATAAAAAAGATTTTAAAGATATCATTTTTAAACAGAAGATATGAATCAATAAGCTATATTTCCTGAGCTCCAATCTTAAATATAAAGGATATTTATGTATGTGATCTTTCAAGAGCCGATCACATGATATGATTTTGAATGACTTTAAACACTGACATGCATAGAGATCAGACTCCTTTTGAGTTACAGTCTATTCACAAGTATAAAGCCCTGTACAAAAGTCCTGTACAAAAGCCCTGTACAAAAGTCCTGTACAAAAGCCCTGAACAAAAGCCCTGTACAAAAGTACTGTACAAAAGTCCTGAACAAAAGCCCTGTACAAAAGTCCTGTACAAAAGTCCTGAATAATCCATGAACTAGAGCAATTAGTGATGGGTGCATCACAAAGGGCTTTGATAACTACAATTGGCTTAGCAGGGTTTTTAACAGTAGACAACCAAATTTATGACCAAGGAAATTCAGGGTTTTTAACAGAAGACAACCAAATTTATGACCAAGGAAATTCAGACAACCAAATTTATGAGCAAGGAAATTCAGGGCTACAACTCCTCTATATGATGATGTGGAATACTAGAAATTCAACTCACTCATGGTCTTATCAGTATAAGGGCGTTGATAAATCTGGTTGAAATCCAACAGTCCTTAGTCACATTATGCTGCTGAAACCAAAGTTAGGAGGATGAGCATCAGGGGTTATAACTCCTGTAAATGATGCTGTACAACGATGGAAATAAAATGTTCTCATGATCTCATCACTATAAAGCTGAATGCCAAATTTAGTTGAATGTAACACACTTAATAAATTTATGCTGCAGAAACCAAAGTCAGGAGAAATGGACAGCCTATATTGGATGAACAGACTGGCAGACAGAAGGATGTTATATCAGCCTATATTGGATGGACAGACTGGCAGACAGAAGGATGTTATATCAGCCTATATTAGATGGACAGACTGGCAGACAGAAGGATGTTATATCTGCCTATATTGGATGGACAGACTGGCAGACAGAAGGATGTTATATCTGCCAAAGTAGACAGTAGATTCAGAACATTTTTCAATGTCATTTCACTACACTATTCCAGTTTTGTCAAATAAAATTAGTATTTTTCATTATGTGATAAACGGTCTTATTCATGCTAATTCCGAATGAAATTTTATGAAACTCATTGAATAATTTAATCTTTTGCTTGCAAAGGTTCACAAAAGATAGAAATTACTGAACTTGTTTAATAAATTTCAGCTTGTGTTAAACCAAAATAAATCCCTCTGAGTACATCTGTTTGAGAAAAAGGACCAAAATAGAGAAATGCAGATCTAAAGTGCTATGCCATGAGCACTCATACACTGTGATAATGACTGTGGTATGCAATTTAAGATTCCCAAACAACTTTTTTTTTTTTTAAATTGTTTTCTTTAACCATCAGAAATTATTGCTCATTTCTATCTACTACATAATATACTGAGCCCATTAACTACAACTTTCTTGGAGCACCAACATTTCATATATTGCACCTTGCAAACATTTGGGGCACTATTTGTCCCTTAATTTTGATGATTGCAATGTACATATGTGAAAAGACATAAATAGTTGCCAGTAACACCTATACTCATGAATGGTTAACCAGTTTAAAGGTACTTGCAGTCGGTTTTCTAACATCAATAAAACGGCAAAGACGCTTTTTTACCTTAAGGTTATTGACAGAAAACAATTTCATACACAAACAAATTATCATATTAATAAAATGATTGTGTGTTATGCAAGTCATTTTATGATATACCATATCTTTCAATCAAACATATTGTTTTGACACAAATATCTGTCATTACATGATTAGATCAAGGGAATTTCAAAATGTGTGTAGTAGTAAACTGATTTTCAAAGAAATATGACTCATAGGGTCACATATACTTGGCAAAATTAAACAAATATTTTGACCTGTGTCTTGGTATTCTCCATTATGACTAGAATACTTTTATTCATTCAAGTTCTGCATAAAAAATACAGAGAATTTAGTTTAAGCAAGGTGACCTATGATTTATCTTGCATTGTTCAGAAGCGACTATCATTCAAAATATCTCTGCAAAATATTTAAAAGTTCTGGATGCAAGAAACTGACAAAATACTGATAAAATGTATGACCTAAGTCAAAACTTGAGTAGTCTTCTACCTTAAGTGTTGAAAATAATGATGATGAAACTATACAAAACCACTTCTCTTCTTCCTTAATATTTTAACTAGTAAAGAAGTAAAGTATTCCTTATAGTAACCTAGATTATTGAATAAAGAAATGTGTAAGAATATTTGCCTAGTTTCTGAGACTTATCAAAAATCTATTTTCAAAATCTCTGATGTTTGCTATGAACTATCAATTAAATAATATGACATTTTTGTCAATAAATAGGATCTTCTTTAATTACAGATGATACATTTTCAATAGGTTTTTAATTATTGCAATTAAACAAATTCTTTACGTTTTAGTTGTTTTTATTAACTTACTTTTAACTGAATAAAACTGCCTTTTCCTGAAGTTTATTGTTGCTGGTGCAAAGGTTTCTTAAACTTAAATCCGTGTATTTGTATTCAATTAAATCAATATATCTACACTAATTTTGAATACAGTGCATTTTAATGAGCTAGCTCAGTCAATGTACTGGAAAATATTTAAGATCATTAAACCTCCAACAATTATGTAAATTTGGCACAATCATAACATAATAGTATCATAAATCATTTATTCACAATAGTCATCATGCATAAATATGTTCCCATTAAAATCACTGAAATTTCAGAAAATTTGGTTGCCTTTATAATGGGCAACAAATATTTTACTTCTGAAAAATTTGATATTCATCATAATTTTACTTGTAAAAATTTTAATATTCATCTTATACTAAATTGTGACTGATATTTTTACTATTTTATGCACCAATAAGTTTTTACTTGTTGTTATTGAAATGCCAACAAACTGGAACTGGGAATTTGTCATTCTTAACCTTCAATCATTTTAAAAAGAATGCAGTGATAAGAAAATAGAATGCTGAAATTATTTTAAAAGTTAAACCAAAAAAATTATTTACAGAACCACAACATCATTCAATTGCTGCAATTAATATAATTTTGTGACTTGATTTCTTTTTACTGACCAAACCATATAAGCAGTTGTTTCCAACAGTCCCAAATCAAATGTTGTTACCAAACAGATTGTGTTGAATTCCCAAATTCCTCACGAAGAATCAATCTAATCCCTGATATGCTGTATTCCTGTCCATTGTTTGCCTTCACAAATACAATTCCATGATTATTGAATAAAATTCTCTTATTACTCCTACTGACACATGTGGCTTAACCTCCAGACATTTCTATCTGGAGAACATTCAACACAGTGATGAATTCTGCATTGGTAAATGTCATATGAAGATAGGATCAGACCACTGTTGTCTTTAGTTAGCCTCGCACAGAGAACAAACCACAAAGTTCTTGCATGCACATAATTGCCATTACTTCAAGATTTAACACTCAAACAACCTTCTTGCATTTCACATACAAAAGGCACAGAATAAAAGGTTCTGGAACCTTTCGATCAAACAGGCTTTCAGATAGCATGAAATACTGCCATTATTGGCAGAGAATAGCAGAATACAGAAAGTGTATTGCAGTACTGGTTTTTGATGATATTGATTTACAGAAGCATTATGGTGTCATGATCAAGACAGAAAGCCATTCAGCAGTACTGTATATACTCGCGTATAAGCTGGGTCCAAATGCAAACAACATAGACCCTGATCTGTCATCGCATAATGTGCCGACTGATCAGGGTCTATGTTGTTTGTTCTACTGATTAGTCCTTACAAACTGCATAGACCCAGATCTCCTGGCGCCTTATGCGACAGCAGATCTGGGTCTATGCAGTTTGCAGTTGGTATTCGTTTATATGCGAGTATACACGGTAGTTTCTGGAGTCAGCTTTGCACAGCAACTCCAACACAAGCATCTAAATAAATAATGACCAGAAAAGCTGTAAGAGCCAAGAAGTTAGCAGATTTAGTAGATTTCAATATTTCTCCATTATTGATCCTATATAAATGATCAATGATTTATGCCAAGTGCATGTCAAGTTGAGATTTACAGCATACTTGCCATGACTTGCTATTCGTCATATTTTCCACATTTACTCTTTTCAAATAAAACCCAACATAACTTTTTCAAATTAAATATTAGAATTGTGCAACTGAAAAAAGGAACACATTAGTGATGTCGGTGGTGGAAGCGTCAACTCAATATTAACTTGTTGTGCAAGCTCATAACTCAAAATCCGCCTGTAGGAATTTGATTAAACTTGCTACATGTAATGTTTAGGGAGTGTGGGAATTGTTTTCTATTTTCATCAAAGTGAATCCAACCCCAGTAGGGAAAAAGGTAGGGGAGGTCAAAGGTCACCCCTGAATTTTTATGTATGATGCATGCATTTATCTTTGGAATATAAGTAAACAGTTAACTTTGTTTTAAACCGACATTGCCCCAGGGTCATGACCTGGAGTTTTTCCTTGTTCCCCAGAGGTCCAGTCCCCAAGTCATAATTTGGAAACCTTTGAGATTCTCCACCCTATAACCATACATACACTTTTTAGGCATGAAAAGGACGAGTCATGTATGTAGCCAGCATTGATCCCTGGGTCTATCCCTACCTCCTCAGGACTGGTCCCTGAGTCATCCCTACCTCCTCAGGACTGGTCCTTGGGTCATCCTTACCTCCTCAGGACTGGTCCCTGAGTCATCCCTACCTCCTCAGGACTGGTCCCTGGGTCATTACTTGGTAACAGTTCATAGTCCAACACATGAAGTATACATTCACTTACTTGGCACTACAAGGGGAATTCATTTATGCAGATGGCAGAGATTTATGGGTCTGTCCTTACTGCCCTGGCATACTGCGTTTGGGGTATAACTTTGAAACCATTCAGATACCCACCCAATCACAACCCACCCAATCGCAATATATACTCTTTATCAGCATGAAAAGGTCAAGTCATTTATGCAACCAGCATTGCTCCTAGAGTCTCTCCCTGCCCCTGCATTCTTGTCCCTCAGTCATAATGTAGAAACTGTTAATAACCAAGCCTTAAAAGTATATATTTACAGGAAGCACATATTTTGATACCCCTCTGTGTGTCTTGAGAAAATCTGCCATCACATACTTTTATGACTAACCTCAAAATTCCATCTTCAAAGTATTAATACAGGGAACATATACAATTTGCAGTATCCAAGTGCTTGCTGGATTACAAGGAAAGAGTTTCACCACAAGGGTACAAAGTCTTTCCCTTGTGCACCAGCACTGGTTAATGTTTGCGAATGATTGTTATTCTTGGATTATCAACCATAAATGCAAAATTAAGTGCCGAAAATTGACAAAAAAGGGATCTTACATATGACAGAATCAGTACTCAAGAATTATTAAAAATTCCGATATTTGAGTATATGACTGATATCACAATTATGAATGCATCCAACCAGATGGAAATGACCTGATCATGTAAGAATTTTATTTAATATCCACTAAAGAAAATTGTTTATTTCATCATCAAGGAAATGACAAACTACAATCACAGAAAGGTGCTTGTTTTCCATCAAAAATATCAATGCATGTACTTTAAGTATCCATTTTGTGCCTTCTCAACTTATAATTCTATCCCCTGCCCAAAAAAATTAGATAGATAAAGCAACAGAACTAACCATGACCCAACAGCAATATCTCCACATATAACTAACTTATTTAAGACAAAGTTGCAGATTCACTTTGGTTCATAGGGTACCAATTTTAATCTATTTTAAGAGTGCAAGAAACCATGCAATACAAAATCCATGATAAGAAATTCACTAATGTAGTTAAGAAATAGGACCCACCACCTTTAGAGGTATATCCACCGATATAAGCACTATGGAAACACAATAAACTAAACCTTCAAAAAACACATTCAATCTGCAAGGTACAAAACCAGACAGAAAAGTTTTGCTTTTAAATGTAAAACCTCTAGCAACTATATCTAACAGTAAGAGAGCACTTAGAGAATACCCCCACCCCGCCCCACCCGACCCCTCATGATATCAAGTGTAAATAAAATTGTAAACAAATGGGGAGATAACTCTGAAAGTATTACTCTGACAAAATCACATCTTATGTCGGATACAAACTCATCAAAATACAAATGCATACAAAGGTTCATGAAAATATCTCAAACAATTCTTGAGATATTTAAACCAGACAAGAATGTGACAAACAGACAAACATAATTTGTAAAAACAAAAGTGCCATACTCGTCTGAAAATAGTTTGAGGAGTATAATGATTGGTCTTCTGATGATGACCATAGTATGTACTATTCATTTCACAGCAATCCACTAAAAACTGCAAGAGTAGCTGTATTCACAAAATCCTGTCATTCACTGCATCCAGCTGTAAGTAAAAAAAGCCAATAACTCATACTAATATCACTGGAGCACACAATTTTTCAATATGTACATCAATACATGATGACCATAATATGGACAAAGTTTTATAACGATCCATAAAAAACTGCAAGACAATTTTCATTCACAAGATTCGGTCTTTAACTACATTCAGCTGCAGGAGCAAAAATGGCAATAGGAAAAATTGTGAGAGCACTGAGATTTTTGGTAGGCACATTTTCAGATCATTGTCATCACATGTACAAAGTTTCATGATGATCCATCAAAAACTGTTAAGACTAGCTGTGTTTACAAGATTCTGTCATGCCATACATCCAGCCCCACGTCAAACTGAGAAATACTAGTAACTCTTACAACAATCGCAGGAGGACTGTGATTTGTTGATATGCACATCTTCAGATGATGTCCATAAAATGTACCATTAATTTCACAGTGATCCATCAAAGTCTGCGGGACTAACTACATTCATAAGACTCTGACAATAACTCTTGCAAAATTTATAGGACCACTGTAATTTGTCAATATGCTCATCTTTAAATTAATTTCACCATAACAAGTACAAAGTTTAATTGCGATCCACTAAAAATCATGAGACTAACTGTTCACAAAATTTTGTAATTCACTACATCAGACTCCAAGTCAAAAAGGGCAATAACTCTAACAAAAATTGCAGGTGCAAAGTAATTTGTCGGTATGTGGATCTTTAGAGTATGTTTATAATCTTTCTTAATTTTGATGACAATCTAAATGCAAACACAGACTGCTCCTTAATTAATTTTGTTGTTTTGCTTCAAATGCAATATCACACATTGAATTTGATCCTCTGTATAACCAAAAATTTAAAAAAAGTAAAAACTCATTAGTGTATTTTAATCAGTTCATAAGGACACGGACACTTATGTCAGTAAAGTGCCTTTCATTGATTTCATTGCATTGACTCAGTGGATTGAAATGAAAGGGTGATCAGCTCGTGAGAATCGCAAGTTGAGTAAAGACAATATAACATTATCATTTAAAATACTGCTAATTAATCATACCAGATTTGTTTTGCTTGAAGTGTTCTGATTGGCTGATAATTTGGTGGCTTTGCCCAATATATAGTCAAACAGTAATATAACTCAGCACATGCAATAGTTAACAATGACCCCTTATATACATGCAATAGTTAACAATGACCCCTTATATACATGCAATAGTTAACAATGACCCCTTATATACATGCAATAGTTAACAATGACCCCTTATATACATGCAATAGTTAACAATGACCCCTTATATACATGCAATAGTTAACAATGACCCCTTATATACATGCAATAGTTAACAATGACCCCTTATATACATGCAATAATTAACAATGACCCTTTATATACATGCAATAGTTAACAATGACCCCTTATACTGTAGTATCACAGGATGTGAATAAAAAGAGGTAGAGTCGAACACTTAGTATGCCCGGAGGCCATATAAAGGTAGATAAAATGATTAAAGTATGAAAATTAATGCTTGCTCAACTAATGTTTTCAAATAGGAAAATGAACTTGTGCTGGACTAGCACTTTGGAAAATTTTACTTTTCCAACTTTGAAAATGAACAGTCCGGGATATCAGGCTATGGGATTTGATCAGTCCTGAGGGAATAACTCTAACAAAAATTACTGGAAGAAAGTGATCTGTTGAAATGCACATTTTCAGAAGATGACCATAATATTTACCAAGTTTCATGGTAATCCACTTAAAAATGTGTTTCTTAGATTTGTTCACCAGATTCTGTCATACACTGCATACACTGCATTCAACTGTAAGTCACAAAAGGCAATACCTCATATACCAAATAGTGGGAGCACAATGATTTCTTGAAATGCACATCTTCAGGTGATGGTCATAATATTTATCAAGTTTCATGACAATGTCCATCAAAAACTGTGGAACTACTTCCAGTAACAAGATTGTGTGCGTGACAGAAAGATGAAGAATCAGACATACATGAGAATTCCCTTTTTGAGGCTGGGGGACAATAAAAATGAGAATAACTCTTAAATTGCAAATCAGACAGACTACATTTTTATACCAAATTTCATGAAGATATCTCAAATTGTTTAGGAGATATTAAGTAAACATGAGTGTGATAGACGCATGCTGACAAGCTGACTCCAGTGTACCAACCAAACTTCATTTGAGGGGAGTATAAACCAAACTGATTTACAAACTTACAGTAGTAGCTGCAATGGCTCAACTGCACAAATCCTCTCACTCGTCACCGCAAATTCCACACCTCATCACCTCTCCCAGATACTCATGAAACAACCACCACCACTCCCAGTGACACCAGGGGTCATAATAAAAAATCCATCAAACACATAATGCTTCCTCTTGCTGTTACTTCATACATGAAGTTTTGCCAGAAAATATTCGAAAATGTCATTTTAATTGAAATTTTTATTCATATGACCTTTTAGCCCCTCCCTGGGACCCCAGGCACTAAGGCCAGCAACCAGTAGCCAAGGATGATACTCCTCTCACAGATGGTATACCACAAGGGTAACACAACTACAAAGTTTTGTGAATTTTCATCTGGCTTGAGAGATCTGGTAATAAACTGACAGATGGAGCACAGACTGATTGATGGATGTAGGAATAGATGCACAGATAAATGAAGGTTTTAACAATATCCCCAAGCATGGGAATTATTTTTTAAAATGACAGGGAAGGACAAAGATATCTTCTACTGTTGGCATTCTTTTTGAGATGAAATAACAATAAACAAGAAAAGATCTGGCAATCAACTGCCTGCTTTATCTAAGTGCTCAACTCCAAAATAAAGTTTACAGAAAGCATCTAATTCAATTTGAAATAATTAATATTAAAAGTATGTTGATCAAACATGAAACAAAAATTTTCACTCACATATTATCATGTCTGGTTGTAGAGATATGGGCATTTCAACTTTGAAAGAATAACCTACACTGTTATCTTTCCTCACATGACGCCATTTAACAAAAACAAAAGCAACTAAGATTTTTGTACATTCAAAACTTGTGCCATTGAATTTACTCTGTGTAAGTTACCATACCTAAATATGTGTGATACAATTTTATACACGTTCAAATAGCATTGATAGTAATTTTGGCTCGAGAAATTATTTTATTTTTAATTTTATATTCTGAAGTTCACACTCACACTTCATAAAATTATGAAATAAAATTATAAGAATGGAGTGATACAATTAAAATTTATTTTTACTCAATATATTTTATGCATAAATTTTTTAAAAGGCTATACATTTGGCAATAATCCAGTCTTCCAATTTTGTAGGTCTCAAAGTACATACATTATTTAAAATTTTAAATAGTACTTTTATGTACAGTGACAAATCAATTAAACCAATCTTAATTGCAAGTAAAGAGTGTAGAAATCATTATAAATCTGTTTCATCTGAACCCATTGATGATTAAGCAAGATTATCACACTCAGGTAGATTTCCGGACCATGAAAAACTGGTAATTTTACCAGTGAAATGAAAACAGAATGCAGCATGAAATGCAAATGAAATGCTGAATGAATATAAACAAAACAATGACTATATTTTGAAGAAAACAGAGAGTACAAATCCAAAACATAGAACAGTGAATGCTAAATGAAATCAGAACAAAACATTAATCCATTCCAATGGATTTTGCAAATCATTTTCAAGCTATTGCTAAATTTCCACAGGTGAAAGCTCTTTCACATAATAATCTTGGATCACTGACAAAAAACTTTTCACCCTTTACAAACTATGACATTGTTCTTGTCAAGACAAGACATAAAGAACAGCCACCATATATCACTGGTGGTTGTAGCTGTGCAATCTATATTTAAATGAAAAAAAAATTAAAAAATAAATTTCTGACAAATATTCTACAACTATATTTTCACACTTATTGCATTTGTGGTTATATTTAATTTGTGATAAATTCATTATGATGTCTTTTTGCATTTTATGCATATGTTGTAGTATTAAAGCACACTTTTAATAAGACATGATATGAAACTCTCCCTTTAACATGCTTAAAAAAGTGAAAACATTAGATTTTAGTAAATGCATTTCCATTTTGTTCCAAATGAGAAAATGAAAGGAAATAATGGATGGAAGTGATAACTGCAAAATCTGAATGCATTTCTGACACCATATATGAAAAATGATAAGATGACAGATGAAATGCAAATACGAATGGAATGCAAATGAAATGCAAAATGAATGCAAAATGAATACAAATGCAATGCAAATGGAATGTAAATGAAATGCAAAAAGAATGCAAAATGAATACAAATGCAATGCAAATGGAATGCAAAAAGAATGCAAAATGAATACAAATGCAATGCAAATGGAATGCAAATGAAATGCAAAAATAATGCAAAATGAATACAAATGCAATGCAAATGAAAGGCAAATGGAATGCAAATGAAATACATATTTGGTAAAATTATCTGTTTCAGAGTCTGTAGCCTAAGGGCAAGTTCAATCTTGCTCCCTTTGAGGCCTGTTCTAAGTACAAATAAGCTGACTAGATGGCACAGGGGACATTCATTTGTATATTCAAAGGAGGGCACAGGGGACATTCACTTGTATATTCAAAGGGAGCAGTTGCAGTGTTGTAGCTCTGTGGAGATTTCCATCACCTCTCCTCCTCCCCCCCCCCCAGCCCTAGTGTGTACTTAATTCCAAAGCTGGCAAACAATAGGGTCTACATAATGTGCTGGCAGATATGGGTCTATGCAGTTTGTAAGAACTAATTAGTAAAACAAACAACATACACCCTGATAATGTGATGGCAGATCAGGGTCTATGTTGTTTGCATTTGGACCCGGCTTAAATCTGAGTATATATAGTAGGCAGTAACAGCTTTCTCATGAACGATTAATTTCATGAGCAAACAGGATTCAAGTTATGTACAAAGAGGAGTTGCATGACAAGATCAAGGCAACGAAAAAACTTTACGCTGAAAAAAAATAAATAATGACAGTAAGATTTGAACCACTACTCTTTTGCCTGGAATTAATATCGAAGTTATAAGACATCCTATTTTAATTGATATTGCAGCAATTAAAAATAAAGCATGGACAGTTGCACTAAACCAGTGGTTCCCAACCTTTTTGAGAATGAGGACCCCTTTTTAACCTAAAATAAGTGCACGGACCCCCGCATGCTAATAGTTGTACTTTTAGGCTGTGTCAGGGACAAATATTTAGTGCACCAAGTTCCTGCTTGGTGCGCTAAATTTGAACATGCCTTGCTCGCAGTGGTGGGGATAACAGAGGAAAGCAAGATCTGGCTGGAGGAGCAATACTTACTGCGAAGCTATGTGAATTCGCGGACCCCTTGGAATAACCCCATGTCCCCCCAGGGGTCCGCAGCCCACAGGTTGGGAACCACTGCACTAGACCATAGAAGAATTAACAGATCATAGTAATGGCAATCATTTGTTTCATTCCACTTGCTTCTTGCCTATATATCAGAAAAAACAAGACACAAGCATAAAATCTCAATACTTTTTTTCCATTACAGACAACACTAATTTCTTCCTCATTTGGTAATTAACTGAAACACATGTCAGTTTACATTGACAGAAACTAATACAAAATATGGCTGATAGCTAAATAATCAGACAATTTCCTTCTGCACTGAGTTGATTCAGTACTACTTTTTATGCACATGGATACCATTTACTGCTTTAGTTCCTTTTATTTTAATACTACTCATGGGAATGATAGAAGACATAGATCAAGTACATAAAATCTATTGCAATGCTAGCAAGGTCGACCTGGAATAAAACCAACATCTTCACAATGATCCATCCCAGAAAACCCACTAAAGCCTTCCATTTTCTAACAGTGGCTAAAGTGTGGGTACTGCATTCTCATGGGGATCAGGCCAGACACATAGAATATTGATCCACAGCTGAGATATCAACTGCAATCTATCAAAACCATCTGACAATGGTCAAATTTAGAAAATTTACTCCTATATCAAGTCTACAGTAATACACTGAATGTCAACTGAATCAAATGAATCACAATCAATAGGGTCAACTGACCTTGGCTGACTCACAAACCACATATACCCTTGTGAACAAGCCAGAAAATCAGGATTTTTCAATTTTTTTCTTTACCATAAAATATCATATACGCATTCAAAGATTTCAACCATTTGGGCAATATAAAGAACCATGTGTATGTATGTGTGTTGGTTGGTAGGTTTTCCAAAATTGTCTGGAAAATAACTCTCTTGTTTTTCACTTTTTACAAAATGTCCCTGTTCTGCAAGAAAATGAAAATGACTTTGACATTAATTTTCTAAAACTATACTAGTGTTACCAGAAACCCCCAAATGGCAGTAAATTACATTTGTATCCTGTCTTGTACCCCAAACTTAGAGGAGAGCAAAAGGAAACATTACATCACTCACCCACTCACTATATGGTCCTTCATTTTAACATGGTTCCTGTTATAAGACAAGTATCGTCATGGATCCGAATTTATTAAGTGGTAGTAAAATTATATGTATCATGTACTTCATTATAAGGCAGTCTCACTATAAAGCAAAATACTCTATGGGTCACATGGACAACATTATTATAAGGGAGTACTGTATCAAGTACTTCATTATAAGTTGGTTTCACTATAATGCAATATACTCTATAATTCCCATGGACATAGTATAATGAGGGAGTACTGTATCATGTACTTCATTATAAGGTGCTCTCACTATAAAGCAACATACTCCATGGGTCAAATGGACAGTATTATAAGGAGGGAGTACTGTATCATGTACTTCATTATATGGTGGTCTTACTGTAGTAAAATTTACAATTCACTATTCCATTTATGTCATGTTTAGATGTAGTACATGTAAGTGAATGGAAAAAGTTAAATTCTAAGAAATCAGCTGGATTGGACCAAACAGCTGATATTATTGCTCCATCTCTTACTTACATATTTAATCAAAGCATTACTAAAGTAATCTTCTCATTGCAATTGAGACAGCCAAGGTTATGCTTATTTATAAAAAGGGTTCAAAATCAAATCCACATAATTATAGACCAATATCTATTCTGCCAATCATATCTAAACTGTCTGAAAGACATATTTCCAAATATCTCTCTGGATACCTATCAATGTACCATTTAATTCATCAATCCCAATCTGGATTTAGATGAAACCACTCTTGTCAGTCTGCCCTAAAAGAAACTCCCTGATGAATGGTTGCAGTGATATGGACAATGGAGAATTGGTTGAAACTATATACCTTGATGTTAAGAAGGCATTTTACTTAGTTGACCATAATATACTTGCATGTAGACTTTAAAAGTACACATTTTTTCACTTATCACTCTCATGGTTTAAATCATACCTCTCTGACAGAAGCCAGCAAGTTGTTATTGGTAACATTAAATCAGAGCTGATGTCCATCAACAAGGGAGTTCCACAGGGATCTATTTTAGGGCCTGTATTATTCATATTGTTTATAAATGACTTGCCGCTGTATGTACAACATTCAAAAACTGATCTATATGCTGATGATACAACTTTGCATAAGTCTGATTCTAATGTTATAACTTTGAACAAAATATTGGTGAAGATTTATATCAAGTTGAATAATGGTGCTCACTGAATAACATGTTTATCAATCCACTAAAAACCAAGGCAATGTTGCTTGGAACTAGGCAAAGATTATCATTAAACAGAAATTCAAATCTTGAGATGTATATCTCAATAATCTAATTGAGAATGTTGACACAGAAACACTTTTGGGAGTTCATGTTGATAAGAATCGAGACTGGTGTAAGCAAGTGAAACATGTTTGTTCTGTAGTAAACCCAAGAATGTATCTTTTACAGATAATAAAAGATATCTACCACTCAACTATCAGAAATTATTTTACAATGCATTCATTCTTCCTCTTTTGGACTACTGCTGCACAATTTGGGGAAATATAACTGATAGTAATATTGCAATGATACACAAACTTCAAAAAAGGGCAGCAAGAAATATCCTAAATATACCATTCAACACACCATACAAAATTATATTCTTGGACTTGAAATGGCTGAAATTTTAATACAGACTAGCCTACCAAAAGTCTATATTAATGTTACAAGTAGAATGAACTTTGTCCACAAGATTTGCATGTCATTTTAAGTCAGAAGAACAATACTAAGGACCTATATTGAGACTGATTATAAATGATCAATGCAGAAGACCATTTCCAAAACAAAACAAATACTTTAAAAAATCATTTGCTTAGTCTAGTGCTATTCCACAGAATGAACTCCCCAAAACCATTAGATCAGAAACAAATCTAAATGTGTTCAAAACAAAATCATATGACCATTATCTCGAAAGGCAGTTTTCATTGTAAATATTGAAATACATGCACTCCAATTTATTCTGCTAATGCATTTCATATTCACTTTTGTGCTTTTATACTTAATGTATTTAAGCATGCTTTACTATTTTTCAATTTGTTTGTATTTACAATCGTTTGTTCATCCTCCTGAGGACCTCAGAGAAAACTGTATATTATAACTGAGTTACCCTCATAAAATAAATTATGAATTATTATTATCATTATTATTATTATTATTAGAGCAATATATTCTATAGCTCATATGGACATCATTATAATGAGGGAGTACTGTATCATGTACTTCATTTTAAGGTGTTCTCACTATAAAGCAATGTGCTATATGGCTTGCATGGACAGCATTATAATGAGGAAAATACTGAATCATCTACTTCATTTTAAGGTCTCACTATAAGGTGGTATACTCTATGGCTCCCATGGACAGCATTATAATGAAGGAGTACTGTATCATGTAATTCATTATAATGTGGTCTCACTTATAAAGCAATATGCTGTATGGCTATCATTATAGCATTATAATGAGGGAGTACTAAATCATGTACTTCATTATAAGGTGTTCTCACTATAAAGCAATATGCTATATGGCTTGCATTGACAGCATTATAATGAGGAAAATACTGAATCATGTACTTCATTTTAAGGTGTTCTCACTATAAAGCAATATGCTATATGGCTTGCATGGACAGCATTATAATGAGGAAAATACTGTATCATCTACTTCATTTTAAGGTGTTCTCACTATAAAGCAATATGCTATATGGCTTGCATGGACAACATTATAATGAGGAAAATACTGTATCATCTACTTCATTTTAAGGTGTTCTCACTATAAAGCAATATGCTGTATGGCTTGCATGGACAGCATTATAATGAGGAAAATACTGTATCATCTACTTCATTTTAAGGTGTTCTCACTATAAAGCAATATGCTGTATGGCTTGCATGGACAGCATTATAATGAGGGAGTACTGTATCATCTACTACATTTTAAGGTCTCACTATAAGGTGGTATACTCTATGGCTGCCATGAACAGCATTAAAATAAAGGAGTACTGTATCATGTAATTCATTATAAGGTGGTCTCACTATAAAGCAATATGCTATATGGCTCCCATTAAAGCATTATAATGAGGGAGTACTACATCATGTACTTCATTATAAGGTGTTCTCACTATAAAGCAATATGATCTATGGCATGGACAGCATTAAAATAAAGGAATACTGTATCATGTAATTCATTATAAGGTGTTCTCAAAACAAAGCAATATGATCTATGGCATGGAAAGCATTATAATGAAGGAGTGCTGTATTTAAATACAATAATTCACAATTTAATCTGCTGCATATCCGAGATCAGATTAATGGGACAATCAGATGGATACAACTTGTACTATTTAAGCCTAATGCAACCATAGCAACAAATGCAATGAATAAACTTTAATTTCTGACTTTGCCCGAGTGAATTAAATTTGTAAAGTCAATAAATATTACGTTTTTAAAGTCAACTATACTGCTCATGGTCTAGTTGCAGTTAGATGTAGATTTTGGCATTATAAACGATGAATAGCAGCAAGTTCACTAAAATCAATAACTATTTTATGTCTGATGAAACACTTATTCATCCAAATGACAACACATCTGATTCTATTACTTTCATTTCAATATAATGTATCAAATATCAGCTGCACCTAAAATCAATACAACATATGTTCCATCTCCAGCATTCAATGGAGTCAACCACATTTGTTCTTTTATTAACTACCTTTGAGCCATTTTCAGCACTTCTGCATGAAATACAATTTCTCCAGCAATATGTACAATGTAGAAATAATGTAACAGGTATATTAGAAAGTTATTTCATATACTTTGACATTTTGATGATAAGATTTGAACCATGCGTCGTCTGAAACTAGAACCTGTGATGCACATCTTTTTTGTTTCTTTCTGAAGATGGGGATCAGACATTTGGAAGAAATTTATGTGCTTATTTTTGGGGAGTACTGTATGTTAATGTTACCATTGCATATGATTTACCATATATACACATGCATAAGTTGGATCCAACTGCAAATTTCATAGACCCAGATCCAACGTTGCAATTAATGTGCTCGCAGATCATGATCTATGCAGCTTGTTAAGAATAATTAGTAGAACAAACAACAAGGATCCTGATCTGCCAGCCCATTATGCAACAGAAGATCAGGGTCTATCATGTTTGCAGTTGTACCTCACTTATAAGCAAGTTTATGTGGTTGTACACAATTTCTTACATGATCAGTCTTATGGACAACAATTGTCAATAATATTTATTCTGGAAAAATTCTTGAGCAGCACTATCCTGGAAACATCTCCAGCATTATCCTTCTGGCCAGGAAACATCTCCAGCATTATCCTTCTGGCCTGGAAACATCTCCAGCATTATCCTTCTGGCCTGGAAACATCTCCAGCATTATCCTTCTGGCCTGGAAACATCTCCAGCATTATCCTTCTGGCCTGGAAATCATAAAACTCTAAGCTCAAGTTTGAGATTGAGTTTTCACTATCAGCCAATTAGAGATGACCTTTCAAAAGTCATGTAATTTGTGATTAGTTGAACCAAAATCTAAAGCTCTAACTCCAGCTCTAGAGTTTTATGGTTTCCAGGCCTGGCCCGACTGAGCTGGATTTTTCATGCTAAAAAAAAACGTGTCCTGAACTTCAGCTGATAGTCAATAGTAGCACATCATATTCAATAGTAGTTTATCTTTTTAGAATTTTGATGATCTAGATGCTGATTTAACCAGATTTTGCAGTCATTGTTATTAAATTACACAGTTTTCCAACCCTGTTTTCTTGAAGTACTTTAAACATGAACTCAGATCCCAAGACCCAAAAATTACCTTAACTTCAAATTTATTCTTCATATTTCCAAAAACAGACCAATTAGCAAAAATGAATGATGTACATGTATCATATCCACAACATAGACCCTGAATAGGTGACCAGGAACCTTGAAAATCAACCAAAGACCTCAAATGACCCATTCTCACTGTGCTGGTAAAATGGCTATTATTACAGGTGTCTGGACAAATGGAATTTGCAAGTTATGGAAGAGAATTACCATATATAATCACTTTTAAGTCAAGTCCAACTGCAAACAACATAGACCCTGATCTGCCTTCACATAATGCACTGGCAGCTCAGGGTCCATATTGTTTGTTCTTCTGATCTCTTGTAACAAACTGCACAGACTCAGATCTGCTGGTGAATTATGCTATGGTAGATCTGGGTCTGTGCAGTTTGCAGTTTGACTTGACTTATAAGCAAGTATAGATGTAAATTATTTCAAGATCCTGTCATCAGTAGATGGACTTAGTTTTCAAGGCAGTGATAAAATAAAACCTTTCTTCAGCTTCAGTACCTTGATGGATGTGCTACTGTTGATATATTTCCTTGATTGTATGATACAAAAGCTGCTTAAATGGACCAAAACTGAATACTTGTAAGTGCAGTCAGAATCATTCTACAGTATGTGTCATGGTAGCTAAGAGCCTATTTCCTTATTAATGTACCCTAATAATGATGGAATTGTCTTCTGTCTCATATAATTGCCTTGGAGTCAGCAATCTAGAATGGTATGAAGACTGATATTTAAGTTGATCATTATTCTTCTCTGTACATTACCATTACCATATCAAGGAAAAACAGTTCTTAAGGAACTGAATGCACTGATACTCAATAAATCAATAGATACCAGTACAAAAAATTATGTCAGCAGGTTATACCCTATGTGTATTGATCACTATGTAATAGTTTGTGCCATGCCAACAAAATAATTGGCAGTTAAGCCTCCAATTGAGACCAGTGATCAGAATGGGAAGCAGTGGCTTGGTTTATAGTTGGTACATCAAATTTCAGAGGAGGAATTTACTGTTTTACATTATAAAAAGGAATAAGCAAAGGTTTTATCCAAAAAGTGGTCTTGCTCCAGGATGGATGAGACAAGTGTTTGAATATAATATTATGGCCAGTCAATGTCAGAGAATTGTGCTTCTTTGAAGAATCAAATATTGTGCAAATTACTGTTTAGGCCTCAGTTTAATTTTTTGTGCTTTTTGCATTTCTTCACAAGACTGGCAAAAATATCAATTTGCAAAATCCTATTCCTACTGACAATTTTGTTTGTTTTTTTTGTTTGTATCATTTACTTTTGTTGATCTATACTGTTAGCCATGAGTTTTGGAGTAAAAGTGAACAATGATACTTTTCAGTTTCAATTGTAATTATTATTATCATTTTCAGTTTTAAAAACTACATGTACAGCTAAATATATATATATATCTATTTTTATAACTGATGTCTGAATTTTAATGGGCACGAAAGTGGGGTATGCAATTCCAACCCCCACAATGATCAATACATTTTTTCAAAGGTTTAAAAAAAAAAAAAAAAAAAACTGCATGCAGAAGTTAAACCAAATCAAAATGAACTAGTAGAAATCAGCATGAATATACTAATAACTTCCTAATGCTTGAATTAATAGGTACAAATGTAGTTTTTTTTCCCAATTATCATCCAAGATTGGATTTATTAAAACTATAATTATTAATCACAACAGCTGAACCTTCGTAAAACCAAACTGATACATTTTCAAAATTAGTACAGTCAGTTTTCTTCTGAAAGATTTCTTTGTGTGACTCTGCATGGTGTACTAATGTCATTATGATGTAGTACAGAACTACACAAGATCACACTATGTCCAAGTTCGCATTTTTGGAACCTGAAAGGTTCATAAACAATCAGCTTCACCAGACTGAACAAGAATATATGAGGGGCAACCATTTCACTTGTTACAAATGGATAGTAAGGATAATATGTGACAAATACCTGCAATCAACCGTCCAACAAAAAATACTTGCACAGCAAGTCATAAGAGGTGACATAGCAACATATTTTATGTAAATAAAAATAATTCCAGATAAATATTTCTGTATTTGAGAACAAAAGGGTTGTGTGCAAAAAAATACATTTGAAACTTTGGCTGTGCCCTAGTAGTTCACTGTCTATTATCAGTAAGTATTCCCATCACTCCTCTATTAATAGTAGCAATAGGTAGTAGTCTGTAAATATGGAAATCTCTACACACCTTGAATGCATGATTAAGGTTGTTGAGTGTCACATTGATCACTCTACCTCACAAGTTGAGGGTGCTCCAATAAAATACCGGAGGGATCTACAGACATATAATAAAAATACAATAGTAATGGCAACAGTAGTCAAAGCTGTCACCTAAACAGCTTATCTCAATGACAAAGTTCAGCCAATAAATTAGCGACCATACGTATACAGGTTTGGCGATGATTTATCAGTCTTGGACAAAACAATCTCATGTTCTTGAATTATGCATTTTGCTGAATTTACATACTTTAAGAAGTTTTACGAATGATTTGCTGTATAGTCTATCACTGGAAAATTTAACACTTGCAAAAAGTTGCAATACATTTAGCTTCAAATTTTAACTATTATTTTCCACAATTAACTCGGATTTTGCAAGTATGTGAGCATTAAATTTGAGCTCTGGTTTAAGGTTACTTTCCAAAATTCAAGAGATACACTGGTGCATAATAGAAGTATTTACACTAATTAACATTTGATACAGATGATTTAGATCATGTAACAATCTGAGCAAACCAATTATTAGTCATAATACATCATGGACACACAATAATTGTTATGCATTACAGAGAGGTATATAGCATTATGTACAGTTCCATCTGCCAAGACAAAAAAATACTGCTAAATGCAGGAGAAAACAATAAGCATCTTAGATCTAGTTAATTATCCTGATTAATGATTTGGTAATATTACTAACAGGGGTAGAAAAATCCATTGCCCGGGAGCAAGGGACAATTAAAAATTAATGCCTGGCAACCATTTTTCCCAATGTGAAAGACCAGTAAGGCAACCCAAAAATATGAATAAAAAATGATCATGTTAAAAAATTATAATGGAATTTTATACTGTTTCCAGAGAAAAATATTTGATCATTAAATTGTCTATCTAGGTACCTACAGCAGAGTACCCAAATTACCTCCATATAATTCTGTGGTCGAGTGTTGGGTTATGTCTATCGGTAAGAGGCAACACTAGTCCCCATGTGTTAGCTACTTATTATCTGATTAAGTAGTCACAGTCCATACTACAAGCCCCTTGGGGTGTACCCTTCAAAAAACAAGACTCATGAATGTTCTTCTTTTGTCAACACACAAACATATGGCAACGGTATCTTTCATCTTTGACTTCACTCACTGAATACCAGTGTCTATTAGTATGCTTTCTCATTGGTCTGTTGAAGAAATGGGAACTTGCTGCAGAGCATGTGACATTTGTTTCTGTAGGCTAACTTTAGCTAAATGAATATGGCAAGTATAAAGAATCAAACCAACTGCAATTGTTGTTGCATACTATATTGGTTTGTGGGGTAATAGCTAACAAAAATCCCACATGGACAGTCTATATCTTCTTGGCAGTTTAGACATAAGAATAATAGTATTAGATTAACAATAACATGAACCATAATGATGTAAACTCAGATAAACATAAAATATGGACAAGTTTCTGGTCAATGGTGACCAACTACTAGAAAGCTGATGACAACAAGACATCTAGTCTGATAAATCAGACAGGTTTGGGGTTTGATTTATCACTGTCAAAAAAGGAAAAATTATCTCATTATTTTTTTTTCATAATCTTAAACAGATTAATAAATAAGTATGTAACATGTGTGACACTTTCAATTAGCAGGACTGATGGTGAGTTACCAGTATTGTATGCAATTAGGACTAACTAAATATATATATGAATAAAGTAACTGAATAATTTTGATTATAGAATCTTAACGGCAACCATAGTAATTTACTGCGCAACTAGAAAAATCTGCTGGGAAACCAGATTTTTTCAAAGTTGGTGGCCCCGGGACAGCCATGAATTATCACAATTTTTTAACCTAGCACAGAGTACTTTAATGTCTGCAATAAATTTCTATTACTGTAAATGAAAATATACTGGCAGAGACACAGACCAAAAATGAATGACTAAAAGCCCTAGGAAATCAAACCTATGACCTAGGCTCTGTGTACTAACAAGGGCTGATGATGGCCTTTAGACAAAAGACATCTAAAGCTGAGATGAGAAAAGTATGTAGATTATAAAATACTGTCAGGTACATTTCAAAGTGTTTTTAAGTAATTTTAAAAATGAACTGCCTGGAGTATTCTTCAGCTTCAATAACCTGGTTTAAGTTTTGTGTATTCAGTGCACCAAGTCTCTTGAGCAGCCAGCAATAGGATGGACAAATTTTTGGCTGGGTACATGAGATGGCTGTTAAAGAGAGGTTAAGTATATAGATAAAATGAAAACAAGGGAAAATCAGACACTGCATGGCTGGATATAAGACATTGTTCTTTGAGTATTATGGAAGGCTGCAAAATATATGAGTGAAAACAATATTATGTCATCATAGAAAATTAATTGATATGGCCATAAAAATGTATAACGGCACAGTACAAAACCAGTTCAAGCTAATCAGGTTCTTTGTCAAGGGAAAAAACAACTTACAAACAACAAAACAAACAGGTTACACAAAAGCTGAGAGAAAACTATTTACTTGTTTGAATGACCGGGGAAATCTACAGAAAATAAGGAAAAATAATGAAACAAATCAGATGAAAACAGTATAAAAATGTGCAAACTAAATGTATATTTTGTGTTGGGATAAGAATAGCAAAGGTTTAAAATAATATTTTGTTTTTTGTAAGTTGTTTTCTTTCCCTGATGAAGAGCTTGATGAGCATGAAACACTGGGAAAGTCTTTTATAACTATGCCATTACCAATTTTTGTGGCAAAATATATTATGTGTGCTATTGGTTAGCATTCCCTTTAATTCATATACAAACATCTTGGGAATCTGACACTATTCAAGGGTTAGGCCATATATCTATATATATATATACAATTTTTCTCTGAATCAAGACAGTGAAATGGTCTGCACTTAGTCTAGTAAGTGTTGGTGTGTTACTGCTAACAAAGCCCATTTTCTCAAATTTAAAGTATTCTAATCATATGACTGGCAACCTTTGCTCCCAATCATCTAAAATCCAGTTACAAAGAATAGCCAAAAGGTCATATGCAGACAGAGGTTAATGATGATGATGATGATTTTTTTTATGTACAGTGACATAATGATGCCAAGCTCACAGGAGAAATGCCAACCCTACCTTCCACTAGAAAATCCATGATTAAAATCTCACATGCATAGAAATAATAAATAGTTACTAATTAACTAGAACCGACCAATATTGACTGAACAGCAGCAAATGAAACACTCAACTTAGACATTCCATGGAAGACTCTTCATTATATACAAGATTGTGCAACCTTTCTTTTCTTATGTGTTCCGAGTCAGATGTTTCTTAACATACATGTGCATGTAAATCCAAACAACTAAAATAGCAAAAAATGTCTCAAATTTCATGTATTTGTAAATGGGTAAAGTATTGAAAACTCTCCAAAATACACTGGATTTTCAAGTAAACATTCATTGTTCTTAACCCTTTATTGTCTGGAGACTGAACTGCCTAATTTACACAAACTTGTCCATTGTCAGTAATTTGGCATTCTAAATGAGTTTACATATTGTGCAAGAATAATTTTCTTGTTAGCAGGTAAATTAGTTGTAAACAATGGAAGGGTGATGGGTTTGCTTTATTGCACCATGAAAGGATGACACAGTCAGCAACAGTCAGTTACAATGGAAACCAAATCCTGTCTAGAATTTGTAAAATTTATGACAAAATTACTTTTTAAAAAATCTTTAATATTGATCTTTCATTCTTTTCCCCAAATCAGTCATGCATTGAATTTTCCATCTGAGCTGTGGAGGTCCTGACTTTGTGCAGCACTTGCGGAATCTTTCTTAAAGTTGGGAAAGCATAAGTAAGCAGACAATCCAACCTTAGTCTGAAGGTGTCCACTGCTGAGAGTGGCTGATCTGGGACTGGAAAGACATAAATGGGAAACATGTTGTTCAGTCTCATTGTGAACAAGATTACCAAGGGTCTCCCCCACAGTCTGAACAGGGACTCTGCTTCAGATTGGTGCAGAGACCATTCCTTGAGGACCAGTTTGCCTCTCCTCGACAGACTGTCCCCCAGAATATTTTTCTTGCCTGGAATATGTCAAACATGGAAGGTAATCCCCTCCAAGACTGTCAAGAAAAGGAGGTTCCAAACCTCCTCCACGCAAAGAGAAGGAACATGTGTACGTTCTTGTCACCCGAGGTATGCTACTACTGATGTGTTGTCAGAGTAGACCATCACAAAATGACTCCTTATTTGGTTGACACACCCCAGTAGGACTAAAAGAGTAGCTTCTTCCTGGGACCATGAACCCTAAAGAACTACCCCTTCTGGCTCCAAGTCTGCACTCCAACCTGAATCTGACATGTCCATGTACAGATAGGAGTGAGGTTCAGGGTCATGCATTGGGACTCCATCCAGAAACTGGTCCCAACTGGCCCACCAACTGAAGTGGTGGTGAAATTCTGAGCCCAGAGGAATCCGAGCCAACTGGGGATCCTTGTGTGGTTTCCAAATCACCTGAAGGAGAAGCTGGAGAGAGCACAGGAACAGTCTTCCTAAAGGAACCAGGTTCACTGCGGAGCTTGAGATCCCCAAGAGGGATAGATATAGGCCAACTGATGAGGTCTTGGCCCGAAATGCTGCCAAAAGAACCAGGATTCTGTCCATGCTGTCCAGTGGAAAACAAACTCGCCCAAGGCTGGTGAGGAAATTCATCCCCACATAAACAAAATCCTGAGAAGGGATTAGCTCCATTTTTTCTAAGTTAAGAATGAGTCCTAGCTGGCTCACTGTATACGTTGCAAGAAGGTTGATGGAGACTGCCCAGTCACCGTGCCTTATGGTGTTCCTGACTGAGGCAGTAGTCTCCACATTAAATGGTTCCCTCAAGATATATATTTAGGGTCGAAAGATAATAAACTGAAACTTTCTGCCTTTTCTGGAGATCAGGAAAATCTGAGAGTAGAAACCCAGAGACTGGGCATTTGCGACCCTCTCTACTGCACCCTTCCGCAGAAGCATGTGCACCTCTTCCCCATATTGAGCCAGTTTTGACTGGTTAAAGAGAATAGGGGTCATTGCATGAGGAATTCATGGCAGAAGAGGGTTCAAACCCCTAAGGCCTCCCCTGATTCCCTTGGGAAAGAGGGAGAAATGACCAGGCTTCCTCCCTTGATCCTTCCAGCTGCCGTGTCTACCTAAAGAGGGGCAAGAGGGAGGTTTGAATTGACGTTGATTCCTGGACTGTTGAGGCTGCATCCTTTTAAAGAACTCTGAGAAGGCCCCAAAGGGCAGTCAGGATGAGGATGCTTCCTGGCTGGTTTTGATGGGCCTGGAGCAGCTATGATGGACCGGTGCTGTTGGTCCCTCAGGTCCTAAGATGCCACAGGGGGAATGAGACCCCCAAAGAGAGTCTCCGCCTTCAAAGGAGCAGCCCTAAGAAGGTTCTTACTGTCATCCAGTAAGACCTTCCACATATCCAGAGCAACATCCCTACTTTATTATTTATTGGGAAAAAATCTAAGAACTTTTGACAAGTGGTCAAATTAATTGAAAAAAGCCTGGAACTGCAGGATAAGACACTGTTCTTTTAAAGAACTAACAAGGAGAAGTGTACAATAAAGGTGTGACTTGACTTGCCCACCATCCAATGACCGACACAATGTTCTGTGTAAAAGTTGAAACAGATAATAATAATAATAATAATAATAATAATAATAATAATGGAACATAATTAATCATTTTCCTTATTTTATTCTTCTGTTATATTTACTTTTTTTAATTTTCAAAAGGAACAATTATTGCAAGACCTTGAGCTTTAATTGCCATAAATAAGAATCATGAGAATTTGAATAAAACAGGTGTGTTTTTAAGTAACCTACTAATAGGTATCTTTGGAATATATAATTGATTTTACTATGGTCCAGTAAAGTATCATATTTCATAATTACATAGCAAACCAATAGCCAGTTATCAAACTTGTCTGAGATAACGTTGAGATTTATCCACATACCAAGTTTGATTAAAATTTTTAATATTTTTTTGGATTATTGTGTTCACTAGCCATCACTGTTAAAAAATGTAAGTCATGATCTTTGACTGTGAACCAAAGGTCACACAATGTTGTTGAGATGTACACATACGAGTTTAATCAAGTTCAATTAGTATTTGTTCATGTTACTGTGTTCACAAGCTATCTATAGTGCAAACATCTAATATTTGACCTCTGACATTGACCAATTGATCATGGAGGGCTAGTTATTGAACTTATCTGAACAATTGTTGAGATATACCCACATATCATGTTTGATAAAATCCATTCATGCTTGTTTGAGTTATCTTTTTCATAAACATGTGCTAATGGCTGAACACAAGACAAGCTCAACTGGTCTTGCGACTCTTTAATAAAGTAATACAATTTTCACAAGAAAAACACTAATATTTCAGAAAATGCTGCAGAATAGGCATTAATCTCTCTGATAAGAGGATTCATCAATTCTTGTATGTATAAGCAACATTCTACTGTATATGATGGAGCTGCATCTAGACCAGGGGTCTCCAAACTATGGCTTGCGGGCCGGATCCATCCAGCGGCTTCAATTTGTCCGGCCTGCAGTGTTGTACTTTTTTTAAACGATTTTGCATATTTTTAAATTTTTCAAAGCTGCTTTGGCCCGCAAACCCCCTTCAGAACTCTAACATGGCCCTCGTCGTATAAAGTTTGGAGACCCCTGATCTAGACAATCCTACAAACCTACCGTATGTACTTGCATATAAGCGCATACCAAATGCAAACTGCATAGACCCAGATCTACCAATGCTTAATGTGCCAGCAGATCTGGGTCTATGCAGTTTGTAAGGATTAATCAGTAGAACAAACAGCATAGACCCTGATCTGCCGGCGCATTATATGACAGCAGATAAGGGTCTATATTGTTTGCATTTGGACCCGACTTATAGGCGAGTAAAGATGGTACATATGATCTGTTGATTCGGTTAGAATACTAAAACTCTAAGCCAATGCAGATCAATAAAATGGCACATGTAATCATGTTGTAGCTTTTACTGTCAAACATTATTGAGTGACTTAAGACACAATAACAGTCAAGTTTCATCTATCAAGACAATAAATTATAACAACAGGAGAAACTTAACAACTTTCAGGCAAGCATCAAGTTTGGAACATATGTATGTCATGTTAAAAGCCGACTTAGGACTGATGTAAATCACAATTAAACAAAACTGAAGAATAGTATACAAGAGAGATGCACAACACATTGATCTACTTTCAAAAATGACTTTGCTCTCACCAGTTAGATTTCTAATGGTAATACAGCCTTAGACAAAATATTTATGGCTATGGTTTGAAAGGATTCACAGACAATTTTACTGAAGGTTCACTGGTGCAATAGTAGGTTTCTGCTTTTGAGCAAATGGAAGGTGTGACAGCATCACATAACAGTACATAAATCATTGCACAGTACATACAAAAAGAGCACATATTACAGGGGAAAGCCTCAATTACCCATAACATGAATAATCCATAAGACACATCTATCACAGGGGAAAGCCTCTGAATTACCCATAACATCAATAATCAATAAGACACATCTATCACAAGGAAAAGTGTCAATTACCCATCAAATGAATAATCCATAAGCCTCAATTACCCATAACATCAATAATCCATAATACACAATTACCCATAACATCAATAATACATAAGACACAATTACCCATAACATCAATAATACCTAAGACATATCTATCACAGGGGAAAGCCTCAATTACCCATAACATCAATAATCCATAAGATACATCTAAATAATCCATATAAAAGTCAGTGAAAAAAGGCCACATCTACAACCTCCACAGAGTCTGCATGTAAGTTCATGAAAACTGATGATAAATCCTTCAAAAAGGCCACATCTACAGCAGCCTCCAGTGAGTCATCATGCAAGTTCATGAAAACTGATGATAAATCCTTTTCAAAAAAAGGCCACATCTACAACCTCCACAGAGTCTGCATGTAAGTTCATGAAAACTGATGATAAATCCTTTTCAAAAAAAGGCCAAATCTACAGCAGCCTCCAATGAGTCGCATGTTCATCAAAATTGATGATAAATCCTTTACAAAAATGCCACATCAACAGCAGCCTCCATAGAGTATGCATGTAAGTGCATCAAAACAGTGAAATTAGGTCTAAAAGGAATATGTCAAGATTAATGAATTTCAAGCTTATCTGATCTTCATAGGATAGGGGAATTCATGGAAGACTATCACTACTAAAAACACTTGCCAGCCTGGAAATTAAAATATATGCATCTCTCAATGACAAACTGGAAGTGCCATTATTACTGAAAGCCTACTTTCTAGAAAATGACTTGTGCTGGTTTGATCATAGATAACTGATCTATCTACTTAAATGATCCATGATTTTATTATTATGTAATCACAGCTATTCGGCCAATCAGAAACCACTATTTAGCTAATATGATGAGATGAGTGACTCAGTTTTAAATAACTTTAGACCTTTGATTTTGATGGGGGAAAAAAAGAAATCCTATTGTTATTTCTGTTTTATAACTAAGCATTATTGCAAATAACATGTTAACATTTATTCTCAAGATTTACCAAGATTAACTTTGTGAAATTCGGTGATAACACAATTGGGGAGTTGTAGGACACGATAAATGATAATTAATAGCTGAGCAAACCAAATGTCTTACCTATCATAAAAAGCGTGTAGTCTGGTCTATTAAACCAAATATGTTACCTGCCATAAAAAGCATCTAGTCTGGTCTATTAAACCAAATATCTTACCTACCAAAAAAAGGTCTAGTCTGGTCTAGTAAACCAAATGTCTTACCTACCAGAAAAGGGTCTAACCTGGTCTAGTAAACCAAATGTCTTACCTACATGTACCATAAAAAGCGTGTAGTCTGGTCTATTAAACCAAATGTCTTACCTACCATAAAAAGCATCTAGTCTGGTCTATTAAACCAAATGCCTTACCTACATGTACCAGAAAAAGCGTGCAGTCTGGTCTATTAAACGAAATATCTTACCTACCATAAAAAGAGTGTAGTCTGGTCTATTAAACCAAGTGTCTTACCTACATGTACCATAAAAAGCGTGTAGTCTGGTCTATTAAACCAAATGTCTTACCTACCATAAAAAGCATCTAGTCTGGTCTATTAAACCAAATGCCTTACCTACATGTACCAGAAAAAGCGTGCAGTCTGGTCTATTAAACGAAATATCTTACCTACCATAAAAAGAGTGTAGTCTGGTCTATTAAACCAAGTGTCTTACCTACATGTACCATAAAAAGCGTGCAGTCTGGTCTATTAAACCAAATGCCTTACCTACATGTACCATAAAAAGCGTGCAGTCTGGTCTATTAAACGAAATATCTTACCTACCATAAAAAGAGTGTATTCTGGTCTATTAAACCAAGTGTCTTACCTACATGTACCATAAAAAGCTTATAGTCTGGTCTATTAAACTAAATGTCTTACCTACATGTACCATAAAAAGCTTTTAGTCTGGTCTATTAAACCAAATGTCTTACCTACCAAAAAAAGGTCTAGTCTGGTCTAGTAAACCAAATGTCTTACCTACCAGAAAAGGGTCTAACCTGGTCTAGTAAACTAAATGTCTTACCTACCTGTACCATAAAAAGCGTGTAGTCTGGTCTATGAAACCAAATATCTTACCTACCATAAAAAGCGTGTAGTCTGGTCTATTAAACCAAATGCCTTACCTACATGTACCAGAAAAAGCGTGCAGTCTGGTCTATTAAACGAAATATCTTACCTACCATAAAAAGCGTGTAGTCTGGTCTATTAAACCAAATGTCTTACCTACTAAAAAAAGGTTTAGTCTGGTCTAGTAAACCAAATGTCTTACCTACCAGAAAAAGTATCTAGTCTGGTCTATTAAACAAAATATCTTACCTGCCAAAAAAAGGTCTAGTCTGGTCTAGTAAACCAAATGTCTTACCTACCAGAAAAGGGTCTAACCTGGTCCAGTAAACCAAATGTCTTACCTACCGGAAAAAGGGTAAAGACTGGTCTAGTAAACCAAATGTTGTACCTACCAAAACAAGGGTCTAGTCTGGTCTAGTAAATCAAATATCTTACCGCCCAAAAAAAGGGGCTAGCCTGATCAAGTAAACCAAATGTCTTACCTACCAAAAAAAGGGTCCAGCCTGGTCTAGTAAACCAAATGTCTCACTACCAAAAAAAGGGTCTAGCTTGGTCTAGTAAACCAAATGCCTTACCTACCAAAACAAGGGTCTACTCTGGTCTAGTAAGCCAAATGCCTTACCTACCAAAACAAGGGTCTAGCTTGGTCTAGTAAGCAAAAATGCCTTGCCTACCAAAACAAGGGTCTACTCTGATCTAGTAAGCCAAATGCCTTGCCTACCAAAACAAGGGTCTACTCTGGTCTAGTAAGCCAAATGCCTTGCCTACCAAAACAAGGGTCTACTCTGGTCTAGTAAGCCAAATGCCTTGCCTACCACTAAATGGGTAAAGTCTGGTATAGCTCAGAATGCTAAAATTATGGATAAAAGTGAGAAGATTAAGTTTAAACAGAAAATTAATAATCCAAGGAAAAGACATATGCATATACAATCATTTTCATATCTATCTCTGAAATTATGAACTTGAAAATGGATGTAAGAGCAGACTTTAAATCTTAAATGAAATTTTACAACAGATCCATCCTTATCCCAAGGTAAATATTTTTAAATTTGTCTATAACTGATTGTGCAGCTTCCACAAAAGCAACTTGATATATTCCATATCTCCAAGCAGTCCATATGAGTCTAATTTCAAGTCTAACTTGATATATTCCATATCTCCAAGCAGTCCATATGAGTCTAATTTCAAGTCTAACCTGTATATTACATATCTCCAAGCAGTCCATCTGAGTCTAATTTCAAGTCTAACTTGTATATTCCATTGCTCCAAGCAGTCCATATGAGTCTAATTTCAAGTCTAACTTATATACATGTATTCCATATCTCCAAGCAGTCTATCTGAGTCTAATTTCAAGTCTAACCTGTATATTCCATATCTCCAAGCAGTCTCTCTGAGTCTAATTTCAAGTCTAACTTGTATATTCCATAGCTCCAAGCAGTCCATATGAGTCTAATTTCAAGTCTAACTTGTATACATATATTCCATATCTCCAAGCAGTCCATCTGAGTATAATTTCAAGTCCAACCTGTATATTCCATATCTGCAAGCAGTCCCTCTGAGTCTAATTTCAAGACTAACTTGTATATTACATATCTGCAAGCAGTCCATCTGAGTCTAATTTCAAGTCTAACCTGTATATTCCATATCTCCAAGCAGTCCATATGAGCCTAATTTCTTGTCTAACTTGTATATTCCACATCTCCAAGCGGTCCATCTGAGTCTAATTTCAAGTCTAACTTATATGTTTGTAACATAATCATTGACATTTTAATATTCTGATCTATAAAACAATAACCTGAAGTTTTCAAATGAGGACAATTAAATCCCAAACATTGTGAAAAATTTGCAATACTTAAGTTATATTTTAGTTGTCGCTTTATAAACCTTACAAACAGATTCCACCATTAGAACCAAGTAAAAGAGCCTAATATTAAAGACAAAAATTACCTCCGAGTGTTTCTTCATATCTGCAAGGTTGGACACAAAAACAAAATACATGAATCAGGAAGTTTTAATGCAAGTTTTATCTGTCATGATAATGTTTTAAGATCATATTTTCTTTATAAATTTGTATGTATACTGTATTTTATGTACCTCAATTCAAATAGACCATAGTCTTTTAACTTTTATTTTTGTATTATTTCATGACAAGTGCCATAGCAAGTATGGTACATTACTGCCATTGGGAATGCTGGGAAATAGCTTCATCTTTTGTTTTATTTAATCAACTCCTCTGAACAAGGTTCTGGAAGATTCCAATCAAATTAAAATGCCTTCTCTGATTGAATGAGACTCTCTTTTTCCCACAGAAAGTCTGTTGTTTTCCCAGATACATGTCAAGTGTTACAGACTTCCTGAATCAATCTGTCTACAGACAAAACATATCATGCTTTGATCACATGAACAAATTTTCTTCTGAATTAATCAGGATGTTCATGATCTTTTCAATGCCTGGGTTCAATGCACTTTTAGGTTCAAGAAGTAATTATATCTCCAACATTTGCTGAAGTCTTTTGCATATTTTACCTTTAAAATTTAGCTTCAGCATCCTGTTTAGAATAGGTGTAAGGGGTCTCAATTTACATATATTGGTCTTCTGGCGCATGGTTCATAAGGTAGATAAATTAAGTGTTGCTTGAAATATGAGAATAGCATTTGTGGTATATGACTCAGACCTTATCCATAAAGCTACTCTCTCTCTCTTCCTCTCCCTCTCTCTCTCTCTCTCACTCTCTCTCTCATACGAGAGGCTGACCTTATCCATCAAGCTACGCTCTCAGTACCATATGCGAGGCTGACCTTATCCATCAAGCTACTCTCTCAGTACCATATTCAAGGTTGACCTTATCCATCAAGCTACTCTCTCAGTACCATGTGCGAGGTTGACCTTATCCATCAAGCTACTCTCAGTACCATATGCAAGGTTGACCTTATCCATCAAGCTACTCTCTCAGTACCATATGGAGGTTGACCTTATCCATAAAGCTACTCTCAGTACCATATGCAAGGTTGACCTTATCCATGAAAGCTGCTCTCAGTACCATATGCGAGGTTGACCTTATCCATCAAGCTACTCTCAGTACCATATGCGAGGTTGACCTTATCCATCAAGCTACTCTCTCAGTACCATATGGAAGTTGACCTTATCCATCAAGCTACTCTCAGTACCATATGCAAGGTTGACCTTATCCATGAAAGCTGCTCTCAGTACCATATGCGAGGTTGACCTTATCCATCAAGCTACTCTCAGTACCATATGCGAGGTTGACCTTATCCATCAAGCTACTCTCTCAGTACCATATGGAAGTTGACCTTATCCATCAAGCTACTCTCAGTACCATATGCAAGGTTGACCTTATCAATGAAAGCTGCTCTCAGTACCATATGAGAGGTTGACCTTATTCATCAAGCTGCTCCCTCTGTGTCATGAGAGGATGACCTTATACAGGACGCTACTTTATCTATGTCATATGACAGGCTGACCTTGTCCAGGAAGCTACTTTCTCTGTGTCATATGACAGGCTGACTTTGTCCAGGAAGCTACTTTCTGTGTCATATGACAGGCTGACCTTATCCAGGAAGCTACTTTCTCTGTGTCAAATGACAGGCTGACCTTATCCAGGAAGCTACTTTCTCTGTGTCATATGACAGGCTGACCTTGTTTAGGAAGCTACTTTCTCTGTGTCATATGACAGGCTGACCTTGTTCAGGAAGCTACTTTCTCTGTCATAATACAGGTTGACCTTGTCCAGGAAGCTGCTCTGTCTGTGTCATATTAGAGGCTTAACCCGAGCTGAAGTTTCCTGTATGACATTTAACACTCCTAGATTTATGTCTGCTTTTGAGGTGTGTTTCATTTAAGCAATCTGTTTGCAAGTAGGCTCAAATTCACCCATAAATTTTAAATCCATCCAAAACTGGATATATCATGGTTGATTATTAACTAAACTGAAAATTTGTAACAGATTTAAAGGTTACAAAATTTATCTTATACCATGTCCATAACTGTAATTATGAATCAGAGAAATGAATGCGTCAGTGTAAATTAAAAATAGAAAGAGAAAAAATAAGTGTAGTGGGAAAGAAATCAGTGGCTATCTGCAATCCAGATGAAGCTCTTGAGTGGGTGATTCTGCTTACTTGTGGATTGAAGAAAATTGACTAATGAGAACATTCTTGAAAGAATTGATCTATAAAATTTGATTAAAGGCTGCTGTTTAGTGCTGTAATAGTGGAAAGAAAATAACAAGTTTTAAATCAATGTAATGTAGCCTTATCTAGACAAGTGATAGTGTGAGACTATGTAATCTGGCTTCCACTATTTTCATGTATTAAGTCTTTCAAATTTAAATTCTTCTGATATTTACACTGTCTGACCAAATTTCTTCTATGTAAATGATCAAATTATTTTCTAATATACATTGCTGTCTGACTTTAATACAGCGTTCATACAGCTGTTGGTTAAACAAATTCCAGACCTTTTCCAGACTGGATTGCAATATTTTCCAGACCCCTCTGGCACATGTATTTGAAGTCTGTATCACAATAAATGAGCATGTATGTGGTATCTGCAAAATATAAAACAGTATCCACCAATCACAAGTGGGTGATAGGTCACATGTCTCGCCAACCACGTTGAACCAGCAGGGCCATCACTAGACCAAATTGCGCCCCAGGCGACAAGTGTCTTTAGCAAAATAAAACACAGCAGCCCAAAATTCCATACTTTTTCCAGACCTTTAGGACAAAAGCTTTATTTTCCATACTTTTTCCAGGTCTGGAAAAAGCACTCTTTTTTTCCCATACTTTTTCCAGACTTTCCAGACTTTGTATGAACCCTGTTAATATATAGATTTATGTGATCAGTCTACAAGACAGTTTAGAAGATGCATATGTATTTCTTGTGAATAAAATGATTAATACCCTTAATAAATAGGAACAAAATGAAGTTGTGCCTCACTAATTGAACTTGTTTTATTTATTTTTTAAGTCACTGCTTCTTAAATTACTTCACTCATTTTAGCACACAAATGATGAAAAAATAGACTAACCTCAATATTTAGGTGAAATTTATCCTACTGATTATCAGATTTAAATGGAAAAAAGGAGGAATTTTCTTTAGAGCTCGAATATCTAAAGACAGGATTTTTTCCACCTCAAAATATAAATATGAGATGAATAGACAATAGGAGTGATCAGAGCGAAATGATTTTCTTTATTAAAGGTTGGAGCCGGAGCCTTCAAAAAAATGACCCTCCAAGAAGATCAAATAGTCATTCCCTTAAAATTTGTGTATGCATTAAACTTCAATGAAAAGGCTAAGTGTAATTAATCATGGTTTTAATTAAAAATGAAATGTTAATGTAATGAAGTTCTTAGCTAATGTAATGAAGTTTTTAGCAATGCTACTGTAATGAAGTTCTTATAATGCTAATATAATGAAGTTCTTAGTAATGCTAATGTAATGAAGTTCTGAGCAATGCTAATGTAATGAAGTTCTTATTAATTGTAATGAAGTTCTTAGTAATGCTAATGTAATGAAGTTCTTAGTAATGCTAATGTAATGAAGTTCTTATAATGCTAATGTAATGAAATTCTTAGTAATGCTAATGTAATTAAGTTCTTAATGATGCTAATGTAATAAAGTTCTTAGTAATGCTAATGTAATGACATTCTTAGTAATGCTAGTGTAATGAAGTTCTTATAATGCTAATGTAATGAAGTTCTTAGTAATGCTAATGTAATGAAGTTCTTAGTAATGCTAATGTAATGAAGTTCTTAGTAATGCTAATGTAATGAAGTTCTTAGTAATGCTAATGTAATGAAGTTCTTAATGATGCTAATGTAATGAAGTTCTTAGTAATGCTCATGTAATTAATTCTTAACAATGCTAATGTAATAAACATGGATAACAGTGCAAATACAACAGTTTCACAATGTTTCAAGCTAAACAAGCTTTTTGTCAGGGAAGAAACAATTTATATCAACAAAACAAAATCTAAACACAAAAGAGAAGAGAAATTATTGACTCCTACATGTTTGAATGACAGGGAAATATACAAAGGATGAAATTTAGAAGAAAGAAAGTAGAAAAATTGATAAACAGTCTTAAAATGGGTAAACTACATATCTAATTTTATCTGCCATCAGCCCAACAAAGTTGTACAACAAAAATCAAAGCGATTATCATGCCTATCATGCAGAGAACCAAAAATGTTTTGACATAATTCCAGTTTGGGGCCATTGCAGTGGAAAGTAACCACAAAGGGGAAATGTTTGTTGGTTTTCTTGGTTTTATATTTCAGGAAGGCTCCTCTATCGAGGAGTCTAGTTTTGTTTATAGCCTCCTTGATGTAGCTTTTATATATTCTCTCCTTCTAAGGTGCCCGTTGAGCTCTCCAAGTCTCTTTTCAAAGGTAACCAGATTAGAGCATATGCATTTTGTCCGAACGCACATGCCGTAAGGAAGATTTATTATTACGTGCTGGGGGTGGCAGCTGGTTAGGAGTATATAATGGTGAGAGTCAGTTGGTTTAGCATAGAGGTCAGTTTCTATGTTTCCCTCCAGGAGGGTAGATTGAGTATCCAGAAAGATGTTCAACCTGTTTGATGACTCTGATGTAAATTTAATCAAGGGATGGAAGTTATTGGTGAATTCATGAAATATTTTGAAATTGTCCCACATTTTGATCCATTTTGATTCTATGTCATCAATAAATCTGCACCTGCTTCAAGGTCTATAGGGTGCCTCACTGTGGACCTTTTGCTCCAGTCTTTCCATGAAACTACTGGCATACATATGTGCCATTTCAGTGCCAATTGCAGTTCCACTAATTTGTAGGAAGTGTTGGCTGTTCAATACAAAACTGTTAAACTTAAGAATATGTGTTAAAAGTTTGACCAAATAGTATGTAGGCAGGGAAGGATCAGGTCAACCGTCCCATGCTTCCTTGCAGGCTGTGATACCTTTCTCGTCTGGGATGTTGGTGTATAAGGAACAGACTTCCATTCTTACGAAGAGTGTTATCTGGAAAGTTAGTTTTCGGTGTTTTGTTGAGATAGTCCTTTGTATCTTGGATATATGAAGGCAGTTTTTCCATGAAGTCCAAACTTGATAATCAACGAATTAAGGATTTTTTTTTCTCGGTGGGATGGTTGTTTCTGGAAATAATTGGCCTCCCCGGGTTCCCTTCTTTGTGTATTTAAGGGAGTCAATAAAAAATCTCCCTGGTTTGGGGTCAACTGGTAGGAGGTGAGTCAGAGTTTTGTCATCAATGTGACCTGCAGTATGCATGTCTTTTAATGTCTGACAGACAATTTCAGCATGTTCAGCTGTTGGGTCATGACTGAGCTTATTGTAAATCCCTCGTCTGAAAGTTGCCTATTTGGCTCAGCAATGTAGTCAAATGTATTCATGACAACAACGCAGGATCCCTTGTCTGCTGGCTTGATAACAATATCTTCCCTCTTGCACAGTTTTTATAGTGACTGTCTTTCCTGTTGGATTAAATTGTCCTTTTTGGTATGGCTCTGTTCTTGTGAGTTAATGTCATTTTTCACCGTAGACAAAAATGCCACTAGAACTGGCACTTTACTAAAGGGTGGAACATAATCACTTTTTGGGTAGAATCTATGAGGCTCGTCATTACTGACATTGGATTCTCCAGCATCGTCACTAAGTTTTTTCAGGAGTCTCATTTTCTATGCAAAACTCATGAAGTCTTATTTGAATTCCAGCACTTCGTACATTTTGGCCCAGGGACAAAAGTATATAGATATATATATATAGATAAAAGAAAAAGTGGCCTCTAAGACAGGTGGTTGCATTATAAAGTTTTTTTCCTAAATTGGTTTGCAGAACCTTGAAAAAGTGTCTGTTTACAAAAGTTGACCAAATAAATACAGGCAACCTTTATGCAGGTTTGACTGTAATATATTTGAATTTCAAGCCAATCGAACTATTTTATGTTTAAGAAGTTGAAAACAAGTTAAAACAATTAGGCTCTTATTAGTAAAAGATGATCTACTTTGAGTTCAAACAAAGCAAATGATTGGAAATTGAGGCTCATGTGCAATCATCAAATGAATCCTTCAATGAAAATTTTTTGCAAACACATGTACTTTTACAAAATGCATTTATCACTTTCCTAAGTTAAAGATGTGTAAAGAAAAGAAAGTTCATTGACTCTTACATCTTACATTTTTAACAATTATCTTTTTCCAACACAATTTAGTTGTCTTAATATGACACAATTTGTCATCATAGAAATAATGTCAGAAAGAATGTACGGTCTGATCAACCTTTCATGACTTGCATGAAATCACTCCCAAGTATAGCTGTGTATTAAAGGAATTCTGAGATGCTTGGAAGTTAGATTAACATGTCTTATAACATGCTTTATATTATTATCAACTATATTAAAAAATTTGGAATCAACCACCAACAAATAAATCACTAATATTAAATCTGTATTTGAAAAATAATCAATATTATGAAATACTGCCTGCAATTTCTGTTTTTTTTTATTACATTATGAAATTATACTGAAAAAGGCATGATTCTGCTGATTACAATTTAGTTTGTAATTTACAACCAAAACATCACAACATACAGTAATTTAGTCCATATGGTGTGAAGGGAAATAATTCCTGTGGATTTAACAAGTTTACTAATGGAAGAGTTGTTGCCCTTAGTATATTATAATTAGCATGCTCTCTCTCTCTCTCTCTCTCTCTCTCTCTCTCTCTCTCTCTCTCTCTCTCAGCAAGAATATAATAATAATAATACATCAATAATAAGAGGGGTCAACGATTCAGCAATTTAATATATCAGTTTAAACTTGTCTACTTTTGATACACTAAAATAATCAGCCTCACAGTATTTGTGTCCATCGTTTCTTTATATATATATATAGAGAGAGAGAGAGAGAGAAAGAGAGAGAGAGAGAGAGAGATTTTGTTCAATTTTTCATGAGAGCTCCCATGCAGTTGTTAAGAGAAAGTAGTCTGTAAAATGCCAAGTTTCTATATATGGACACATGGACTTGTTCACATGTTTTACACACACACACACATATATATATGTATATACATATAATGTGCATGCAAACACCGACTTGATGATCTGAACTCCCAACTGTCCTTGTATACAATTCTCTTGTCCCCTGTGTTGTGTTCTATATAACTGAGGCTCTACTGGAGACCATTCTGTGGGTCATTTATTCTGTACCTTGAGCCAACCCAGATGTGTTTTGACATAATTTGGGGTCATACACATTTTTTCTTCCTTAACTATGAGGTCAGCTAACTGGGCTTTGTAGACTATACCATATTCAACATGTTCTTGATTGATTTTGTCTATTTCCATTACTTGAATTTATTAGGCTCACATTCTGGCAAAGTGGTAAAATGCAAGTTAATTGTGATAAAAGCAAGTTTATATTTCACGCTCTAGCATCTTATTGTGAGTGCTAAATGTTCCAGTAAAAGTAACAACAAATCATTAGTAAAACTCCATTATGTACATGCATGTAAACTGATCAAAATGCACATGCATGTTACATAAAATGAAGTTTGCTTTGGCATTGATTCCTTTACTATGAGATAATTAACTGTTTAGCATGTAGCCTAATACTGTAGCCATACATGTACCTAGTGATGATACACTGTGGACAAGGTCATGAATTTATATTTTAAACAGGAAGTACGTGCATATATTTTTTGCACCCAACCATTTTGTTCACAAATACAGAAATATTTCTCCAAATATTTTATCTTTATTTCAGTAAAATCTGTTATTATGTCTCCTCTGATGACTTGCTCTGCTAGCATTTTTATTGGACAGTCAATCACAGATATTTGTGTCACATATCCAAAACCATACAAGCATATTTTAAAACAGGTCTTACTAAACCTGTGAAATCTAATTATTTTACATTTTGTGGGCAAGACAAGTTTAGGTCTTAATATGCGTCAAGTACAATTTGCCTGAGTGCATAATTTCTTGAATGTGAAGGTTCCATTTTAGATCATTATTAATACAGTGATGCATAAATATTGTATTTTGTTGCAATTTTCTATAGAAGTTCCTTCCTAGGAATATGATATACTAATTTTATGATATTTTTTTCTTTTCTTGCCATTTGCATTTGGCCATTTGCATTTTTTTGGTTAAAATCGCATACCCAATTTTCATTCCCACTAAAAATCAAACGTCAGTTAAAAACAAGAAATGACATCTCACCTGTACATGGAGTTAATTATTTGAAATTATAATAAAAATTACAATGGAAGCTGATAGAAAAGCACCTTATCTCCTTTTTACTCTAAACCTCATGACTTGGTAAGTATATTTTAAAATTCAAAGCAGAAATAGGATTTTGCAAGTTGATATTTTCTCACTCAGAAAAAGAAAGCAAATAGTAAACAAAGTTACAGTAGAGCCCTGATTTGTATTATGCACAGATTTTAGAGGCGATCATACATTTATGTTATCCCAAGCATGATCTTTCAACACTTACTACAAGAGAAAGAGAACCATTCAACACTAACTACAAATGAAAGACTACCATTCAACATCTGAAGTAACTTTAACAATGTTTAATAAATGTAGGCAACATATTTTCATTGATTTGTAAAAGTTTTATTTTTTGCGATAGGAATACTTTTTTGATACTATTGTAAAGAAGACAAATTCAGGTCTCTGAATATGCTCATAAACAAGTTTAGTCTCACACAGGTGATTATACAGGTAAATCAAAAGGTAACTTAAAGGTAAATTTCATTGTATTCTCTATAAAATGTTAAATAAAGTGTTTAAAGAGTAATATGTAGTACTGTTTTTGATCCATTGTGGTGTTCTTACAAATCATGGCTTGAATATATGTAATGCTACAATATATCTCACATTTCAGGGACAGCTGCAGGTGTGTAAATGATATTTACACAGGTGTTAAGAATATGAATGAAAGCGTGTGTGTTTACTTTGTTTGCACCAGATTAAATTTAATCAAAGTCTAAGTTAGTTATTTGGCAATCACATCATTTACCTGTACATGCACACCTGAACATCTGTGAAATTCATTGCCAGAAGTATACTTGTGTGTGGTAGTCATGGAAGCAATTGCTGTGAACATTATGGCACAGGGGAAGATCACATAGCCAATGTTGTTTTTGGTTCCTCTCAGAGGTACCGGGGTGGCTTGCTAAATAATTATGTTTTTTCTTGTTACAACACACAACCTGTCTTATCTTCCTGCACTTGTTGGTCAATGGCCTATGTCATCAAGTCTACTGTTATTGTTGCTTTCACTTCTGGGATGCCTGAAAGGAGAATTTGGACCTGAATGTTCCCATCAGAGCACATGCAACATCACGATGAAATGATCGCAAGTCCCATTTTCATTTATTAGGAGGATTATGATCAATGACAGTCCCCTCTATGACATGGGCATTGTACAACGACTGCTCCCACAACCTGGCTTTTGCTTTTTGATACCACCTCAAGAAGTTTTTGGACCAATTTGCCCTAGTATTCTGATCAAGCCTGTCTACTCCTCTCATGTACTATGCATAGGTAAACATAGAAGGTGATGCTGGAAGCTTATTCTCAGTTCCATCTTTGTTTTTCTGTGTTGTAGTCAGATCAAGTTCAACAGGTGCAAGGAAAGATGAAAGGTAGTGAGCAATTCTGTTCTCCTTCCAATAAGGTGCTACACATGAGCAAGTCAGATAATCCTCTGCCTAGGCATCTTGCTGCTGCATTTTGATACAACTAAGTCCTTTGGGTACCCCCTTTTGATTCATGCGCACTGTACCACAAATGTGTAGGTACCGGTATTCACTCAATACAGATAACCAGCTAATTGTCAGTGTAGATAACATAGCCTTTCATTTATAAAAGTCTTGTTAGTTTAATAACTACTTTGGATGTCAAAAATAGATTTTCATTCACAACAGTTCCATTTTTCCCAAGGAAGACTTGAAGATTGTAGCAATATGCTGACACAGCATCTGTAACCACCGATAACTTGATGCTGCACTTGACAGGTTTGTCTTTCATATATTGTTTGATTCCAAGTTTACCTTTAAATGGTACCATATTTCTCTGCTTGAAACATATTCTGACTGAAATTTTTGACAACAGTGATCTAATATGAACCTTTCTTTGTGTAATTTGTCACCTTGATGATTTTCACCTGTATCTTCACTGGAATGCAGGTAGCATTTTATCTGGACAAACCTAATACATAATTTCTCCAAAACTGGATCCAGCAAGGCAGAAATTCTCATTTTTAGACCAATAAATTTCATCTCTGTCAAAGTTCATAACCTTTATCAATGTCAAAAGGCAATAGAAAGCCTTTATTTCAACTAATGTGGTGTCAGCCCAAAACCTTTGTGTTGATTTGAGTCAGTCTCTTCATGTGTGCATTCATACAGTACTCATAAATCTTGCTATTTATGAAAGCACACAGTCGCTATAAAATAACTGAAAATATTGAAGTGTTCCAGATCCATCAAATACTCATATTGAGCCAACACATTTGGAAAATCAGATCGAGTTTTAGTCCACTGCAAATTCTTCATTGTCATTGCTATCACCAACAATATCCCTCCTAAGTCCTTTCTTGTTTTAAACATTCCCTCTTTTTTCGATTGATATTCCCAGGATCAAAATTGCCAATATTTTCAATTATTTCATCCCCAGACTACTGTAATGATGGTAAGTCTTGGGACACTATAATTCTTAGGACACAATTAAATATTTTCAAAACTAATTTTTTTATGACTTATAAAAGTTGGGACACGAAATTATAGCAATTTTTGTATGTACTCTAAGTCTTGGGACACCTTAGACATTTATTTTCTCTGTTGATCGCTTGCCGTATTTTATCAATCATGACATTATTAAAAAAATTAAAATTAAAAAAAGAAAGCGGTTGTTAAGGGACTATCATTATGTATTATTATATGGCAATGTTATAAATTAATATATATTGTTTGTAAAATAAAAAAATATATTTAATTTTCCTCAGTTTTCTTACCATTTCTACCTATTTCAAATATGTATAATTTCATCTGACAATAACAGGCAACAATGTTGTAACCATACTGAAGTAACTTCTCCCACTTTTGCTCTACCGGTAGTTTACTATTGTCAGTTTACGCATTATTGCATCAAAATTGTCAAAAGTCACCAGTAATTACACTTTCTGAATTGAAAATATAAAGACCTATTTCATTAAAATGTATTACAACAACGAATAATAGCGTTTGGTTAATCCCTCACATTTAAAGTAACCTTGTTTATAGTAAAAGTCAATCAGGTCATGTATGCATTCAGTACCGACTATTTCAGTAATGGTGTCGTTTTTTTTAGAATTTGATTACACATACCTTTAAATGGTGATTATTCACTTTATTTGGATCCTCATACATCCATATTTCTTTGGAAGGTCATTATTTACTGCCCTGAGAAACACATACAGCAAAACTCAATGTAAAGTATGTGGACATTTTTGGACAGGGGCCAACGTGAAGGTATGATCCAGTACAAACTGGATTGAATGTCACGTGCTGTGATGTCACAATGAAAGCTATGCAAGTTGAAAAGAAATTGTACTATCCTATATTGTGATGATTCGACCCGATGTGCTCTTTTCTTGACCCAGTTTAGTACCTGGGCACTACTGTAAGAGTCCATAGTGATCCATAATTTTCATCTGGAAGTTTCTTGATGATAGTTAAGGTGCAGAGCATTCAATAATCAGGACTGATTAGACTTTGCTTAAACAATATTAGTATTAAACTTTAGAACAACAATTAATATTTAATTTAAGATGAGTAAATGTGCCTACATAACCACATTGACATACACTTTACATCATGGCATCACCACATGTACAATGAAGATTTTAACTTGCGCTGAATGAAGTACATCTGTTGGTTTCGAATCATAGGCGCCACTACATTAAACTTCAATAATATCTCCAAAATACGATAAGAAATCTCAGAAATAATGCTTTGAAAATAACTGCAATAATAATGCAGTGGTAGTTTGCTTTGATGTAAACGACCTTTAAATAAGTACATATTTACTCAGCTACACTAATCATACTAATGTTATGTAGTAAAAGGCCATAAAAGGATTAATGTTGTAGAACAAAGAGATACCAGCATTGCCTTCAGTCAAAATTTCCTCTTTACCCAAGCCAGTTTCAGGATTTAAACAATTAACTGGTCTGGATTTCTGTCGGAAAACAAAAGACAAATCCACCAATTATAATCAAAAGGAGCCACTGAAACAAACACCAGCTTGCCGAAATGAAAAGAAGTAATGATATATAATGAATAGACAAAACTAACATGGATCGATGATGATCTAGCCAGTTTATATTCAGAATTTTAAAATATATTATGGTCATTCTTTAATGAATATATGACAGTTATGTGAATATATGCTCGTTATGTACCTAATATATTTATAAATATTCATTAAACATGTGCTTTTTCTTATAGATTACATCATTTTGTATATCACTGAAAATGGTAAATGCTGTGTGATTGAATCAAAGTAAATAAAACAGCACTGGACGTATAGCTAAAATGTGACCTGAAAGAATGAGATTCGGAAAAAAAGAATGAATAAAGCAAAATCTGTATCTGATATTTTTAGGAATAAACAAGGGTAAAAGTGACGCTATGCACTGCGTAAGTAGGCCTACTGTACACTGTAATATACTATAATACAGGTCTCCTGGTAAAGTCTAAATGGCCCGTGAATTATAAAGTCTTTATTTACCTTTATTTAATTTCATGTTGGAGAAATCAGAAAATATGCACATGGAAAATAAATAACCTAACAACAATCATAGTAATTTATAACAGTTTATTGACATTGTAATTGAACAAGAGCTGGTCACTGTTGTGTGACGTATGGCAATCTGGTCAATTTTGTCTTTATATTTTTGTGTCTATAAGTGTTGGGACACCGAAAATGTTATATTTTTTAAGTGCATACAAGTCTTGGGACACGAAAAATTATAATTATTTTTTTCTATCCCAAGACTTACTGTCATTATGGTATTCAGATTCATCAACATTTGGATGTGCTTCAGATGACCTCGAAGATTTGCATTTACAGATCAGAAAACACCCCTTACTTGTTAATAACCTACATTAAGCTTTGTATGTATCCAAATGAATCATACTACAACATAATTATTTATAAATGGGGCATCCCCAACACTGACCAATCAGAGAATGATCATCAAAACACATTGTGAAAGTGGAACCAGAATACTGGTTTACAGACTTGAGCAGGAGTTATCAATCCTGGACTGCTTTAGCAGTTTGCAGAGCTGAAAGGGTTAAGTCCTGTAGGAGTTTAACTTGTGCATATCCTAAAGTTAGTCCGAACAGTTCTTATATGTCATGCTCTAATGAAAGAACTTGGGAGCGGGGAACACATTTCAATTACAGCTCTCCCTCGTTATAATGCGGTAGTCGGGGTCCATCATCGCCGGCCATATTATGCACTGAACTGCATTATATCGAGTACCGCATTATATACGAAACCGCAATATATTGAGAATAGTGTAATATGAAGGCCTCATGGAAGATTGGTCAGTTGATCAAATGAGCATCTTCTTTTAGTAAAGTCATTATTATTATTATTAGTATTATTATTATTATTATTATTATTATTATTATTAGTATTAGTATTATTATTATTATTAGTATTATTATTATTATTAGTAGTAGTAGTAGTAGTAGTATTATTAAACAAAACCATGGTATAGCAGGCATTATCAAAATTTTTTAAATAATGGTGTTTTGAAAAGACCAAGTTTCATCTTGTTTTCCTTAACCCTTATTGTTATACATGGTTATGATTTTGGTCATGGAGTCCATAGTAGTACTGCATTATATCTGGAATCACATTATAATGAGATGCATTATATAGGGGGAGAGCTGTACTTCAGTAACTGGAGCAGGGCATCAAAAGATATCAACAGATCCTAGAATGCTGATTTTTAAAGCCACAAATGAGTTGCTTTTATTCAAGATTAAAGAGAAACAATTTCAACAAACTTCAACAGGGTCTATTCTAGGATGCATAATTTTGGGATTCACACTAGTGTATAAAAAATGACACCGAAAAATCAACCGAATGTGTCAATACTGCACATTATATTTTCATCCCCTACCTTCATTTCTTCATTAAATACCTCCTAATTTCAGAAAATTCATACTTTTTTTTTAAATGGAGGTGTCAGAATTTCCCACATACATTTTCTGTTTTAGAACAGACCCTGCTTCAGTGAATACAAATGAGAGTTATTATATTTGTAATCTGTCAAATGGAAATCCATTATGAATATATATCTAAAATATATCCTGTAAACATCACCAGTTGCTTATGAAATGTAACGACAAGTCAAATGATACATACAACAGACCTAACAAAGGGATATCACAGAAGGAATTGGCAATATGAATGCATATTCTAATAGCCATTTGGTTTTTATTACAAGATAGAGCAGTTATCCATCACTGGGTAATATTCAACAATATACACTCATGCAGTACAAAACACTGGGTAATATTCAACAATATACACTCATGCAGTATGGAGATATGGTATGACACAACTAAACACTGGATAATATTCAACAATATACACTCATGCAGTAAGGAGATATGGTATTGCCACAATTAAACATGGGAAATACACGTCTGAAATGTGATTATTCTATTTTTCTCATGACAATGTCATTCATCCAGATCTTGTAAGATTATACAGTGCAAAAAGTTTTTGTTCTACAATGGTACGAACTTGTAGAGTACGTCTTTGTGACAGTTGCATGGATCCTCAAGCCTTGATAAGCACATGGTAAATGGGCAGACATTTTTAGAAATGATTGGATCTCATACAACATGTTTAAGTTATCATACCGAAAACAATTTCCAGGAAAGAAACATTAATCTATTAGACAACAAGATTCCATAGTTATCTACATCAGACCTACCTGCAAGCAGACATTTGACCTCTCAAGAAATCTTTTCACTGATTCTGGTGAAATTTAGGAAATAATGTTGTACCTGCTACATGAGTATTATGAAAATTTAGTATATAATTTGTATCTGCCCATTGACATGCTACCTAGAATTATTATCATGGCAATGGTGTTACAACTGAAGTACTTGACAATTTAACACAGTCAAATAAAAAAAAGAAAAATCCACACTGAAACTAATAAAGTCCTAGATGAATTAGAAGAATGTTTTGTTTTGTTTTGGTGGTTTTAATGGCACTTTTAACACAGTATTTGCTGTATCATACTGAGGAAATGGGAGCAAAGTGCCTCTCCCAAGGACACACAGAGGCAGCCAACCTGGGCCAGCCTAAGCTGCTATCGAACCCATGACCCGGTGCTCTACCAAAACATCTTTCACGTGTGATTAATTCTTGACACATTTTGACAACAGGGATCTTTGTGGTTTTAATTTTGCACCTAACCAAACCACTAATTAAATCCATTTACCCCAAAAACTACTGTAATCAACATAGTAACAAAACACGAGTCCCCTGAAGGGACTGACACTCTACTGGACAAAAATGATTCCCATGAATCCATGATAAAATCGTTTCTTCTGCCCTTTTATTCTTTTTAAATGCTGAGTATTGAAGGTATCCATGATATTCTTGAGAAACCCTAACATAAAAAATGTGGTAAAAAATATCTTCTTACATGTCCAAGTTAACATGTTCACAAGATATCTGTAAGTGCAGTATGAAATTCTTAAACATAGCCTCTGACCTTGAACCTAATATCATGGATAGAAAATCAATGAACTTATCCCCGACAATGTCAAGATATACTCACATGACAAGTTTTGTTAAATTTAGAATGAATATTTAGGGGGAAGAAAGAAAAAAAAAAGTTGTTGAAGAGGCATCACTCAAGGTATTCTTTTAATTTATCTACAAACCCATTCAAAATTGTTTGTGTTGGCATGCTTACAGGCCTACAAACCCATTCGTACTTGTTTGTGTTGGCATGCTTACAGGCCTACAAACCCATTCATACTTGTTTGTGTTGGCATGCTTACAGGCCTACAAACCCATTCATACTTGTTTGTGTTTTCATGCTTACAGGCCAATGCAGCTAAAAAAAATGAGTCAAGATCTTTGTCCTTAAAACCAATGTCAGGGTGCTGACTATCAACTTGTTCATTGCAATGCAACTAAATGCAATATCCAGTCAAAATTCACTTGCATAAATACAAGTCACTGTGTTCATAAGCTCAATGAAGTACAAAAATGCAAGCATTGACCTTTGACTTGACCCTAAGGTTAATTAGGTCCAGTTTTCAAAACTCCTTCACAAAAGAGTTGATATGCCGGTGGTCAGATCTGCGTCATTTTCATTAAAAACCAATTCAGTATTGCAATAAGTGTTTTAGTGAATACCCCATGTCAATGCCAACAATAACAGAAGAGTAGTGATAGCAAGATTTTTAAGATGACCACTATGGTCCTATTTTGGAAGGTTAGATGCACATCAATAACAAGATTTTCAAGATGGCTACTATAGCAATGAAACTGGAGGTTTGATTAGCACTATTTTCATTTAGGACAAACAAGACATTATATCTTTTAGTGAAAACCCAATGTTTTTATGATCAGCTGTCAAGGAAGAATAGTGACAATACATTTTCAAGATGGCTATGCGGTCATAATAGATGTCAGATTGTCACCGTTTTTGTTTAAAACCAAATAGAATAGAAATCATAAGAAATCTTTCAGTGAAAATCCCATGTTGATGTGACCATACATAACAAGATTTTCAAGATGGTCACCAACCATGCTGGCCATATTGGATGTCAGATCAGCACCATTTTCATTTATGACCAACTAGACATCATAAGAAGTATTTCAGTGAAAATGCTATGACAATGTGACCATCTATTCAGGAGGAGTAGCAATAAGATTTTTACTGAAACTGGATGAGAGAATCTAGTCTCTAGATCTAATGGGGTTGGGTTGGGTTGGTCAGTGTTTAACAGCACAGCAACACATCAATGACTATAGTGCCAAGGCAAAGGGAGAAAGGTGTCTTGACCAGGAACACACCATAAACGCTGACTTGAGCTGGTCCATGTGGGATTCAAACCTGGGACCTTTGGATTGTGAGTCCATGCCTTAATTTCAGCAATAAACCTTAAGTCTGGACTTAAACTTATGTTTAGGATCCAGTGAACTAATTGGCTGAAATTGATGTCTGACTTTAAATTGGTCGACCAATCAAATTGTCTGAAGTCTACACTTATTTTTAATCATTTACTTAATAGTGTCTGTTACTGTGTAGACTGTCGATATACATGTGCCAATATGGCACAATGTAGTGTGCTATAAATAAAACACATTACCTAAAGGATTTTATGTGAATAGGCCTGCCTGTACAATTTACAGCAGTGTAGTATATGTTAAGTTCAACATAAATTTTAACCATTTTACCTTTTTTGTACATATTTGTTATTGATAGATAGGTTTAAGAGTAAAATCTGATCTTTATGGCTGCATAATTATTTTTTAAGAATTTTTATATGCTTTAAAATCCTGAAAGAATTTATTCACCGTCAAGTCAGTGAAGCTGTGTGACAAACCATAGCTGACTTTTCTCAGCCTCTAAATCTACAAGATCATTGTCTATGTCTGTATCACTAAATCATCTGAATTTGATAAATTATCAAAATGAGCATTGCCTACATCAAAATCAGAGTCTATATCTGACTTTTTGAAGCCTTCATAGTCATAATTCTAATCATCCAAACTCAAGAAAGCGCTGAATGAAGTCTGCAGCCTCTATTTGGATAAGGGAGAATCTGACCCAGTTACTTTAAATAGCAGATTATAACTATATCTTAAATAGCAACCATGTGATGTGATGTCATGGTCATTTTTCTCAAAATCAATAGTTCCCAATAGATTTTTTTATTATCAAACTCATGTGAGATCTTGATCATACAAGCCTATATTCTATGTTTGATCAAAATTGTATCAGAAATAGGGATTCCAGAGTGGTAAGAAGCTCAGCTAATCAGATACAAGATCACCTTATTAATATGTGTGGTTCTTGTTCATTATCCAATTCATGCTAGATCGTGATCATATGAGCAAACAGATGCAATATCATCTATGCATGGGTCTCACTCATGGTCAATCTTTTTTTGAGATATTGATGTTATAAGCAGTATTGTAAGCCTGATCAAAATCAGATCATAAATATGGCTTCCAGAGTGGTAATAAGCTCAGCTAATCAGGCACAAAATCACCTCATTAATATGTGTGAATCTTGTTCATTATCAAACTCATCGAAGACCTTGATGATATAAGCCCATATTTTAAGTATGATCATATCTGATCCAGAAATGTGGTATCCAGAGTGGTAACAAGCTCAGGTAATCAGATGCAAGAACACCTCATAAATAATTTGTGAATCTCACTCATTACTGAACATGTTTGAGATCTTGATGATACAAGTCCAGATTCCAAATCTGATCAAAACCGGATCTGAAATATGACCTCCAGAGTGGCCCCAAGCAATTGTTGATACACACATAACACACAACAAATGCAGGGCCATGCAGCATGTGAGCTAAAACCTGAAGTTCGCAAACACATTGTGCTGAAATAGGTGTGAAGCTTCAGATATCAACAGAAATTCTGCTTGTTTAACTTATTAAAATACCTTCTATTACATGCACCAAGACAGCCTACCATATATAATTGTTTATAAATCAAATCCAACTGCGAACAACATAGACCCTGATATGCCATCACATAATGTGCTGGCAGATCAGGGTCTCTGTTGTTTCTTCTACTGATTACTCCTAACAAACTGCACAGAACCAGATCTGCCAGCACATTAAGTGATGGCAGATCTGGTTCTGTGCAGTTTGCAGTTGGACCCGACTTTATATGCGAGTACATATTGTTAAATGTTTAATTATTACTGTTTGCCTATTACATAATAAGGAATGTCACAATAACTTGAGACACATGCAGTAATTAATCACAACATTTTAGCATGCACAAAATATTAGCATATTTAGCAAGGCAACTTTATTTGCACAAAATATTTTGATTGCCAAATATGATATAATAAAATAAAAAGTTGTTCAAGTAAAAGTTTATGTTACTAACATGCTGAATTGACCAATACATGAAATTTCATGATTCTAAAATATTATGCTTTATACTGTACATGTATTATAGTTTATTACCTGCCTTGAATAAGTTTTACTTACCACATTGCCCGATATGAACAACCTTGATTCGTCTCTGTTCATCACAGCTGGCCTTCTTCATTAGACATTCATTGTCATAGGTAATGTTATCACTGCCACATACTGGTGAGAAACTGTCGGAGCTGCATGTCTCTGCACATTTACAGTGGGGGCTGTTGTTTGTGAGGTTCACCACACACTGAGCACCAAAGGCACAAAAATAACCAAGACATGGTGCTGAAAAGAAAGGATACAATTTCAATGAGAATATTTTTGCAGAATGTGGTCTTGTCTGAGAACAGCATGATTAAGACAGTTTTCTTCTTATGTAGTCATTTGGGTACAAACTTTAGACATATGGCAAATATTTTTTCAAAGTTTCAGCTGTATCAAGCAATGCATGTAGGAGATACATTACTTTTTTCAAAGTTTCAGCTGTATGAAGCAATACATGTAGAAGATACATTACGTTTTTCAAAGTTTCACCTGTATAAAGTAATACATGTTGAAGATACATTACTTTGTTTTGGAGTACATTTTAACAGCATTTTAACATTATTGATGCTGATGTTCTTGGCTGCCAGCAGAAAAGTGATACCAAAGTCTTGCCATTCAGTTCAAACAATAATTGAAAATAAAAGTCTCATATGGCCTATGTCTGTGTGCAAACATGGTCTTTCAAGACAGGTGGTCTCTCATCACAGGTCATCCAACTATATAACCAATAAATCCATGCACTGAAAATTTGGTCTCTCAAGACAGGCAGTCTCTCCTAGCAGTGGTCTTTCAAGGCATGTTTTACTGTATTATGTATTATATAGAAATAAATGGATTACATTTTTTATGCAAATATGTTTTTAAGTGCAATGCAGGCCTAGAATTTAACATAAATTTCTTTCTAGTCAGACAGACTAGTAGACTTAAAAATTTACTAGTCTTGTTGAATCTTCACTAGTCTTTCCCAAAAAACAATGTCAGACACATATCAGGATTTACTTGCCATTGGACTATTGAAATTATGACAACTTAACTAGTCCAACAGGAAATTTGCTAGCCATCGGACTATTGAAATTATGACAACTTAACTAGTCCAACAGGAAATTTACTTGGACTCTAGCAGACTACCACTAATTTTGAGCCCTGCAATGTTGAAAAGAGCAGTAAAAATACATTGTGTATATTTGTCAATCCTAACAACACATAAAAACTATCATCATGCATACTTTTGGTTTCATGGTAAAGCCTTCGGATATATCATTATATAACTTCAATTTTCAAGAACATGTCTGAATATGATGTGTTCAATATTGTTCTTAAGAGGCAAAATGAAAGCCTTTAAATAATTAAAACCCTTTGTTACCAATAACATGATTGTTTTCCTGACTAAATCATGGACTAAAATGATATGGTTAATGATCTTTTAATTCAATTAAATATGCATGGTACATCTGCTCTTTTTAGATACAAATTGTATGCATCCATGTAAGATTGTATACAAAGAATACAAGTATTTTTCTTTAAAAGAGTGTCAAAATCACTTGCTTAAAATGGTTTGGTTCTGGAAGACATTAAGGTAAACTATCAATTAAATTTTCTTGCATGCACAATGACTTTAAGCAAGCATCTTTCTGATCATGAACAATAAACAAATCAAAGCCTTTTACTTCTTTTAAATTTAGCTGGCCAGTTATTATGTAGTCTTAAAGCTTTCAGTTAAGAATCAAAACCAACCATGACCCCTAAAAGCAAAACTTGTTTGAACTTTTCAGAAGCATCTCTTTGCTTTGTTTGGCCTGTACTCAATGCAAAATATTATTGGTGGTTCTTTCTACATTCAACCACAAGCTGTTAGAACTTGAACAAAGAGCTCCAACAAATATGGATAATATTTAAGGAAAAAACAAAGAGAGACATTTTTGAAACAATAATTATTAACCTATCTGTCTCACAAAGAAGAAATTATTAACAGTTACTTTGCTTCAGTAACCATTTGCCAAATGTGTGATTATAAATAAACTGCATACAAGAAAAAATAATAAATCATTTTCCCAGTGGACAGAAGCTTTGGGTAAAATCCCAAGGATAAATTAAACTGGAGCCTGTAATTTTCTCTGGTCCTAAAACAAGTATTTACTGCCAGATTCTTCCATCATGGTATTATGGTGCCATGATCATTTCCATGCCATGATCATTTCCATGCCAAGATCATTTCCATGCCATAATCATGTCCATGCCATGATCATTTCCATGCCAAGATCATTTCCATGCCATGATCATTTTCATTCTATGATCATTTCCATGCCAAGATCATTTCCATGCCATGATCATTTCCATGCCAAGATCATTTCCTAGCCATGATCATTTCCATGCCAAGATCATTTCCATGCCAAGATCATTTCCATGCCATGATCATTTCCATGCCAAGATCATTTCCATGCCATGATCATTTCCATGCCAAGATCATTTCCTAGCCATGATCATTTCCATGCCAAGATCATTTCCATGCCATGATCATTTCCATGCCAAGATCATATTAGGAAATGCTGGAACAGCAAGTAGCCAGAAATTGTTTGACTGAATCATATAACTTTGACCAGTTAATATTATTGGTATTAAACCACTTTAATACTGAGTCTGGACATATGGTATATTGCAAATGATGTCACATGTCATGCAAAGACAAAACGTCAAAGGCGTTCAAATTGATTTCAACATGGTTTATCTGCAATATAGTCTACTATTAAATGAATAAATCAGTGACCTTTGTTGCATGATAAATAGAAACTTTCATTGTACAGTTTATCTCTTTCAAAAAAAAATAAAATAATTAAAATTTTTATTTAACTCCCTTCAGGCATTATTTGCTGTGTGATTCGGCACCTGACAGCTTATACCACGATAAACTCAGAAAAAACAACATTAAACTCTTAAGAATCTGTGTAATTTCAAATATTTACTTGCCAAACATCTTATTGTTGCTTTATCCTTAGAAATAGTATATTATGCTGAATGATTTGGAAAAGTGCTTATTTCTCAATAGATCTTTGAAGCTGTCTCTTTTGTGGTGAGATATTTGTGTACATCAACCATTTTACATCAGTAGATCAGGTGTGCACGTTGCCCCATAAAAGGATTAATTAAATCTTCACTAAGGAAATTTTAAATTGCATCTAAAAATGTAAATGGTATTTTTTCTTCCATTTTTATGTAAGAACAATGATCAAAAATGTTTTTTTTTCTGACATCAATTTTGCCAAATCCCTTGGATGTGCTGGAAACCCTTTGGGCTGCGGCTAACACTGATACCAGAAAAAACATACAAGATCCCTATAGTCTTATTAAAATTTTGCAAATGTTAGTTACCTAACAAAATAATACAAGTAATTAATTTTTTCTACCTAAAATTATTTGTACACTGGAAAAATAAATAATAAAAAGCCTATGAAAATTACAGAGATTACAGTAAATTATCATTATATTTACTGCATAGAAAGCAAAAACAAAGTGACATTACACTGATTACATAAAATGATGCAAGGCACCATAATCTTTGGCATTATTCACACTGCAGAAAATTACCACTGCAAATGAAAAATATACCAAAAAATTTCACATGTCCATGGAAGCCATAGAATATACCACCAGAGAGTGATACATGTACTGTCTTATAATGAAGCACATGATACAGTACTCCCCCATTATAATGATGTCCATGGGAACTATGGAGTATACAACCATATAGTGAGACCACCTTATAATGAAGTACGATACAGTATGCCCTCATTATAATGCTATCCATGGAAGCCATAGAGTATACCAACTTATAGCGAGACCACTTTATTATGAAGTACATGATATAGTACTCCCTCATTATAATGCTGTTCATGTGAGTCATAAAGTATACTGCTTTATAGTGAGACAACTTTATAATGAAGTACATGATACAGTAATCCTCATTATAATGCCGTCAAATGAAGTCACTGTCTTGCAGTGAGACTGCCTTATAATAAAGTCCATGATACATTACACCCTCATTCTACTGCTGTCCATGGAAGCCATGAAGTATAATGCTTTATAATGATATGGCCTAATAATGAAGAACATGATACATTACACCCTCATTCTACTGCTGTCCATGGAAGCCATGAAGTATAATGCTTTATAATGATATGGCCTAATAATGAAGAACATGATACATATAATTTTACTACCACTTAATAATTTGGAATCCATGACCATATCCACCTTATATTAGAAAGTATTATAATAAAGGGCCTTATAGTGGCAGAGTGCTGTATTATGGTCTGCCAACAGAAAAACCAATGGGAACAATTCCAGGATAGAGTTTATCCTGTTATCAGCATATTAAATGCCAGCCAAGCAAGTGGTAACAATGCTCCTTGTTTTGTATATCAAGAAAGATGCAAGGACTAGAACACTGGTATTGTTTGTATAGAAACTGCAGATACAGTAAAACCTGTCTTGAAAGTCCACAGCTATGAGACCACCTGTCTAGAGAGACCAGATTCTCAATAAGCTGGGAAAAAAATTACTAAAACTGATTCCAGTCCCAGTTTTGAGGTCATCTCACTTAGATGATTATTTACAGAGAACATGTATATACAAACAAACATAGTCTACAAAGAGTTAACTGTTTGTCAGCTGATAACGACAGCCTTATTTATTTATTAACTTCTTGATTTATTTCTTATTTATTTATATAGTCAAATAGGATGATACCAAAGTGAGCAACAAAGTTGCTACTTGAGCTCATAATTCCATCATATTCTGGTAAAATCAAGCCACGTATACTACTGTACAAATGTACAGTACAAATTGTGGGAGCAGTTATTTGCCGATCAGGTGATCAAAATAATATACCAAATTTTTAACTGCAATCCATATCTGCCACTAATAATGTCAAGAAGTAAAAAACGGTGGCGAACAGCTTGTTGCTATCAGACTAGATCCATAATATACATGTCATTTAAGAGAAGTAAAAACCCGTCACTAGAGTCCAAAACGGGGAGGGGAGGGTATGATTGCTCGTTACAACCCGAAGCCAGTATGTCCGTTATTGACAGAGACTCCACTGGCAACAATCAAGGCCGAATTAGAATACAGCAGTGGATGTCAGTTGAGACTATGATCGCTGATAACAAAGTTTTTTTGGCGGCTTAAAGTGAAATAGGTCCTGTCAGTCACAATGACTGGGTGTAGTTATCACATTAATCATAGCGATTTACAATCACTTTTCATTAAAATAAAATACAATGTAGCAATTAAAGTTGACCTAAATTAATATCTGTACGTATATATTAGTGTATTTTCTTTATTTTCTTCCTGCACAGTGTCCTTCGGTGCGCCATCTGCAGGACATGCACTTAGATACGGTGTAATTTGGATCTTTTTTCTGCATATTTTATATCCATCATAGACCCTTCAGTAAACTCATTAGCAGACGATTTTAAGCCTCTGTAGACATACATTTACGTCGTACAAGCTGGCAGCCAAAATTGGCCATTTCAAAGTGCATCACTACTATCGTTGTTACAAAAATGTTTTATTTCACTTTAATTGCTTTTTTATTCTTTACTTTGGAGGAAAATATTAGGATCCCGACTCAATTTCATTATCAATTTTGCTTACTTTTACGAGGTGCTGTTCTTAATGTATTCAGCATGATTCATTTGTTAAGTTCCAGCTAAAATAAATATATACAAATGCACCAGAATAATACATAGAAATACTTCAGAATCATAATCAGTACTATAGTTCGATACTTACAAATCTTTGGGAATATTTGTGGTTTGAAAGGGACATCTGAAAAGAAAGAAAGACAAAAGCTTAAACGATTGAAAGAACTATTCCTCTCTCTCTCTCTCTCTCTCTCTCTCTCTCTCTCTCTCTCTCTCTCTCTCTCACACACACACACACACACACACACACAGAGAGAGACAGACACACACACAGACAGACACACACATAAATGATAACCGGGTCAGGGTTTAAAAAACCGAAAAAGAAAAATTCAAACATTAACATCAACAAAAATGAATGCTGAATTTACAATTAAACAAAAAAGTAAGAAACTTTTGAATTCATTTAAGTATTGTACAATTTTGCATTCTCTGACAACTTTGAAAGAAACAAATGAAAAGCTAAGTTAAGTTTTACCAAGTCATATATAATAAACGCATGAAAACAAAGCAGAAAGGGTTTATACATAAAAATATGCAAACAACTTAATTGCGCAAAATACAAATCACGCAAACAAACATTATACGTTTTTCTTTGTTTGTTTGTCTTTAGTTTATTTTTTTTAACTATTAACATTTTCCTCTTATTTCAACATGAGATATAAAAAACAACAAAAAAAATAATTCATTAGAAAATTTGACAAAGAAAATGCCAGTCAATAACATTTACACAAAAAAGGTTTAATCCACAAAACAAATGCACGATAAGATATGCATATACCACAGGGATACAATATATATATGGATTTTTTGCAAAGATGACTGCCAACATTTCTAAAATAAAATAAAAGAGAATTCGCCTAAGTGATGTAAATGCACTACAGGAAGAGAGTACGAGCCAAAATTAAAATTATTGAGGCTCCAGGAATGGAAAGGATGGAAACCTGGAAACAGGAATTCAAACAAGTACGTTCCTTCCAAATTGAAAGATTGTGTTCACTGAAATATTATCCTTCACACTTTGTTTTAAAAAAAAAAAAAAAAAAAAACACTCACATTCACGACATGGATCGAGGACACCACATAAAGATATGAAAGCCTTTGCACGACATGGATCGAGGAAACCACATAAAGATATGAAAGCCTTTGATATATTCGAACCAAGTGGAATCTTCTCATTGGTCCAGAAGGTTCCTCGTAGCTCGGCATCTGGAGAGTCCACAAATACAATACGCCAATGTTTGTGTCCTTCG
>JAQPZY010000806.1:120000-382500 GCA_029931535.1 Margaritifera margaritifera | reverse complement strand
AAGCGCTTACAGTTTTTTAGATTAAGCGTGTACTACGTAGTTATTATGATGATGATGATGATGATGATGATGATTATTATTATTATTAGTAGTATTACCCTTCTCGCAATTCCGTGCAAGAAGATCCATGTACCTCAGTCTGTAGTTCTTTCTGTTTTACCAAACGCTATTTTCTTGGATAAAAGCCATCAAGATGAAACTTGCTCTCAGACTAGACACATTGTCAACATCGATCATGTGTATGTATTGACAAAAGATCAACTCGTCCGCAAGTATCATATTAGATAAAGTTGTTCCAAAGAATCATTTTAATTACTTCCAACACAACGAACATATAAGAACAAAAGCTGGAAAACACATAGCAGTTTACAATCTCCTTTAATATCTAAAAGGAAATGTTTAAAATGTTTCGATCATAAAACTCTATTAGACTTATCATATCTCCTCTGATACCACGATGTATTGATACTGCTCTGGAAGGAACATGCTGTAAATAACGAACTGCAGTTTTTTTCCTCCCTATTTTTAACTTTCGACAGGATAATCACTAAATGATGTCGTAGTACACATAAACAACTATCTAGAAGAAGTTATCGAACATTAAAGGACATGAAAAGAAGCAATAAAAACAGATGAAAAGAAGTAATGAAAACAGATGAAAAGAAGAAAATCACTTAAACTCCTTATCCTCTTAGTATGGATTTTACTTTCTATGTCCGAGCCTTAAACAGTCACTATTAGAAGTAAGTTTTGATCAACAATACGAAAGTCAGGTTTTAAACAAATAATCGTTTTACCCGACTTGCTTTACAGTACCTGCAATTGTCGCGAATGAATTGCCATATATGTTCATTTTACCTTGACAGTAAATTGGAGCTTTGGAATCTGAAAGTCTCTAAAGTTTGACCAAAAAGGCACATTACGTGTTTTAAAAACAACAACAGGTTACACATAGAGACTCAAAGAAAACGACCACTGTCACAAAATATTTTCTTAAAGTTATCAAATGATAATAAGCTTATTTTATATTTTGTAAATTAATTTTACACGTAAAATATTCAGTGAAAACGTCACACAAATGCAAAATAAAAGAGTATGACCGTATACCATTCTGTCTAATTTAAATCTCTTTAGTTGGTAAGGTAAGTTTCTTTCGTTGATAGAATCTTGCATTTGTATTCATTCAATATGAATTTCGTGATACAACTCAAATAATTAAAACTTTTGGTTCACCAATGACTGTAAAAGCAATAAACACATTTAATAATTACACATGAAACGAGTTGTTCTATAGGATTCTATATTTGTTTGCAACTGGGTCGGTGTGAGAAGGAACTATATTCAAAAGTAAGTCTGACAATTCCTTTCACTGATTAAATTATAAACACTAACAAGAATTTCAAAGTCCCCCCCCCCCAAAAAAAAAAAAAAAAAAAAAACATATCTTGGCATTGCCTAAGACGGAGTCTTTTGATCAAAAAAATTGTGGTCAGTTTTTAAGGTCGTTTCGAAAATTTACCTTGATTACTAATTAAATTCAGGTAGGTAAGTATTATAACCATGGCCACAAGACACCAGAAATCGCCCAAACACACACAAGTGTCTTTTCCAAACCTTCCAACATCGTTGATGTAGCACTGAAAAAGTAACTCGTTTTGTCTTGAGCCAAATCAAAACTTTAAAGGAAATCCTTTAACGGAAAATTGATGGTTGAAAAGTTAGGAATTGTGCGTCTATACAGATAAATAAGAAATCTGAATTCACACTATAGTTCACAAATGCGAAGGATTTCATAAAATTATCGCCTACATAATAACAGGCTTAGCAGTGTGAGATAATAAGGAACATTCTTTGGGTAATAAATGAGTATTCCAAATAACAATAAGAAGTTGCGATCATGCAATATCAAGCCCCGCCAAGAACTACCGTCAATACTCGCGTATAATTAAGGTCCAAATGCAAACAACATAGACCCTGATCTGCCGTCGCATAGTGCGCCGGCAGATCAGGGTCTATGTTGTTTGTTCTACTGATTAATCCTTACAAACTGCATAGACCCAGATCTGCCGGCGCATTATGCGACGGCAGATCTGGGTCTATGCAGTTTGCAGTTGGTATTCTTATATACGCGAGTATATACGGTACTTGCATCACGTATAGTATTCAAAAGAATAACTGTCGTTAATAACTGACGAAGATCGATGATATTACGTTAACAACAAGAATACCAGCTTATGCAATATGTATTAATGGAATTGACCGTACATTACAAATGTTTATGCATCAATACTTCTTTTATCATCAATTTCACTGTGCAGATTTATTAAATTTGATACTGTCTTGTATTTAATCACCAATCTAGATTTTTTTTTTTTTTGGGGGGGGGGGGGGTCTTTGTTTAGTTGTAAAAGACGTATACCCCTAATGCAAACAAAGTTTACGTCAAAAGTATAAATGACAAAATGACTCAAGTGGGATTAAAATCTAATCAGTTCATCGAAAAACATGCCTACCAAATTTAATACGTATACATTTAAGGACGTATGGACGGACGTACGAACCAAATCAAAATGCCTCCACTGCAAGCAATGGGGGCATACACATACTTTTAAGTTGTTCAGTCTAGCTGTATGCCATTGAGCATTCATTTCATTAACTGCATATGCTTTCTACTTGTACCTCACAAACACCAGGTTTAAGAGTAAACACCAGTAATGTACGTGTATGTCAAGCCTTAAATACCCAGTTCGTACGTATCTCGTTTTCAAAGCAGCTGCTTTAGCAAAAAAGTTGTTTTTTTAAAACAAACTTTTTAAATTATTTTATTTGGACGAATCCAATTTAGCACTATGATAGAAACTGCTGCGAATATCCAAAAGTCACAATGTTGAATTCCCATTACTCTTATAATCGTCTTTATGAAAAAAACAATTGTCTGGTTTAAAGGCGACTCAACAGAGAAAACAAAATATTTGGTGAATGTAATTTCCGCAACCGTAATTTCCTCAGATCGAGCTGATAAATCGTCTATTGATTTTGTCCAAGGAAAGAAAGCCATTCTTTGACATTTGTAATAAGATTTCAAGAAGTTTCTTAAATAAACCTCGTGTCCTGTATGCATGAGATAGACTTGTGTACTATCCAGCGAAAGTCATGCACTCTGTAAAAACCAGGATACGATCCGACCTTATGAACAACTTGTGTTATCGGAAAGAGGCGCACGTATTGATGCAAAGAACTCTAAATTTACAGACAAATCGTGTAGATAAAATTCACAAATTGTAGGCATAGGTATATAACGAAAAAGAGCAAATCGTTGAAAGTATACACCCAGTCCCCGACCCTCCACCCATACCCAACCCCTTACGCCGGACTCCACAGACAGGCATGATCTCTTTTGTAAACGTCTTATTAAAATTCACAACAGGTCAGAAAACGATTATCTTCAGTAATAATGTGAATGACAGAGTGATTTGTAATCGGATTTGTTGGAAGAAAATCGCTGTTCTGGAACAGGCGATCAATTTTGATGCATATAATAACAAAGGGAATCAAACCCGTAACTTTAGAAGTTAAGGGTAAGTGTTTTCAAAAGACTCTACAATAGTCTTGATTTTATTTCAAGCTTTATTTATAATTGTGGCATCCATTTTATTACATTTTAAGAGAATGGATTTATTAGTAAATACACGATCATAATGAGCGAGCTACAAGCATTGTATTAACTGCGTTACTCTTTTATCCACACAACAATGCACATCAATTGAAAATATATAATGGAAAAAAAAAACAATGCTAAACAGATGCAGAATGTTTGTCCTGTGTAAACAAATCAGTGTATTGTAATCAAGAATGTTAGCTGTTGATGATTGATGCAGTGAATAATATCGCAGGAAGATGGATGATGTTGATTATCCTCATGACTGATTTAACGTCATTTGAGAACGATCTAATACTTTAGTTTTTATTATTACCTGCGGTCATACAGGTCCCTGAGAACCGAGTCTTCTTGTCGTTATAGTCGTTATTGTTGTTGTTGTTGTTGTTGTTGTTGTTGTTGTGAATCTTTGAAATCGATTTCTTAATACGGCTTTGTCATTACATCTCTATTTGGAATCATATTTATGACTGCCGACTTAGACTAACCTGTTGTAAACCGACATACTGCAGATTTAGACTAACCTGTTGTAAACCAACATACTGCAGATTTATATTAACCTGTTGTAAACCAACATACTGTAGATTTTGACTAACCTGTTGTAAACCAACATACTGCAGAATTAGACTAACCTATTGTAAACCGATATACTGCAGATTTAGACTAACCTGTTGTAAACCGACATACTGTAGATTTTGACTAACCTGTTGTAAACCGACATACTTCCGACTTAGACTAACCTGTTGTAAACCGACATACTCCCGACTTAGACTAACCTGTTGTAAACCGACATACTGCCGACTTTGACTAACCTAATGTTAGAATATAGCCAAACTTTAATTATAAAAGTCAGAAGGCTAAAATAGTTTCAGACAACCTACACTCGTATAAGATGTATACTTTAATTTTATATGGAGACAAGTACCTTTAAAACAGTTCTACGTCGACACATATTAATTTATTGGCACGTAAAAGCTGTAATAGCCTCTAAAATTAATCTAATAGCTTCCCTTCCGTTATACAAACGTTACCGTATTCATTCCAAAATTCCATATAACTTTCTTGAGAAAGAGTCCAATAAGGATACTGTTTTTAGATTGTATGTTGCCATGAAAGTAACGCTGTTTTCTTTACTATTTTCTTTCAGATAAGTCTGGTGGTTATAATTTTTTTTTTTTACATTTTGAGCGAAAGCACAGGTATTATACAGTTTTTTGCAAACTGTCTTGTTCAAATTGTTCTTCGTTGACATTTAAAACAACAACAAAACAAAAACCATTCGTTTGAATCTTCTCAAGTTTCAGATAACTTACCTTTCAACCTTTAACACACCAAACTGTTATAAGTCAATTTGTATGATTACAAAATACATTGGCGTATGACTTGAACAATGGTTTACTTACTGTTATACATCATCGACAACAAAGAAAGTATAATTTCATGTGAGAATAATGTTTTATTTACAAGTTAAAGAATGGCCTAATATATCATGTTCACCCTTAAGCTTTTCTTACCTTCTAAACGGAATTTCAATTTTAAGAACAGAGCATTTTTAGAAATACTAGTATTTCCCATATAAGAATCTATAAAATTTGAGGCTACTCATTGACCATAAGTCAAGTTCCCGTGGTAACATATATTTCTAATAAAATCTCTGCCAATATACATTTCTAACGTGATCTCGTAACTTTGTGTTGAAATCTTTTTGTATAAGAGATTTTATACCTAGTAATATTTTTTACTCAAGAAATACGTAATTCCTAAACTTTTAAAATTTGCTCTTGGAAAATGCACAAATATAAAGCGGCAAAAGAAGTGAAAGCTGAAGTCGATTAACTGTAACTGAGAGCAATCCTGATGACCGTGAGCGCAGAAGCTGAAATGGTCATCGAAATAAAGAGCTGCATAATGTTAAATGTCCAAAATGAATCGTTGATGGAAAAAAGTTAACTTAGAATCACAATATTTGGAGTTCTCCACGCCTGATTGTTTCCTATAGTCAAATGGAGAGACTTAGAGCTCTAATGAATGCCGTATGGTTTACGGCTGTATTAACTGAAAAGCTCGCAAAACTTCACTGCTGTCATTATTGTAACCATCTAGTCTTTTGTAAAATTAGCTCGGATATGTCAGACAGGACTACTGTCTGGATGAAACTTCAATACACGTCTCCATAGTGATTTAGCTGATAAATGACCTATACGTGACAAGTGCGTCATCAGTATCAACGTCAAATTGAGACAAAGTGTCGTTTCTATTGATATTCCTTCAGTGAACAAATTTTTGGGGGAAAATTTTTGATTTTATTTCTCCATTTAGATCTTTCTTTTTAAAATTTACGTCAGTGAAAACAGATGTCAAAAGACTTGAAAACTTATTTGAAGCCTTTTAAAACAAATCTCTCCTTAAACCAGTAAATTCAACTAAATGATGGTTGTACACATTTAGGGTGCGTAACTCTTGCTATCATCACTTGTTAATGTTAATCGCATACTGGTATGTGAGAGGCAAGATTTTTGCAACTAAGTAATAATAAATTTGGAAAAGATTCCCTAACTTTTGTTTTCTCAAAACTTAAACATAATTGTGGTTTCTGTTATATTCCTGAAAATATTGTTTTATTCATTAACAAGTATTTATTATTACCCTTCAAGAAGTTGTTTAAAATTTATTTCACTTTTTAAAATGTTGCTGTGGTAATCAAAAATTGGAGATTTTTTTTTTTAATTCAGTGAACTGAAATTACGGTTGTTGTTTTATAGCATAGACGTTTATATCGTGCCGAGGCAACCAGAGTGCCTTGTATAAGCCGATCCCTCTTATTCGATGGTGGAAATCGAACCGGCGCCCTTCTGGTCACGAATCCAACGACTTTACCACTGAACCATAGCGACTTCTGAACCGAAATTACATAATAATTGCAAAATACACCAATGCAAATCGCTGCATAAAGAACGCTAATCTAGTGTGAAGTGTCGAGATTGTATGCCGGCTGGATAGTGCCAGAACTTTTTTTTTTCATATCTTGTTTAAACAAAATAATATCTTTTTAAACAAAAGTGTGGCACTATCCGGCCACCGTAAGATTGAACAGAAATTTTTAAGACGATGCAATATTATATACTGAGACAAATTATGAAAAAAATGTTAAAAATAAGGGAATGACGACTTTTCATAATTAAAGGCGATATCGCAATCACCCAAAATGTTAGTCGCTCTCTTTAAGTTACATCAGGGAATATACCCAAAATCTCGTATGCAATTTGGAATTGTTGAATTGCCGGATGAAGTTTTCATTAACTCGGAGTCAAAATACGTTTGTCTCGAAGACTTTTTGAGCAGAAGAGATATGGAGGACACATGTGCATCAGATGTTGCTAAATCCCAAGTTAACGTTAAAGCGATCAGAAATGGGAAACTTTCAAGAAAGCAAATTTCACAGGCCGGTTTATGATTCATCGGCACCTTATTCTTAAGATATAACGACAATCACTCAATTTTCCATATCAGTGGATAGCACTTTATGTCAAATACAAAATTGTGTGTTGTTCTGGTTACCCGACCGGCACTATTGTTTTAATTTTTTTTTTTTTATGTCGACCCTACATTTTTAGGAAGAGAAAAAATAAACAAATTAGGAACAAGAAAAACATTTAGGTAAAGCAAAATAACAATGGGATGTAACTATTGGAGTTAAATTCAGGATGCGAATGTCGCTTGTTTCCTAGAGTATGCTTCATTGAAATTAGTCCGGACAACAACAAAAAAAGTTTGTACCGACCTACCTACCCTAATTTTGTTTTGAATGTAAGCAGAACCACGCATATTTTTATATTTGGCCGTATTTGTCTTATTTCTTTTAAACTCTCTAACACATATGCAAACATCTGGTAACTTTTAAACTCTCTAACACATATCCAAACATCTGGTAACTTTTAAACTCTCTAACACATATGCAAACATCTGGTAACTTTTAAACTCTCTAACACATATGCAAACATCTGGTAACTTTTAAACTCTCTAACACATATGCAAACATCTGGTAACTTTTAAACTCTCTAACACATATGCAAACATCTGGTAACTTTTAAACTCTCTAACACATATGCAAACATCTGGTAACTTTTATGGTCAAAATAGGCAACGCAAGATATATATTTTTACTGCTTAGTTTTTTAATTATGCAATTCAGGATCAAAAGCTTCCCTCCTGATTCATACAGTTCTGCGCTCATTGCTCACAAATTGTAGGATTGAACATAAAATCGCCACCATGAAACAATAGGCGGCGCTTGGAGTTTTGTCTACTTTTAGTCCATGTATAAAAGCCCAGAAAATGTGACCTTTTTTTACTATATGCATCTGCATTTGAAAAACGTGATTATTGTGTGATGTTACGATTTGGGTTATTCTCATTTTCTTCATATCTCATAGAAACCAAAAAAAAAAAAAAAAAAAAATTTTTGTTGTTGCTTTGATAGGCTATTTTCTGGTCAGTTTCTTTACTTAAAACGGGAATATCGAAACAGAACAATTAACACTTGTATCGAACTTTGAGGTGGCGGGGACTTTAATTATATTGTATCTGAACTCAGCGAAGGTTATGCGTAGCTGCTCAGAACCAGGTAGTTTTAGATCGCCAATATGTCTTGCAACACTTGCATCTCAATTTTACAATTGTAAGACACCGTTACAATTGTAAGACACCGCTATAATGTAAGACACCGTTACAATTGTAAGACACCGTTACAATTGTAAGACACTGTTATAATGTAAGACACCGTTACAATTGTAAGACACCGTTATAATGTAAGACACCGTTACAATTGTAAGACACCGTTGCAATTGTAAGACACCGTTATAATGTAAGACACCGTTACAATTGTAAGACACCGTTATAATGTAAGACACCGTTACGACTGTAAGACACCGTTACAATTGTAAGACACTGTTACAATTGTAAGACACCGTTACAATTGTAAGACACCGTTATAATGTAAGACACCGTTATAATGTAAGACACCGTTACAATTGTAAGACACTGTTATAATGTAAGACACCGTTACAATTGTAAGACACCGTTACGATTGTAAGACACCGTTACGATTGTAAGACATCGTTACAATGTAAGGCACGGTTTTCATAAAAAGTCATGACAGAGTGTTCGTATTTTCATTCCTTAGATCAAACAGGGTTTTGCGACGGGTGGGGGGCAGGAGGGATGGGCAATTGCCCCCGGGCGCTGGGCGAGGGGGGACGCTGCCAGGAGCATCTTTTTATAGCTGTAACCGGGGCGTATATAGGGGTGGGGGTGGAGATTGGCAACTGATATAAAAACTTTTCTCTGTGGCAAAGTAGGGGCGCCAGTAAAGAACATTGCCCCCGGGCTCCTCGAACCCTTGCGATGCCACTGTATTAAGGACAGATTTTGTGCTGGTACTTTTTTATATCTTATTCGGAATGGAACCAACTAGAAAGAAACGTTCCTACCTGATACAATCTAAAAGTATAACAATATTGATTCATTAGACCTATCTTTATTAAAATTTCTTCGATGTCTTTGCGAGCAAAACTTCTGAAAGAGACAAGTGAAAAAAGGCATTTACTACCCTCTAATTAACACAATTTAAATAAGAATCAAATGTTTACATGTGCTTGACAAGGTTTTATTTATAATTGTAAATCTAATGAAAAGTCAATCTTTGTTCCAATTACTTTACAAGGAAATTCGACTGGACAATGGTGTATGGTTTTCTCGTACCCCTGTCTTGAAATGTAGCATTCTATGAAGTAAAGGCTTTTAAAATAATTTGTATATTGACTCAATTACTAAGTTATATATTCACCTATTGTTTCTCCTGCAAATAATGTACGCAAAAGCCACTACAGAATGGATGGCCTTGAATGGGTAGATTTGCAGTCTGAGCACAAAAGTGACCTTTACGTTTGATGATGCAAGTGTTGATTGTCTAAGGGCAAAGAGCGTTGAGAAATATCTTGGTGCCCTGGCTATAACCCGATTGCCCGCCTATGAAAATTTTATAGACCTTTTTTATCGTTCACATATGTACCAGACTGGGATAATTTAAAATGATTCAATTTAACTGAGCAATACATCAAAATGTTCTGCATTTCTCATAGTTGATCTTTTGGTATATTTTTATAAAATATATTTTCGAGTGTTGGAATACCACTGATAAATGTTGCAGTGCTTCTGACGATGTAAATCCATGACAATTTGAGATTTAAGTATTCTGAGATAAAATGTATTCTTGCCGCTTAAAAACAGAAAGAAAACAACAACAACAACAACAGCAACAACAACAGAAACCCCAACCTTTCTATAATTCTTCCAAAATAGTTACTTTTAAAGTACTTTCTACTCCCTAAATATAAGTAACATTTCAACATTTTCGTCGAGCCCATGTTAGTGGGAAGCGAAACATAAGTCACTTTTTCAACAGGTGAACGTTTTGGTTAGTTTTTTTTAGCATAGATTTCCTGCGCCCGACGAAAGGTTTTCATCATACTTGACATGGCTCATTACGAAGCTAAAAAGATTCATTAAGCGACAAGCTCTTTTTGCCCCTTTGACCTTGGTGTCAAGGTCACATTCATAAAAAATAGGCGTTAAGATTTTGGTTACGGATTTTTCATTTGCTTACATTTCCTAAATTCTTCGACAGATTTTGTTTATCATTGGACGCTACGACAATTAAATGTTCGTCACATTTATTCACTCCTTTGACCTTAGGTCAAGGTCGCAGTCAGAAATGTTCGTTAAGGTTATGTTAATTTATTTTTCTTCTTTTTCTCTCATTTGCCTAAATTACATGAACCCCTTGGTGGATTTAGTTCATATGTGAAATGAACCATTATGAAGTTAAGACAGTTCATTCTGCCGTAAGCCCGCTTGCATTTGTTTGACCTGGGGGCCAAGGTCACACTTTTAACAGCAATGCCTCAAACATGGGCTCGACATACAGACCCTGACCTTCTTATTATTTAAGACAGCACCTTATATGACATTGTTTTTTAAAAGCTGCAACTTATTAATATCCACGCACTTGCGTATGTCACATAGGTGAATATAGACCGACACATGGTCAGAATCTTACTGTTTTAATGGTGCCACATGATTTGGTTTTGTTGCTTTCTCTATTTGTGTCAAAATACGTGATAAGCAAAAACTGTATTACTTTATTTTCCTTTCTAACGTAGACGCGACTTATACAGCGTTTACAGGCTACATAAGACGCAGGGAGGCATGAAAAACAGTTCTTTTTGAAAGAGTGGCAAAAGATTTACCAAAATATTGTCAATATCTGCCTTAATGGGCTATCAACGATTAATAGGGACATTGTTGCCTATTAGCAAACACCTACCCCCCCCCCCCTCTTTTATCTCATGGAAAATAATTGATCGGTTATCACTTATTTATCGTTTTTGAACATGGCACGAATTATCAGCAACAGTTTATGAATCGATCGGCTTACATTGAGCATTATGCCGCAGCTCTCTCAGATCCATGACAGTGTGTGGTTAGACACTGTCCCCATATCAATCTCTCTGATCCATGACATAGTTGTTGGTTAGACACTGTCAACAGTTCAATCTCTCTGATCCGAGACAAAGTGTGTGGTTAGACACTGTGAACAGATCAATCTCTCTGATCCAAGACAAAGTTTGTGGTTAGTTACTGCCAACAGAAACAAATCAATCTCTCTGCTCCATGACAAAGTGTGTGGTTAGACACTGTCAACAGATCAGTCTCTCTGATCCAAGATAAAGTGTGTGGTTACAAACTGTCAGCAGATCAATATCTCTGATCCAAGACAAACTGTGTGGTTAGACACTGTCAACAGATCAATCTCTCTGATTCAAGACAAAGTGTGTGGTTAGACACTGTCAACAGATCAATCTCTCTGATCCATGACATAGTGTATGGTTAGACACTGTCAACAGATCAATCTTTCTGATCCATGACAAAGTGTGTGGTTAGACACTGCCCCCAGATCCAAAGTTAGCATTATGGCACATCTCTCTCTGATTGATGACACAAGTTTGTGGTTATACAATACCCCAAATCAAAGACTTATTATAAGTATACAAATAAATACTGCTTCTTTTAGCCGACTATCAAGTATCACACAATTTCTATTTGTCATGATCATCCTTTAACATTCTACGCCTTTTATAAAGTCTTCTCTCAATGGCGCCATACTCCTTGAATTTCAATCATTTGTCAAGCATTTGATTTATATCATCTATGAGGGTTAACGAGACAATATTATCGAAGATTCTGAACAGTCAAATTAACAAGTGCGTATTGTTTTCCGATACGCGACGAGAGATAGTTAATGTCTTGGAAATACGATCATATCGGACTGTATTTTTCCTCTTAGAACTGCAGACAAGAGTTAAAACATGACATCTTTATGTCAATTATAATCCCATATTTCTTGATAATGCTGCGAAAATCCTATAAAAACAAACAAACAAACAAACAAAAAATGAGGTCATTTGCAGGAAAAAAATAAGTGTGGTTAGCTTGATAATGTCACTTATCTTAACAAGGATTTTGCCAATTGGCACACGTTCTATTGAAGTGCACACAGGCAGTGACGAAAACAAATGTAAAGAGTATATATTGGGCTGATGGACGATTCCTGACGCCAGATCTGGAAATGATAGCATACATGACAACCCTTAGAGACGTATAAGCGTAATTAATACTAATATAATTGGCAACAAATCGTAATCTCAGCATAAAAAGTGTAATCTATATATTACATGCCATTATTACAGTAAAGTGTATCAAAAATGTAAATTTATTTTTGCTACTAACCTGGATCTGCAGCTGGTTAAAATTCTTGTCACAAATTGGCAAAATCCATGTAGATTAGTACCAGAATCCAAACACAAAACACATTGGTAAATTATTTATATACAACACTTACTTTAAACTAATCATCATGTCTAACTTTCGCCGAATGATCGTTAAGCCAAGTCCACAAATTCTACAATGAGCATGACGATGTGATCAATCTGAGTGCTGTATTACATCACTCTCAGATTCTTCTTTTTAAATTTGTAAAGCACTATTGAGTTGTCTTTTTTCTGATGTGACATGTTTTGAAGTTTAAAAAGATCCCTCCTCTCTAACATGTTTCAGTCAGATAACATCCACGAGTAACATCGATGAAGCCTGTTTCGCACTACGTCTGGCGCCATTTTTAAAAAATTGCCTTTATGGTTATGTATATTGTGACTCGTTTTATTATATGCTAAGTATTGGGTTACAATTATTCATGTTTTACTTTTGATAAGCATTTCAATACATGAAAAGGCCAAGTATTGGGTTACAATTATTCATGTTTTACTTTTGATAAGCATTTCAATACATGAAAAGGCCAAGTATTGGGTTACAATTATTCATGCTTTACTTTTGATTAGCGTTTCAATACATGAAAAAGACCATCCATGAAACTTTCAGACGGTCTTTTCTTATACCAAGAGAATACCAGTATATGGCATTTCTGAGTGTGCATAATTACCAAGAACAAAGCTTGCAGAAAACTAAAAATTCCCGCAGCTGGACGGAATCAAAATTTTAAATTATAATTTTGAACCAATGTTGAATTAAATTTCATCACATTTCCATGTTCATTTATTTTTTTCATTTTAACCGTAGTCCCGATTTGACACCTGAATAGATGAATTCTCTTTTGCTCGGTGGACTTTGATAACACCAAACTGCTTAGTGGCTTTGCAAACATTATGGTAATATTGTTATACATATTAAGTGGTATGATTTTATCCAAGCACCATTACCTCTACATTTTGATATAGTACATGTTTTATTTTTGTTATTTTTTATTTTACATTTTCATCCAAGCAAGTCGAGCTTACTGAACTGAAAACTGTAGAGAAACTTTGCATTAGAATGTGGTTACTGTGTCAAATATTTAATAGAAAACCTTTAAAAAGTTTAAATATTCTCTCTCCCATCCCCCATCCCCCCTCAAAAAAAATAAAATAATAAAGAAGTCCAAATTTTAGCAGTAAAAGGGGAAAACCCTCTGAAAAAGATATGATTCAACAGGGCTTACTTTCCTTTCTCATAGCGAAAGTCAAAACCACCACGGATACCGTTAGTTCTTCGTTTCCTTGAAGGCTTGAAGGACGGCATATGGGATCTATTGATTTACATGCTTGTAAATAAGAATATAATGTTGAATGTATTTGCAACAAACAGAAAATCAGATAATTATGCACATGCACACCATTTGGGAAAACAAATAAAGCATTCATGCGTGCAAAAACAGCATGCAAGCTGACATAGAAAGATAAGAAACAAAACTTCTCCTTACGCGATTTTCTTTTGTGAATTTACTTTCATTGTTCGGACCTTAGGCGCAACCAAATAAAAAACAAGTTACGATTAAATTTTTTGAAGCTATTGTATCTCAGTATAGACCTTAGCTAAACCTTGGAAGTGACTTTGTCTGAATGGTACAAAACCATTGGAAGTGACTTTGTCTGAGTGGTACAAAAAATGTCAAAAAGAAATACGGCAAGGCATCATAATAATCGTGACAAACAACATGTTGGTTTTTTACGGCACGACAACACTTTCAAGGTTATATTGTACCGAGGCGAGTAGAGTAAAATGCCCGAGGACATATTACTGTAGCCGATTAGGGTTGATCCGATGGTGGGAATTGAACCTGCACCATTCTGGTCGCGAGTCTAACGCCTTAAATACTGAGCCACGATGTCACCTTACATATAGAAGTTATAGCAAGAGAAGTACATAAACGTGAAACTTCGAAAAAAAAGCGTCCGTTATATTCACCCACAGACTTTCAACAGAGATAACTGTCTCAACACTTTTGCATTGTTACATTTTATGCACGAAAGAGTCACTGACAGTAAAAAAAAGTAGCAAAGAGCATACATTTTCAGCGTTCTTTGCTTTTCATCTAAAATGTCTTCAAATCCAAATAACCTATCTTGACAATGCCAGAGACAGCGTCATGTGACTGACAAAATAATTGGAAATGTGTGTTGTTGTTGTTGGGTGGGTGGTGGTGGTGGTGGTGGTGGTGGTGGTGGGGGGTTATACGGTATATTTACCTTGAGTATTAATCATGCTCAGGTAGGTGAGTATCATGATCACGGCCACTCCACACCAGAAGCTTCCGAAAAAACATACAAGTAAAGGTAACTTGTTTCTTTTCCAAAACTTCCAACATTGAAATTTTAGCATCCCAAGCATATCTCTTTTCGTATTTATCTACATCCAATTTTGGGTGAGGGAAAATACATGTAATCCTTTCACATATCGTGTAGAATTCCACTCATGACTGAAGGAAATACATATTGATTATCGCAGTTTAGGAATTATATATTTTAATTTACGTTATACTCCGCGAAAACGCGAAGTGCATTGCAGGCAAAACAGTTCTCTATGTAACACTCTTTATGGAACTTGAATACTCAAATTAAGCAGAAAAGATCCGATTCATACAATATCGAGGTCTGATGAAAAGTTCTTACATCACGAAATGTATCCAACAGAAGAATGCCAATATCCCATCTTGAATGAACACCTACGATATTGCCTTCACTCAAACTATAACTGCTTCATGCAAGATACATCGGTAGAGTTGTCCAAACAGTACAAATGGTTATACACGAATAATTGGGTCTCTTCTGCCTACTGAGAGATCCATTTCACGAGGTATATCTATAAAGCTGATGCTGATACTGACTTGTCCTAAATCAATCAAACTCTCATTGCCAATCAGATGTCGGTAAAACAAATGTCCATTTCTCAGAGACGATTAAATAAATATTGCATCTTGTCTGTACGCACGATACGTTCCCATTGCTTAGAAACAAAAATTGTCTCCGTTCAGTATCTTTCTGAGCCAATAGAATGAAAGGAACGTCTTTCTATTGGCTGTCAGAAAAGTCCTTGTAATAGGTATGGTGATAGAATCTAAGAAACTTTCATGAAAGGAAATTCCGTGAGCTGGCGCACTGTTGATCTTTTCATATCTTTTGGGGAACAGTGGAATGATTCAACATCCCCTATGAGTAAATGGCATTGCATTCGTAATTACACTTTATTTTGAACTTTTTGCTGCAGAGGACCGTTGATTGATCAATAAAGAAAAAGTTAATATTCGACAATATTGGTTAGAAAATGAGGGAAGTTTTAATTCATGATATTGTTTTCTTGCTTTTGGTGATAAGATTTATTAAAAAATATGTTGCATGGTAAGATTTCCTTATGGTAAATCATAGTATGGTAGCATTCAACTTTACTTTATGCTAATGAATATACGATTAATTAAACAGCTGTAAAAAAGAGGCGATAATAAGTGTGAATATAAAGCCTAGCATGTATAGAAGCTAACTCTGTGAAAAAACATCTTCACATCACCCTCGTTTCCATGTGAAAAAACATCTTTACATCACCCTCGTATCCATGAATTCTCATTATTATTGTATTTAGACTGATCGATCCAGAAAGCGTAAACAATTGTTGATTAATATTCATTACATACAGATATGGGTCCCTGTTGTTTACCAAGTTTACGGTTTTGCATTTCCATTTAAGTCATCACAAAAACTATTGTCTAGAGAAAGTCAATTAGGCAAAACAAATGTTTGGTGAAGGCAATTTCCTCAGACTAATGTCTTCATATCTTAATTTTCACATTGGCTACTTACACAGTCTGCAACAGTACCTGCATATCGATTAATGGTGGTTGATTTAACCAGTAATTCGACCATATCTTTTTCGTACTTTATTACCGTGAAGGTTAAAACGAAGTCCACTGCACACATTTACAAGGAAATCGTGTTTATTTGTTAGCTTGAGAGTACTTCTTCCAGAGTCATATGTAATATTATGTAAGTACATGTACATGCAATAGGACCTGTTTCTCTTATTCATACTAAATAATGACGTCTAGTAACCTGACGGACTCAATCATTAGTTTCATATGCCTCTTTAACTACAGTCAATTTATCTCAGATGTACATCTACCGTAAACCGCATATAACGTAACTCCATATGTAACCAGCGTACACCCAGATCTAACGTCGCATAACAAGTCAGCAGATCAGGGCATACGCTGTTGACTTAAAATCGGTGCCTCACATGCGTCTGTATGCTTGTCAGAGTAACCTAACTTTCACACATCGGTAAACAGCATTGTTGACCATGATGCTTAAGTAGACGAGACAGATAGGACAGGAACTCCTCGCATAGCAACGTATTATAAAATATAGACCTATAGCAATATTATTCTAAGGTGGCAGTGGACAGTTTCGTAAATTTCTTAACTTAAGGCTATGATGTGACTTTTTGAGCTATTATTGTTTAATAATTAAAGATATGGATATATTTGTGAATTAGTTGTTTCGGGCTTGTGTTGTTCTTCAAAATGATGTGAGGCATGTACACCTCCCGTATTCAGTTCACAGTATGTAGACAGTGAAATACCAATAGTCGGCTAGGAAGCAGAGCTATCCACCCATAGCAGTAAACATGAGGATTCAAGGCAAGAAGAATATCTCAAAAACGGCTTGGATGGCATCTATTTTGAATTGTATCAAGCTGTTTAGTACACAATGTTTTGCGGAAATATAACATAGGAAAAGGGCTTGTGTTTGCACCGTAAGTATCACTTGGTGTCAAAAATGACCTTTGGAAGTGAAAAATGCAGGTATAAATTAGGGGTTGGGATGCATAAACTTCTTTTGCTATGAACTACCATTGGCTTGTCAGGTCAAGTGAATAATATTTGTATGCTTTGTTTTAATATAACTATCCAAAAATATGGACCTTTTTGACCTCACTTGTGTATTTTATTTTTTATTATTTTTTATATTAGGCTAGTGGATGCGGCATTAAATTTGTGCATAAAAACTGTCCCTTGGACCCACAGTTTCTGTTGAATACTCTCCGTGCTCTGGGATACAGACTAGTCTGATGCACCCTTCTCAATGTTGCAAGAGACCTTTTTGACCTCCAATGCGTCCTATGATGATCTTCACGACCTTTTAAAATATGTAGGTTTATATATAAAAATAAAAATTGACTTTGTCTTTGATAGATTTTACTCCTTTTGTTTTTATCTTAGTTTTGTATGCCTTTTATGGATGGCTAAAGTTACTCATCACTAAATAGTCAGGATTGTGCTGGAGACAACTGAAAATATTGGAGGCAATTTCAAGAAACTGCGTTGTGCTTCACTGTATGAAATCTCGCATAACATCACGTTTGTCGTAGTGCGAATCATTAATGTCTTTCTGGTATAAGTACCAAGAAAGATATAATTTACCCGGAGAATAAATACTGACCCCAAAGATCACTTAATTTCTGTTAGCATTCCTTAGCTGGTTTCCTGAAAATGTATTATTTGCTGGCACTAGCCTTGTGTTAGTAAGTTTACTTCAGTAACGTCTCCAGTTTTAAAAACTAACTATGCAGTCGTCATAATGTTCTATAACAAAAAAATATACAAGAATTGTACAGTTGACATCGTACAGTTAAATATGCATTTAATACATCGTCTACGTATAATGTTAGCAAAAATAATCACTTAACCTATTATATGTCATTTTCTTGTATGCGAGAATCATGATACAGGTCATTGAATGGAAACTTTTTAAAAGACAAAATGAGAAATAGGTATATCATTTTGGACATTTTATGAATAAATATATCAGCACAATGTTTTTCAATCTATGATAAAATTGTTGAGATTAACCGTTGACTATGTGAAAACCCGTGGTAGTAAAACAAATGCACATTTTGTGTCATGATTTTAAATTCACTCTCAATAAATCCATATTTTGAGCTAAATGCACTAACCTGACGTTTTTATTCCAGGAGCAATAAAGATGGCCATCGCCTAATACTTACTTGTTTTAAAAACATAAAACATATATGATTGATCCGAGCAGGCGAAATACCAATTATTTTTAAAACAAATTACATTTGTCCCGAAGCCTATTTAAGCCGATAGCATTTCATTGGTTCCTAGAAAAGCCCCGCTAAACTGTACAGAGAAGTAGGATCTAGGAAACCTGTATTAACGGAAATTTGTGTACTGTGGTATTTATTGATCAGTACTAACGAACGTTACTCAACATCCTGCTGTAGATAATAATCGTTCATTCGGCATTTTTTTTAAAAATCTATATTACCAATGCAGCATTCTTAATCACTCTTATGGAAGGGACAGGTATTGAAAACTTGTATTCACTATTTTTTAAAAGGTTTTATGGAAGTAGCAAACAGGCATTATAAACAATACGGCTCAGCGAAATTAATTTGAATTCTGAATCAAGAACTCTCGTGGTGCATGCTGTTCTACACTAAGGGCCTGAAATAACTGTAATTTTAGTCTTTCTGTCAGTAGTAAGACTTCAAAGTCATTTTACTTTAGAGCTTCAGTACGTTTCGGGCGGTACATTTTACAAAGTTATGTCACATATACGGGCGATACATTTTACAAAGTTATGTCACGTATACGGCCGAAAAGGCAACACGGAGGTCGGTAAGGTTTTATTGGAACACAAAATTAGAAATGACATCTTTGAGCCCACAGTTAAGAATTTAATAACCACTTTTTTGAAGTAAAAGGCTACAAACAATTATGAACTTGTTCCTGAAAATCAAGCCATGTGAAAAAAAGGACAAGGTGTGATAGGGGACATTTTTGACCCCCTTTTAAAGGACAAGTTGTGATAAGGGACATATTTTTACTCCCTTTAAAATGTTGGCCATATTATGCTGAAAGTAAGAAAAGCAGCATAATCAAAAACTGAGTACTCGAATTATGTCTCACTAATCAGCTGCAAACTATTCCAGTGAAAAAGTTTGCATTTTTCTTCTTTACTACCCTTTTTACTGAATACATTTTCAGTAAAGTGTGTAAAAGTGTACTTTAATTTGATAATAAAAATGAATAGAGAAAGATACTGAATATAAAAGACATATATGTTTATTAAACTATATGTTGCTTTGAGTTAAAATATCACGTGTTTCCGTGAATGTAATTTTCCCAAAAATCAGAAAGGTTGAAAACAAAATGCAAATGTAAAACTTCACTGACTGCAGTAGAAATTGAATATCTTAACCTTTATGTTGTTAATCAATAACTTGTAATGCATATACTGCAGTTTTATTTGGTACAGAATATATTTGTAATGCATATACTGCAGTTTTATTTTGTACAGAATTTATTTGTAATGCATATACTGCAGTTTTATTTGGTACAGAATATATTTGTAATGCATATACTGCAGTTTTATTTTGTATATAATTTATTTGTAATGCATATACTGCAGTTTTATTTTGTACAGAATTTATTTGTAATGCATATACTGCAGTTTTATTTGGTACAGAATTTATTTGTAATGCATATACAGCAGTTTTATGTTGTACATAATTTATTTGTAATGCATATAATGCAGTTTTATTTGGTACAGAATTTATTTGTAATGCATATACAGCAGTTTTATGTTGTACATAATTTATTTGTAATGCATATAATGCAGTTTTATTTGGTACAGAATTTATTTGTAATGCATATACAGCAGTTTTATTTTGTACAGAATTTATTTGTAATGCATATACAGCAGTTTTATGTTGTACATAATTTATTTGTAATGCATATAATGCAGTTTTATTTGGTACAGAATTTATTTGTAATGCATATACTGCAGTTTTATTTGGTACAGAATTTATTTGTAATGCATATACTGCAGTTTTATTTTGTACAGAATATACTCTCTTTGCTCAAAGCAGCTAGGTCCGTAATCTTCTATTTTTCTTCTTAAAAAGTTTTAGATAGCCCCGCAGATATCTTTCTTTCAGGTTATATTTATAAGTTTTAAACATAAATTTAGGTGCAAAATTGTTTTGTGTGCCATTCATGGGTTTAATGACTCAAACTTGTACACTGGTATCACTAAACTCAGCAGACACTGCAATATTGGCACAAGAGCTTGAAGTTAAGCGCTATTGGTAATGCACAATTCAGTACAGGTGGGTGGGGGTGGTACTCTGATTGTGAAGAAATGGCTAAAAATTATGGTAACAGTTCTGTCTCATTTCTTTCAGTTAAGTATCCTGTAACATTTACCTGTGAGTGTGTCAAAGAAAAACTTAATCATAAAAACAATTCCATACCTTTTTGTCCACAGACTTTGATGCAGTGTACATCAATATGGAGTCTGTATGCAGTGAAAAAGAAATGTCACTGACACTTATGAATAATCCATTTAGTGGCAAGGAGAAGTGGATTTTGTATAAAAACTTGCATAAATTGAACATGAGCTGTTTTTCTGCACATACTGTTTTCAAATAAAATGGAGTTTTGTCAGCCGTGAACAACCTTGACAGTAGTTCCTAAGAAAAGGTCGGGAGGCCTGCACTAGCCATAGGCAGCATTTTATGATGAAGAGAATGACAAAATTGTACATGTGTTTTGGTGATAACATTAATGACACAATTTTCAGTCCTAAAACATTACGATGATCCCCGAAATTAATAGTCTGGAATATTTGTATATTCTCCGTCTTTTTATATTTAAACGAGGTTTATTTATTCGACACGCTGTAAAATCCACTGTAGAAAAGCACTTGGATATATACATGTATACATGTCATATTCACTGTCACTAAGAATGTTGCGCTACACTTAGTTTACAATTCACGATTATTGACAATCGTAACATCCACCAGAATCGAACGTAGTACCTTCTTCTAAAGCATGCATCGGCTCATATATCTTACCTGATCAGTTTGTAATTTTTTTCAAATTTGTCTTTTTCTTAATTTGAACTACACATTGGCATTAGGTGAAGTGCCTTCTCACACACTAGCGGAAACACATACAACAACTACAATCGTTATCATACTTACAAGCAAATTCAATATATATCCCATTTATGCATACATATAAGGTTTATTTAGGATAATTAGCTAATGTCAAATACTTTCCATCATCTTTAGACGGGTATTAAGAACGGAGGACTGATAATACATGAAGATATAAACTTCAGCGGAGTAATATTTACAGAACCACTTGCGGCGAAAGAAGAGCGGAAAATAAGTAAAATGTTAACACGCAAATAAGTTGTTTCATAGTATGTATTTCAGGAATGTTTAGGAATTTTCATCGCTATTAATAGAACTATCCGCAAGTGTACTTTCAATATGGATAGTTTCATAGCCATCGGGTTACGGACATGCGTAAAATATGACTGTCAGTCATGGAACCGGGTAAACTGGAGAAGACAAATATGGCAGCCCCCATTACATTGAATTGTGACGTTTGCCACATGCATTGTACGCAAGGCTCAGTGTATATGAAAAATGTAACTCTCGTTGCATCTTGCTTAGTCTTCATGCAACACGATAATTACAAAGCAATAGCTCAATAATATCGCAATGCCGTGATCTATTGCGCTTAATTTGCAGTATCAAATTTCCTATTTTAACTCTTATAAATATCTTTTCCGCAAAACAGATTGTACATGCACATTTAAATTACAGTTTTTTAAAGTTATTAATTTATATCTTTTCACTTATTGCGTACTATAAGTGATATATGGCTATACCACACCCACCCACCCTGTTAAGCCTATTCGCATTACCAATAGCCCTTAAAAAGGCTTATACATTTTTGTCCCCTGGATCGTTCCCTTTTATATAATAAAACAAGGTCTGACTATCGCAATATTTACTGCGGTAGAGTCATGCCAGCAGATAATTCTTCCTGAGTTTTGTGTTCAACTTTTTTCTGGGTTAAATTCAACGGGTATACTTTATTTTCGTAGCTGGTGCCATGCATTAAACACTATTATCAGCTTTTATTGCAAAATTACATGGTGAAAATGATGCAAGTGTTTAGTCTGCACGGAATGCAATCCACTTGGACCGCCTCCTATCATTGGTCTAAAAGATGTACCTAAAAATAGTAGTTGGCATGATGTTGGCCAATGCCCCCCCCCCCCCCTTACACACACACACACACACACACACACACACACACACACTATTCCTCTACCTATAAGATTTGTATACAAAATGAATTCTCAAAAAAATGATGATAACAATTATGTTTTAAATGTGTAATTAACCGAAGAATTATCTTAGATTTTGTTAAAGTCTGAACAGACCTAAATGCCAACACACCGGTAAATGTCAATACTAAAAGGTAAATGCCTACACACTGGCAAACGGCAATACTGAAAGGTAAATGCCAACAGACTGGCAAATGTCAATACTAAAAGGTAAATGCCAACACACCGGCAAACGGCAATACTGAAAGGTAAATGCCAACACACTGGCAAATGGCAATATCAAAAGGTAAATGCCAACACACCGGCAAATGTCAATACTAAAAGGTAAATGCCTACACACCGGCAAATGTCAATACTAAAAGGTAAATGCCTACACACCGGCAAATGTCAATACTGAAAGGTAAACGCCAACACACCGGCAAATGTCAATACTATAAGGTAAATGCCAACACACCGGCAAATGTCAATACTAAAAGGTAAATGCCAACACACCGGGAAATGTCAATACTAAAAGGTAAATGCCAACATACCGGCAAATGTCAATACTAAAAGGTAAATGCCAACACACCGCAAATGTCAATACTGAAAGGTAAATGCCAACACACCGACAAATGTCAATACTGAAAGGTAAATGCCTACACACCGGCAAATGTCAATACTGAAAGGTAAATGCCAACACACCGGCAAATGTCAATACTAAAAGGTAAATGCCAACACACCGGCAAATGTCAATACTAAAAGGTCTGTGAGATTTCTTATTTAGGAATTCTAGAGATTACCTGTTGTAGACGATCAACTGGAACAACTCAGTGAGGCTGGGCGGTTATATAATAATAATAATTAATTAAATAAGTAACTTATAACAGCTCAGAACTACATTATGAATCAGTTACACAAAATATGTTGATATGCCAAGCTGGACCTCTCTCTTTCCATGTCGCCCAGAGCCAGATGATTAACACTGGGCTTTTCTCTCCATGTCGCTCTCATCACCAGTCAGATGATTAATACTAGGCCTCTTTCTCCCTGCTACCATCAGCACCAGCCGGGTGATTAATACTTGCCCCGCCCCCCCCCCCCTCTCTCTCTCTCCATGTCGCCGTCAGCACCAGCCAGGTGATAATACTGGGCATCTCGCCCTCAGTACCAGCCAGGTGATTAATACTGGGCCTCTCTCTCCTTGTCGCCCTCAGCACCAGCCAGGTGATTAATAATATAATAATAGGCCTCTTTCTCTCTCTCCCTGTCACCCGCGGCACCAGCCAGGTGATTAATACTGACCCCCCCCCCCCTCTCTCTCTCTCTCTTCTGAAAAATAATCAATTAATGAATTTGTTGTTTTTTGAGCTAGACCTTGTATCTATTAGCAACATATTATACATAGTCTGTCTTACGAACAAGAATTGATATAGGTCACTAAAAAAAATTCGCTGTATTATGTTTTCAATATATGTTTAATAAGAAACATTTCAGAAGTCAGATTTGCCATTAAATTTAATAACATTTTATGAAGTTGAACTTACTCCTGATAGCGAATGCCCAAATATCGAAGGCTTTTGATCGGCAAACAAACTTTGCTATCACAATTTTCCTTGCGCGTATAATATGTTATCAGATATTACACTCTTTCTGTGTTGATCACAACTATCATGGTATGTCGGCACGAAATCTTGCTTTCATCGCAATGACCCCATATTCATTGTAAAGTACACATCTTATCATCAAGGTATGAAGTTGTTAAGGAGTCGCGATTCTATTATTATGTATATGATTTATTACGATCTACAGGCAACGTTTAGAGGAGACAAAAAATCCAATGAAACAATTCTTAGTGTTTTCGGACATGCGATAAGTGATAGCTAGTCTCCGTGAACGAAATTCAAACCAAATCTGACCGTCCTCTAGGTAAATATTCGTACATCCAAGGACTTCACCCATTATAGAGACAAATCTAATAGAGAGGACTCTAAATATACTCTCTAAAAACTAATGAAATATCGATTATCAAAATTACCATCATAACTGGCTTATAAATCCAGTCCAACTACAAGCAACATATACCCTGATCTGCCGTGGCATAATGCAACAGCAGATCAGGGTCTATGTTGTTTGTTTTACTGATTACTCCTAACATACTGCATAGACCGAGATCTGCCGTCGTATTATGCAACAAAAAATCTGGGTCTGTGCAGTTTGCAATTCAACTCGACTTATAAGCGAGGACCAAACGGTAAGAGTTAGTTTGACCAAAACTAAAACTTGTCTTGATACAATCCTTCAAAAAACTGCAAGTTATCGGAATCTAGGCATCGCCTAAAACCGTGCATGAACTGTTTTTCGTCTCTTTCTTTCCCAATTTTACCAATTTTATCGATCATCGGCACGGGTTACATTATTTTTCTTAATGCCGTGTAAGCGAGATCGTTTCCAAACCATCATGCACTCCATGAAACGAGATCTGTTTACTTCCTTCCTACACGTTGTATTATAAGCGGTTAACTAGCATGTCTCTATCTATGACGCACTTTCGCTTGCATGTAGAATAAATCAACAAATTGTCTTTTCCGTATAAGGCAAGGAAACTAGTTAAATATTCTGTTGTCAGCATGTAAAACAAATCTTATCATATATCGACTCAACGTAGCGCACGCGCATTCACGTGTTGTACACCATATTCGCTTTTGATTATTATCCAAGATCGTCCGTGTTTTCTAATGGACAGAAAATTTCAAACATCTATGTATTCTATGTGCCAAATAGTCAGAGGTGCAAGGTATCATTTCATAAATAATGTATTCAGTAATTGGAGGGAAATAACCGTTGGTGAGTTACGACATCTTTGAAATAACCCCAAATGCATCTCTTCATCTGCGTGGCATCAAAATCCATATTTGGTCGTACGATCTTGATAACGAAATCTCTCAGTTGCAATTATTTCTGATTATTTTCGTAAACAGATTCAGATTCGGCTTTCTAAAACTCAAAGTAAAATTATATCTATATGAAAGAAGTTTATTGTTAAAAGTGATGATTGTGTTCTCAATTTTGCCGAAATGAATATTTCATCTTATTTGTGGTTATTTGCCTCCTCAGTTATCAAGATGTATATAAGTCAGCTTAAGTAAACAATATTAATGCTTGTTACGCACTGACCGAGCCTTTAATTCCTAAGGCAAAGACCAAGAATTTACTTAAAAACTGGAAATAGAATATGAAACCAGAATGCAATAGGGTATGTAACCAGAATGCAATCAACGATTATATAGCTCACCTCTTTGAAGCTATTATTAGTCTCCAGTAGCCACTGTAGAAAATTAATTATCATGCAGAAAAGAAATCAGACTAAAGTGATCTTGACAACGAAATGTTGGCCCCTATGACAGGGCATAAAGAACATCCAACAATAAAAAAACAACATTGTTTTCTATGATATCAAAGTAGAGGTGCAATAATGAGTTGATGAAAACATATATAACATTTTTCATAAAAATAAAGATTAATAATGTTTTGCTTTTTTTAAAAATCATTGTTCTTAAAATATGCTTGAGAAGCTATAATCATTGTCCAACCCTAGAAGTCATATTTTACTAGGTGAAAGTCACAGGCTTTGAGTAACATTGGAATGACAGCCAGTATGAGCACTAGTAGAATCATAGTTCACGCATTAATAATTACTTTGATTAGCCACAATAGTATAGGCCCCATTTGAAATGCATGCAGTTCACTCATCTAATTCCTTTACTCATTTATTTACAACCTATCACAATATACAATGCATAGTAAAAATAAAGTTTCTCATTAAATGAAAATATGTTTTCCTTCTTATAATTGCACTGTCATAAAGTGTATTCTGTGTGGGCTAGGATGTACATAGCATGTACAAAGATATGTGGTCATGAGCTAAACACAGATACTTAACCCATGTTAGTAAAGTATAAAATGCAGGTCACAGTGACCTATTGTTGTAAAACTTTAGTACTAACAGAGATGCATTATATTATCAAGTTTCATGATTATAGCATAAACAGCACCAACAAAGTACCTTTAAAAAAAAACCACAAAATTTCACAAAAGTCAGCGAACCATGTAAAGTATGTCACAATTACTTCTTTTGTTTCTAGTATGTAGTACTTATCAAGATGCATTTTCTCACAAAGTTTCATGATTCTGGGACAGAACAAAATAGCATGCCAAAACTCATCTGGTCATGAGCAAAACGCAAAGATTTAACCAAAACCAGTAAAAAAGGAAATATAGCTCACAATGAGCTTCGTTTGTTGTAAGGGTGTGGTTCTAACAGAGATGCATGTCATCATCAATTTCACAATTCTAGCAGGAGGAGTCCCTAAGAAATTAACAAGCACAAACTTGATCCAAGTCATAGAATGTGGGCCATAATGACCTATATCTGCAATGAGGCAGCATTGCTCATCACGATGCATTCCCTTGCAAAATGTCATGATTCTAGATGGAGTAGTATGTACATAGCGTGGTCCAAAAATATGTGGTCATAAGCTAAACACAAAAACTTAACCTAAGCCAGTAAAATGTGAAATGTAGGTCACAGTGATCTTTTTTAAGGGGTGTATTCAATCATCTGGTTTAATGATTCTAATGTGAACGGTTACAATATAAAATGTAACCAAAAGTCAGTGAAGCGTGAAATATGGGTTACAATGTACAATGTTTGTGGTGAGGGTGCAGTAGTCATCAACATGCATCCTCTCACCAAGTTTCATGATTCCAGGTAACAAAATTAGGTATACATGATGCAAAAACATCTATGTTGTCATGAGCTTAATGCAAATATTTATCCTAAGCCAATATAATGTGAAATTTAAGTCACAGTGACCTTCTTTTGCTGTAAAAATGTGGTACTATTAGAGATGCATACAGTCATCTAGTTTGACGATTCAGAGTTTGAGAAATAAACTTACAACACAAAATTTAACCCAAGTCAGTAAACGTTCCATATGGGTCATAGTTACATATTTTTTGTGATGAAGATCTAGTACTGAATATGCATCTCTTCACCAAGTTTCACCCTTCCAGGTATAACAGTATGTATACAAACATGTACTTATGAGCTAAACGCAAAAACTTAACCTAGAATGCACAACTAATGTACAAGTTTTTAAGTTAGTGCACTTAGCTCTTCTTAGGGGGTAGGTGCTATGAAATCCACTAACTCCAAACTGTTGCCTAGGATCTACGAAGAAAGAATGACTGAGATGTAATGATGCTTTCCGAACGTATATGCTTTTATAGGTGTAGACGGACGCTTGGTGTTCTATAATGTCTCTCCTCAACTTCGCAAAGACGAATTGGTGATAATTGCATGAAATTTTCAGCATTAGCTGCTTTGATCACCTAAAGTATTTCAGCGAATTTAAAAAGCTTACACTTGGATCAATGGACAATTTCTATCATTTGAGTTTCGAATAAAAGTCGAATTTTGTACTCAAAAGTTTCATTAATTTCTTGCCTGAACTTTCATGCTTAGATAGCTTCCTGGTCTCACATGTACGTCGAAGCATCTGGTGATTTGCTTACTTTAAACATCACGCGGGTGTTTCCTAGTGCTGCTTTGTAAGCAACATGCTTCAATGCCTGGTTTAAACCAGGATGGCCTGCTTGTGCAGTACGGTTACAATTTATGTTGGTAGGCACAGAACTATTTATTTGATGGAAACAAAGTTCAGCACATAAGTTGTACAAGCCATTGTTCTATGAATAAAATAAATTGTACCAGATTATCATTTTATATGAAGATGGCTTTGTCAATCAAAAAAGCAATACAATTTCCTTTCTTGTGTTTTTTACGTCATTGATGTTGACCAGGTCTAAAACTCTTTTACTCTGTCATGATTCACGCTTCAGGTGTGTAATTATATAACGATTGCCACTGAAAACCAGCAGATAAGGAACTGACACAATTAGGGGAAACTCCAATCTTTTCATCAACAATCTAGCATAGTTGTCAGTTAATATGTGTATGAAATATTTCCACATGTCATTTAGAATTATATTTGCTAACCCTGAAATGATCTTACGAGTACAGAGATATTAAATTACATCAAGGAAAATGAAGTTTTATAACACATTTTTTATTTTCAGAGATATGAATTATTGCACAAATTATTGCAAATAAGGAAGACAGAATTTATTATAGTTAGAGCAGATACAAGACGTTTTCTTGATATAAATACGCCCCAAGTGAACAAATTACATTTCTAATTACGCCTATTCCTGAGCAAGAAAACTGTTTTCACCAGAAAAGAATTACAACTTCTTGCAATAAACGAGCGTACATAGTATTGCTTTATATAACCGTAACCTGCATTTTGATGAATTTGAATGTTTCTAACTCAAGGTAGACGTTTTATTAGCAAGGTTCTGTTTGGTTCTGCAAGAAAATAATTAGATCTCTTCCATAAACTTGTTTCACGAAGCAGATCTAATAGGCTTATTTGACAAGTCTAAAATCATATCATCTAATAGGCTTATTTGACATGTCTGAAATCATGTCATTCTTCAGATTCCCGTAAAACGTGTTCATTTCCTAGAGATAAGAAAATGAACATCGAAACTTGTCAGGCATAGGACGATATTTTTATTTTCCAGAAATAAAAACATAATGGTCGTGTTGCTTTTTTTTAGCCTGGATTTGAGGAACACTTTTCTTTTGGATCTAAGAATCTAAGACAAGCCACGGTACACTGTCTAGCGATCTAGCAAATTTTCATGATGGGAACTCCGCGAGCCAGAGTATTGATCATCATCACATTAAGTTGATAGAAACAGAATTATTCGACGTCTTCTTTCAACGAATTAAACAAAAATCGTTTTTAATCACATGTTCAGTTTGAAGTTTATTGATCGAAATGCTAGTATTTTTTTAATGATATACATGACGAAGTTTAAAAAACTTTGTTGCCGTAAAGTGGATGATTTTGCGATTCTGACTCGAGAGAACTGATTAAATGAAGCACTGATTAACAAATTACTCTCTTTTGGCGAGTTTATTTATAGTATGGATTGAGAATAGGAAAATTCGCCATTAATATCGTGATAAACTATTGCTATTAATAGCTGTACTACCGTCAATACTCGCATATAACCTTCATCCAAATGCAAACAACATAGACCTTGATCTGCCGTCGCCTAATGCGCCGGCAGTTCAGAGTCTACGTTGTTTGTTCTACTTATTAGTCCTTACAAACTGCATAGACCCAGATCTGCCGGCGCATTATGCGACGGCAGATCTGGGTCTATGCAGTTTGTAGTTGGTATCGGGTTATACGCTAGCATAGATGGTATATTCCGGTTCGTGTCGTCGACATGCAAGTTCGAGGGAAATAATACAAACACTGAAGTTTTGGGAAAGAAAATAAACATAGAGGATGTTTCAAAAAAAAATTCTTCTTGACTCATGAATGATCTAATTTCCATGTTTTGAAAAGTAACAGGTGAATATTATAATTTGAAGCGTTCACCATACATACATACATACATACATACATACATACATACATACATACATAGATATATATATATATATATATATATATATATATATATATATATATATATATATATATATATATATATATACATTAGTCAAACAGGTCAGAGTGTCATGTAATTTATGTAATACGTTCCAAGCATGAATCAAACCCTTGCCGTGAGTAACTGCACCTATCGCCTAGCTCTCATGTACCAGCGCTCAAACCGTCTAGGCATTGCGCAGATCCCTTAAAACAGGATGGAACAGTGTTGAAGGTAGGGACTCGAACATTAAAGTAGGCATGTGGGGCACTGAAAATTTATCAGTGATCCTATGTATACAAATGCTCTTATTCTGGTCACAATTTGATTCTTTGCGACTGATGTGAAATACTTTTATCTTCACAGGTGGAAGTCAGGAATGTTCATCAAATTGAGTCCAGAGTTGCCAAGAAAAATGACACACGTGAAAGTTAGGTGACAACTTCCTGGTGGAAATGTTATTAATAGGCTCGCGTACTTCATGACACTACGTAAAACAACGCTCAAAACAAATAAACTATTTGTGAATTGGGGGTGGGGGAGGAAGAAGATAAGCCGACAATTTAGAAATGCCCAGCAAGTGCGTAATCTCAGTGCTAGCGATTGACCTTGATTGATGTACACAGGTTCTCATCAGTAATCGTGAATTCCTTGGCACAGATGTTGACCAAATTCTGAGAATCTGACACCTGATCTGCAGTTGTTGACGAAGAGTGAAACTGGTAGGTTTATATACTGATCTCTCAACGACTGTAAATTTAGAACTTCTGTTTCAATGGATCGATTGGGAAATAGAGATCGAAAGTAATTATGTTGCTTCGGTTAAATCAACAAAACAGTATCATCACATAATTACTCTGTCAATGATGTTGAAGGATTGATGCTGTCACCGATCTATGATCGGAACACCTACAATGCACCATTCTTCATCACACAAACTTAAAATAGTCTATTTATTTAAAGGAAAAGGAACTCCAATTTTTCATTTGAAGCGAATGGAAATATGTACCAAAATTATATTAAAATACAATTAGCAGTTTTACAAATATGGCGATTAATATCAAACCTTTATGCCTATTTTCCGGGCTACGAAAGTCGCCATGATAGATATAGTTATGACGTTACTTAGTAAAGTCTGGTTTATTACCGAGACATTAATCTACCGATTCGTTGTTATTATTAAGTTTTCCTTTGGAATTGTTGGAAGAAAAAAAATGATACCGAACAAAGATATTAAACAGTATAGTAAATAATGACGATTAATTCAGATTACGAAGATTACACGAGGAAACAATGTATAAGGCTGTCAACAAAATCGCGAAACATACTCATGGGAACATACCGTTTTTCTCAAAGGCAAGATCACTGTTACTGACTTGTTACGTAAGCTTAAAATGTTATAAAGATACTGCTAGATACTGCTTATCTACTTGTCTCTAAACCTGAACAGACTAAGCAACGTCTCAGGTACAAGCATCACTGTGGATTACATCCCCTTACAGCTCGGATAACGCCGCTGCCACCACAAGCATCACTGTGGATTACATCCCCTTACAGCTCGGATAACGCCGCTGCCACCACAAGTTGAAATATACTAGAAACTTGCAGTAAGGCGTTTGTTTCTCAGTTTAACCTTGCTTTCGAAAGAATTAGCCCAAGTAAAAGAAAGAACAATAACTTTATTGCTTAAGCTAGCAGATCTAGTACAGTCATAGTAAATGTATTGATCTTTTCGTCAAAAATGCATTGTTATATAATAAGAAATGACGTTTCAAAACGAGTCTGACACCGGGGTCAAACAGTAAATGCAGGTAGCGGCGTTGTTTATAGCCTTATATGGGTATCAGATTGCCTCACAGTACGAGCTATGATTGATTTCAAAGGTTAAGAGATTATAAATATGGCGACGTCCTATGCATCGGAAAAATCGTCGATTGCGGAAAAGAACGAAATTATCCCTGTAAAAGTGTTTTAAAAAATTTAAACAAAAAAACCAACAAAAAAAAAAGTTGGTAATATCGAATTTTCTACACATTTTACACTTCAAAAAATGGTTTGTCACAACCAGCCTGTTTTCCTCTAAGTCTTGTATGAAATAATATGTAACTCAATGATTCTTTTTTGTCGCAAGATTTTATTTTACTTCTTTGTCAACATAAAACTCCTTAAAATATCAAATTCTTTTAAAGCAATATATTTCGGGAAGTTTCTGTTCTACTTAATTGCTGGTGAAAAGATGTTGCGCCCACCAACACGTTAAATCTGTTATCTGAATGCAGTTATGTCTCACACGAAAATAATAATATAAAAAACAATATCTAACTGTGTTTAGTCTACCGTGTCTGTACCCTTATAGATCTCAGAAATTCAACTTAGTTCCAAATGGTAGATGAAACGACTGATAATTCTAACATTCCCTCCGTAATCTGAAGAGAAACTTGATAACACTTTGATTTATGTTTATCTCAAGCTTTAGTACAAATGCAAAACTTGTAATTTCTATCTCAAGTTACCTCTAGATCTAAACTCTAATCAAAGCAATCTTCTTTTTTTAACCGTATAGGGCACAAAACGTCAAAATCAATTGAGAAACCGTCACGAAAGAATAATTTTGTCCTAAACCGGCTTATAATTTGGTTACCTTACAAAATATTTTTCCAAAAAAGCGCCCTTTTGAAACCTATCGTAATTCTGTTTGCAAATTTATCTTGAACGGTAACAGCTGAAATCTAATTTGAAAGCCTAATTGAATAGACTCTGCCTTTTGAGAGCTTGGGAAATGGTATTAACGACTTTTTCACTCTTTTTCTTTTATATTCTACACTAAAATATTCGGACCTAATTGGATTAGCACCTTAGTGTCAAAATCTTTTACTTCTAAAAATTTAGTGCATCATTAAGACAGGACAAAAATGTCACAATTTGTGCAGAAAACGACTCTAACGTCTTTTGTGGCGAAAGGTGAAATCCGTACGCCCGCTTGTTTTTACAATCTGGTCCGCGAGGAGTTTTGGATTTGTTGATTATCTTGAAGCGAATTTGACAATCGTGTATACACACATTTCATATCTAAAAAGTCTGTGTTGTTCGTCATTCGAGTTCGAAGATGACTATGACATCCCTAGCTGATTTGGTTTCCGTGAGTACGTAAGTGGCTGATCAGGCCAGTTTGTGGTATTAACTGCTTATTTCACACTTGACTGGAGATGTCGCTTGGGTTGCTTGGTCAATAGAGGACGTGCTGCAGTTCTGAGATTTACGCTGCTCGAGTTTCTGCACTGCCACTGCAGTTCTCCTCCGTTCAAAGTCTGCTGTAGCTCCAGCATGGATGAGACTCCGCCAGGTGGAGCAATCCTGTGTGAGATCTTTACAATACTCAGGGTCAATGTTGAAGTGTTTCAATGATGATTTGAGGGAATCTTTTAAGCGTTTCTTCTGAACACCCTGAGATCACTTTCCTCCTTCAGCTCGCCATACAAGATCTTTTTGGTAGTCGCTTTTCTGACATCCTGGTGACGTGACCTGCCCATCCCGTCTGTGATTTCTGGATTGCTTGGAATGCCACCTCGTGTGAGAACATCAGTGTCTGGGACCCTGTCCTGACATCTTATCCTCATCAGTTTCCTCAGGCAGCCCATGCGAAACTGGTTCAGCTTCTTAGCATGGCGTCTGAACACTGTCCATGGTCGGCAACACAATGGCTTTGTATACCTTAAGTTTTGTTTTGTGGACCAATGCCTCTGCGCTCCCACACATTTGCATGTAGTCTACCAAAGTCCACACTTGTCTTAGCAATTCTGGCGTTTGTTTTATCTTCGATGTGGATTGCACGTGACAGTGTGTTGTCGAGATAAGTGAACTGGTCCACTGCCACGAGGGTTTGTCCACTGACTGTGATGGTAGGCTCTACGTAAGGCTTTCTTGGTGCATGTTGGTGCAACACCTCTGTCTTCATGATACTGATTGTGAGACCGAAATTGTCACCACCTGAAGCGAAATGGTCCATACTCTGTTGCATGTCAGACTCAGATTTGGTATTCAGGAAGCAGTCGTCAGCAAATATGAGATTACGAACAGTCACTATAACTTCGTCTTCGCCTGTAGTCTTTTCAGATTAAACAGCTTGCCGTCAGTCCGGTATCTGATGTCGATCCCAGTGTCATAGTAACGGAAGGCATCAGTAAGCATGGCAGAGAACATCATACTGCAGAGGGTTGGGGCCAATACACAGCCTTGCTTGACTCCATTGGTGACTGGGAATCTATGATCAAATACAACTCGGGTTTTAACTGAGCATGCCCAATGTCCTGAATTTGATACGTACACCAGACAAATCGTTGTCGTTGGGCTATTCAAAGGTCCTAAAAATATGGGCCGCGGCTTGCTGCAGTTGATATATTACCAATACATCGAATAGCTAGAGGTATGCCGCCGGCGCAAAAAGTTTGATAACCATTGGTCTATTGTTTGAAGCAGAGCTGGCCAATCATTTTCTGTATGAATTGTCAATATGAAGCAGTTTCTCTGGCGAGGTAGTATGTATAAAGAGATTTATGATATGATGTATGTGTGATTGAATAGAAAGATAAATCGATCGATGGATAGAGGAATATATATATATATATATATATATATATATATATATATATATATATATATATATGGCTCGGCATTTAAAGATATAGAAACATAAGAAATAGTAATAACTGCCATGTAAATTAAAAGGGAGAAAAACACAGTACCATGTAAAAAGTGACAGATTTACCCAAGCTGATGGATATATAAGCAGTCTGAATATTAACGAATAAGTAAGGTGAAATGTTTTCTGAAATTTGTAAAAGTATTTATTAATATTTATTTATTAATATGCCTGCCATACATTTTGATTCAAGAGTTATGTTAGAATTATATACATGTAGTCTATTCTGCCCTATACATTATGTACTTCAAAGGGAACATAAGCTTATGTAAGGAAGAAAGGAAGGAATGAAGCGCCTTGTCCATTTGATACTATTAATGTCAGTTCGATTAAAAATGTTTTTATGATCGCGACCTCTTTTTAATGGCTTGATATAAGTTCACCTCGTCCGTTTAGAATGCTAATAAGTTAGGGAACAGTTGCCGATTTTTAAATGTCCACTCGCTTAAATCAATGTTTTGTTTTCAATTTATAAATACATGAATCGATCAACAATTTTTTTAATTTTTTTTTGTGTGGGGGTGGGGTGGGGTGTGCTTTGTTTTTCTTTGTTTCGGTTTTTTTTTTTTTTTATTTTTAATTTACTGCCGCAAAAAATAAAGATAAGCACCGTTCATCAGAGGAGACCGTTTCAATTTATTTTGAAGGTAAAGCGGAAGTGAAACACTTGGTTCTAGGAAACACAATTGTCAGCAGGCAATCAACAAGTGACATTACTGATAATATGATGCCAATACTGAAACAACATAGATTTAAACACTTTGGCTTGTATTATGTATTCTGACGCATTATGCGGTTTATTGTTTAAAACACTGAAATCAACTGAGAATTTAACTTCATATTTTTACAGGATTCATGAATTCATGAAGCTTGAAATTCAATTGCTCACTGCATGAACGGCCTTGGCGAAGCGAAGTCTGTTCATGCAGTGTGTGTGATCGATTTTCAAGCGAAGTTTGTTCATGCAGTGTGTGTGATCGATTTTCAAGCGAAGTATGTTCATGCAGAGTGTGTGATCGATTTTCAAGCGAAGTTTGTTCATGCAGAGTGTGTGATCGATTTTCAAGCGAAGTCTGTTCATGCAGAGTGTGTGATCGATTTTCAAGCGAAGTTTGTTCATGCAGTGTGTGTGATCGATTTTCAAGCTTCATGACGTCATCAATTCTGTAGAATATGAAGCTCAATTCCTGTTGTTACAAATAGTTATAAAACTAATAACGAATCTTAAGAAATAAATAACACAATTATATTCCAACCATTGTTTACAAATATTGTCAAAACACACAAAAAGGGCACATGAATAGTTGTATTCTGGTGCTGTAAACTGTTGACTTCTAATTTTCTGTATCACATGATGCGCCTTTAAACCATTTAAATGCTTGTTACAAAAGTTTGGTAAAAATGTGTAGTTATTCCTTACCAACAGCATTGTGTTCAAGACACGTTACATTAAAAGCTAACTATTACTGCAATGCAAGCAAAAACCTCACCATATCATAATGGCTTTGGTACGTCAGACGTATTAATTTGTGATCAAACTTCATTATAAATTATCTGGAGAGATCTGATTGTTGTTACATGAATAGTTCATGTAATACGCGGCCATGCAAAGTGGTTCAATTTCAATATTGGTCCCTCGAGAAATAGAACTTAATACATTCCACGGAAATAGAGTCTGTATCTGAAAAAAACATTAGTAAATAATTGAATAATATATAATACTGTTGTCTATGGAGCTGATGAAATCCAAAGGACAAGATAAACCCAATAAAACTGTTGAATTCAAACAAAAGGATAGCATACAAATTGAGATAATTTATAAGTGGAATCTGATATAAGTAGCTGTGGAACTTTCAGAAAAAATATCCAATATACAACCTGAATCTTATCGCACTAATTGCATATATATTTACGTTAATCAACCACAAATGTTATCCCCTAACTCCTTTTCCTCCGTCTCCACTCTAATAAATTATTGATCAATGAATTCTGTATGCGAGATTTATTGTTATGCTTTATTAGACATATAATTATTCACCGAAATTCTTCTGGACTAAGTCAAGAGGACTGTTTTGGCATTATATAGACCGTAAAAACAGACAAATAGCACGGATCAAAGGTTACTAACCACCAATGGAACTCATCCTCATAAATTCTCCAGGTAGCATATCTGTACTAGGGACCTGTTGGTTCCCTGTTTCTAAAATTTACTAATGAGCACAGTCAAATCTATTAGTGAACCAGTCTAAAAATGAGAGTGTACACTCACGCCATCTGGCGACGGACACTAGTTAGGGTTGAGTTCCGTTACACTACGGTAATTCATTCCCATTGTTTGTCGTATATCATTTATAGTTCAAATTAGTTTCACATTCTTTTTTTAATTCTGAGTCTGCATTATATCGTCAGATGTAAAGTAATGTCAAACTTTTCATTGTAAGTAATTACATTTCAGAGAGAGACAGAGACAGAGAGAGAAAGACAATAACTGAGAGAGACAGAGACCGAGACAGACGGCAGAGAAATTACAACACGCCGTTATCGATGGAGACCAAAGTCGCCAATTGTCCACAAAGTGGAAATTACTAACAGAATACCTATTAATGTTTTAGAAAATGCGATGTGTGATTGGTTTGTTAAAAGCAATTAAATATTACCTTATCTGAAGTCCACTTCTTGTTATATTATTGAAAGAATACTTGCACGAGGATACGTTTGATACCTAAATCCGAAACTCTCTATGAAATGTCTATAGCTACATTTAGTAACTTGCCTGGAAAGCAAGGCATAACGTCACTCAATACTGAGGGAATGTCAGTGCATGCTAATTTAATCCAAACAATAAACAGTGCTGTAGGTACGTTGTTTCTCATTTCTACCATTTTGTATTATTGTACAAATGTATTCTTTCTGATTTCTGATGCAAGTTTCGAGCTATAAGATATATATATATATATATATATATATATATATATATTAACAGTCATGCAACTATTATCAATATGATCTCGATTGCATTAAAAAATGTTTGTTTATCATTCATCATATATAGTGCGCTTATTTACTTTAGTCGGCATGAACAAATATCATTTATTTCTCTTTTGCTATTAAATAGTATGATTACTCTGTGCCAACGATTTTAGTATCGTTTATTATTTCATAATTTTCAAATGTATTCAGCGTGCCTGTCTTTATCATAAACCAAACATAAGAATAGCGTGTAAAACAAAAATTTCCTTAAATAACTTCTTTATTCTGTTTTGTGCATGTTTTTGTTTATCTCGTTCAAGCTGATCTGATTTGTTCTTACCTTTCTGTGTATCTATCTATAGAAAGCTGTCCATAATTGTTTATACTAGATACATTACATCCTCTTATGGTAACATGTGTCATATACCATGTGTCATGTACCATGTGTCTTGTACCATGTGTCATGTACCATGTGTCTTGCATTACGTCGATAATGATAATACTGCTGAGGACTCTCGACCAATCTGGGAAATTTCTGGTCTGGTTTATTTGCTATTATTATGTGTAAATACAATTACATGAATTTAAAATCCTTTAAATAAAATTGTGTGTAGATTTCCTCGTCACAGAATTTTGAAATTTTAACATTTATTTATTGGGTAGTGCGAATATGTCTACAGTAATTTTCTCATCAATATCAGACTTTATTAATCTTATAATTTTGTTATGTTGTAGTAGCAGTTGTTGTTGTTTAAATCCTCCAGCTCCTTATTAGGACCTAAATTGTATGTGTAAGAGATCCAGGCAAAATGGTTAACCATACAGTGGGGTTTTTGTTGTTGTTGTTCCGATGTCACGTAATAAGACTTGAGAATTCAACTTAGCAAACAAAGCAAACAATACGCGACATAATTTGATAGACTTCATCGGCAATGCACGATCGCTCAGACGGATTAATTACGTGTGGGTTTTTGTTCCTCCTACACAGTAAAGGTCATTTATGGGGGATATAATCAACGACATAGCCTCAGTTAGGGGTGGGTGTTTTCCAACACAAATTGCCGGACTGATAGGTCATTATAGTATCGTCAGAATTTCTTTAAATATTTTACTTTCAGAACTTTGTAGCGATAATAATGTAATTTAGCTTTGATGTATTTGGCAAAACTTTGGAAGCACTTTTATTTTCAAACTTTAAAAACATAAAAATCAGTGAAAATAGCTTTAGTGCAAATCAAGATCGTTAGAGCATCTTTCAGCCGTTGGAATTATTAAATCATTATTAAAACTAAAAGGAAACTTACTGACAGCATAATTCTTGGTTTTTCAGCCGTAGGAATTATTAGATTATTATTAAAACTTAAAGGAAACTTACTGACAGCATAATTCTTGGTCTGTAATTAAGCATCATATTTGGAAATTTTCAATAATTCCAACATGATATCCTAATATAATTGTCTTCACATACCACTGAATTTTACCAGTTTTTGAATCGGTAATCTCTTCTAAAAATAATAAAAGACCTAAGTGGCAAAACTTCAAGCTTCAGAAAAATACAATACTTTAAGACCATAAAGTGCTTGAAAAATAAATATATTGGAGGTTTCTAAATTTCTTGTTTTACAGTTCTTAGTGCTTGGTTCCTAAAGTGGAAAAACTTTTTATGTTACAGCTTATACCTATTTTTTTGTATTCTAAATAATCATTGTGTCATTTTTATGACTCCTTTTAAAATGTGTTTAGAATTCAGTCGATTTGCTGTTTCTTTAAATATTAGGTTGTGTTATGGTCTTTTCAACGTCTTTGGGAGAGAGAATGAATATGAAATAATAAATAAAATTAAGACATTTTCAGAGCCATGGGTTTCAACTTTAACAAATGTCAGGCAAATATCAACAGTTTCTATTGTGTTTTGATGGCGAAAATATGTTGCCAATTAGAAACAAATCGTATTTTGTTTTAATGGCATGACACTAGGGACATTTAGACTGACCAAACCTCTGACTGGCTTCTTGCGTTTTCAAGGTTCAAATGAGTCACTTGAAGACCTGGTAGAAGACCATTCCGGGACAGCAGAAAAAATACCTAGACAATACATTTCTCGTTCTCGCAGTCGGAACAAGACCATTACGGCGCATATATATATATATATATATATATATATATATATATATATATATATATATATATATATATATATATATATATATATATATATATATATAAATATATATATATATATATAATGCCTTGTCTGGGTCTGCCCAGTTGTCTGGATACAGACTAAAAATACAAAGTCAGGGTGACGGGACGTTACAAATGACGTCATATTTTGCCATGAATTCGCCCAAGTCGTCCAACGTTTCTCGGCCATGCTTAAACATAGACATGATAGGAAATAAAGTGCAAAGAGATTTTTAAGGTCATCGATGGGGTAAATTCATTGCATTGTTTGTTAGAAACACGGTATGAAATGATACCGAATCAGTATTACATTTACCTGGACTCAGCGCAAGCGCCGCGATCGGTAAATTTCCAAATGACTCGGTATTATTTCATACAAAGGCCACTAACAAACCATGTAACCACTGTGACAAATATGTCACGTCACACAGTTCTCGGAAACACATTTTCATTTGATTGAATTGTTCGGAGGATCACATGACTTATGGCAAACACTTATGACTTCTACAAGAGTAAAGAGGAATCGAAGCAAAAGCTTTTGTTGTCCATAACACTGCCCCGCAATAAAGACTATGCGCAAGTTTCTGATATGATGTTTATGATGTCCATCTCTCTCTCTCTCTCTCTCTCTCTCTCTCTCTCTCTCTCTCTCTCTCTGTGACTGAATTGCTCGACGGATCTTAGCCAAATTTATGGATGGAAACCACTATAAAATTCTCTGCATCAACGTTGGAACTTCGTGTGGTTTGTCCACATGAAATAGCAGATTGGTGTTTTGAATGAACAATTTCCACCACAAAATAAAAAAGACGTCAATTTATAAATTAGGGTACGACTGGTATTCAGATGTTAATTGGCAGATGCTATGTAATTTAGTTGAGAAACTACCATGCTTAGACGAATAAACGTCTTATCATCAGGATGTACATCAAGTCCGATTGACCAAGAGCATCATTTCCTGCTAATATGACTCAGTTTTTACATATTTAGGGAGAAACAATATTCCCTTTATTTATTGCACTGGTCTTCAAAGAAAAGGTTTTTGTTGGATTGGTTGACTGATTTCAAAAGAAATGTTTGTCGTTGTTTAAAACTTTAAACATTCATCCTCCATCTAAAAAATTAACAAGTTCGTTAAATAGATTTCATATAATTATGGATTCTATCGTGATACTTTTGAACACCTCAAACCTTACTCGATGACTTAACAAGTTTCATATATACCCTATTTTCCGTTAAAACTGTTTGTATGTCTTCGAATATAGTAGAAGTTCTACCAGCTGGAATTTTCATTTGCTTAAATTATTGATCACATACAGCTAGTTAATAATCACAACCACGGCCTCCCCACACTTGGAACTTACAAACTCTTGCCTTTTCCAAAACTCCCGACATCGCTGTTCAAGTAGCACTATTGTCATTGATCATTTTTAATTACTAAAGAGGATTTCAATACTGCCCTTTTTAAGGATTTCAATACTGCCCTTTTAAAGGATTTCAATACTGCCCTTTTTAAGGATTCAATATTGCCCTTTTTATACTCTAATGATTCAATACTGCCCTTTTTAAGGATTTCAATATTGCTCTTTTTAAGGATTTCAATACTGCTCTTTTTAAGGATTCAATATTGCCCTTTTTAAGGATTTCAATACTGCTCTTTTTAAGGATTCAATATTGCCCTTTTTAAGGATTCAATATTGCCCTTTTTAAGGATTTCAATACTGCCCTTTTTAAGGATTCAATACTGCTCTTTTTAAGGATTTCAATACTGCTCTTTTTAAGGATTCAATATTGCCCTTTTTATACTCTAATGATCTCAAAGATGCATACGTCACAATGCAAAATACACCATAAGGAGCACATCTCAGTCTATCTTGGGAACAAAATTGTCCATCGTAAAAAGAAAACCAAGATCACGGTACCATTACAAAATACACGTATATTCTTTCTGCGGACGTCAATATTTGCAATTAAGTGTTAGCTATTTCATCGCTGTCAATAAATCTTTCGCCACTAAACGAAAGACCTAATAGAAACGACACGTTCAAGAACAGAATGCATGTTGTCCATATATTACTCCCATATTTAAATGATAAGATTTCCTCCGCCCTATTAAAGAGCCATTTCATGGCGCAGATTTACTTGCCCGATATTACCAGTTTACGAATCAGTCAAAGAATTATCACAAAACATATATCTGTAGAACCCACGTACATTTTTAAATACTGATATAATGAACAAATTCTATTTTGGTGATTACTGGGCGAAGCTCTAATAATTTTGAGATCAAAATCTGTTTATTTTAATATGTTTTTGATCATTTATTTAGATATAGCCTAAGGGAAACATATCCATTGAAGATAAGATGGAGCGTCAGTAAATGATTTTGGCAATATGATCTATAATGCTTTTATGAATGGAAACTCTAGGAGCCAGTTTATTGATTAAAAGTTTGTTTCGATGATACCAAAGAAATGATCAAGCATGCCCCTAATAGCTGGTAGTATCTCAGACTTGATTACATAGTTCTGTGGACTCCTTTGCACAAAAACATTAATCTTGGTCAATTATATGATAGGAAAGGCAGCGTTAAATAAAATTGTTCTGAATACTGGTATAATTTTATCATTCTTAATCAAGAATTATTGTTGAATCTATACAGCTCATGAGACGAAATAATTTTGAGTTTCGACAGAAAATCGGTAATTGTTTTTAGTGTCGCCAATAACTCTGCCATTTGAACTGTTGCAGCAAACTCATGGAATTTTTGCCATTGAAATAGTGAACACACGCACACAGGAAAGAAAGCAGATTTATAGTTACACAGATGTTGTAAGCAGATTTCAAGTAGGAGTTAAGTTGATACATCCATGTTACGTCAAAAGCTAAATAACCGAAGAAATCTAGAGGGCTTAAACCCTATAAATTAACTGGCACTTCGACTTTTGCCTATCTCTCGTCATGATAAACAACTGGAGAGCATCAACGTGTTCTCATTGTACATATTATGTACATGTGAATCATGATTTATATTTCATTAATTGGGACCGTTTTTTCTCATTCTCATTCAAGCCTCTCTTTGAGTAAGACTTGTATCTTAGATAATTGTTCTCCTATAGTATCTTAAATCCCAGACAGAGGCGATGTTCGAATACAATCTTATCTTACCACACACGATTGTAATTTTAGGAACCTTGCCGTCATTTGCATGCAAATTATTTCAGCGGCTTTCTTTATTCTGTTTTGACCATGGAGGGATAGTTTGATATTAAGGTAGTAATTTGTGTTTGTTTTGTTTACTTTTTTTTATGGAAAAGCAAAATGTTTGATCATGGGTGGGAATGGAACCGACTGGTAAAAAAACAATTCTCAATGTATCTGAGACTAATACAAATATTCCATTTATCCTCTTTTCTTTTTCTCTTTCCTTTAAATGTACATAAAGGTTGAAATTACACGTACGACTAATTTGGACACGTTTATATTAAAAATTGCAGTTGAATGTATTATAAAGTCAAATAGTCAAATGACGATTGGAAGAATAGCTAAATTGTTGTAAACAGTAGTCAATATATGGACTTGAAACATACGGAAAAACTAGTGACTAGCTTCCTGTTGCAGTCACTTTTTCCTCCATTACAGTTATTCCCCAACTTAAACTACACACAAGACATTCCACATGAAGTCCCTCTGGTGCATTATTTGATCAGACAGTTTATTGAAAATAAAGTTGTTATTTAGAGTTGCCAAACACGCTTTAAAACTACCGAAACCCAGCTGTACCTGTACATAGGTCACACAATAGTAATACATTTTGAGTACAAGTTCGATTTCTGCAGCTTTAACTCCAGAAAGTGAGTAATGAATCAATTATGTTACATATTATGGAAAAGTTGGAATGACCTCAGATAACATCACATCAATTGTGTTAAATGTTGATACGACGGAACACGCCTTGCGTTCTTCGATTACGGATTGCTCTTGCAGGCATTAAATATTTATAGTTTTCATGTGTGCTGTTCCGTTCACCGGGGACAAAGGTACTGAATGGAACTTTGTATACAAATTATTTAGATAACTGATATCCTACTCTTGAAATATTTTGGTATAGCGCATATTAATTTAACAAAGGTTTAATTGGGTACGTTAGTTACTGCTGACAGTGCATTTATTATATCAAAGTCAAATGAACACTCGGCTAGACAGGCTTCGCTTCTTCAACGACACTGTTTATGACTTCAAAGACAATTGCTACGTCAAATGCCTTCTGATTTCGTTGAATAAATTTAATTCTAACGACTTAGTCTAAAACGTGGATCTAAAACGTTTTTGTTTATCAGAAAAATTAACTAAAAGGGGAACGATAAACAGACACGTGACCAATGTATAGTATTCATATCGACACTTTTGTCCAGATGTAAAAACTGCTTAACACGTTCATTATATACAGTATGTGCAGTAAGGGGTGACATTGAATGAACAATTAAGACTGGAAGTCACTTTGGAACCAAGAGTGTATTAAGGGGTGACATTGAATGAATTATTAAGACTGGATGTCACTTTGGAACCAAGAGTATCTTAAGGAGCAACACTGCATAAATTATTAAGACTGGAGGTCACTTTCGACTCAAGAGTATCTTAAGGGGCGACATTGCATGAATTATTAAGACTGGAGATCACTTTCGACTCAAGAGTGTATTAAGGGGTGACACTGAATGAACAATTAAGACTGGAGGTCAACTTTGGAACCAAGAGTGTATTAAGGGGTGACATTGAATGAATTATTAAGAGTTGAGGTCACTTTCGACTCAAGAGTATCTTAAGGAGCAACATTGCATGAATTGTTAAGACTGGAGATCACTTTCGACTCAAGAGTATCTTAAGGGGCGACATTGCATGAATTATTAAGACTGGAGGTCACTTTCGACTCAAGAGTATCTTAAGGAGCAACATTGCGTGAATTATTAAGACTGGGGGTCACTTTCGACTCAAGAGTATCTTAAGGGGCGACATTGCATGAATTATTAAGACTGGAGGTCACTTTCGACTCAAGAGTATCTTAAGGAGCGACATTGCATGAATTATTAAGACTGGAGGTCACTTTCGACTCAAGAGTATCTTAAGGGGCGACATTGCATGAATTATTAAGACTGGAGGTCACTTTCGACTCAAGAGTATCTTAAGGAACGACATTGCATGAATTATTAAGACTGGAGGTCACTTTCGACTCAGGAGAATCTTAAGGGGCGACATTGCATGAATTATTAAGACTGGAGGTCACTTTCGACTCAAGAGTATCTTAAGGGGCAACATTGCATGAATTATTAAGACTGGAGGTCACTTTCGACCCAAGAGTATATTAAGGGTCGACACTGAATGAATAATTAAGACTGGAGGTCACTTTCGACCCAAGAGTATATCAAGGGGTGACACTGTATGAATCATTAAGACTTAAGGTCACTTTCGACCTATTTTGAAGAGTACCGTAAAGAGTACCTAAACTAAGTATTTTATTTTATTTATTATCTCTTCTTGAAAAACATTTATTCAAAATTTCAAAAGCTCTATCCGTGAACCCCGAAATAAAACCTATTTCTGGATTATTCACGCCATCCTTGGGGCCAAGGTAAGTTGTGTCGAATGGTCATCAAGGTGGAGATTAAGGAATATGAACTCTGCTAATTAAAAAAAGATATTTCATAACTACAAGAACATACGTATCGATGAACTTAGTGCATTTCAGTAATATATAAATTGAAATTAATTAATCCAATAATATCAGAGAATCTTTTGCAATGAACATGAACCTTTAGAATCTAGGGAACTGGATGGTTCTAGCGAACTTGGTTCCTATCCTTTTGCAAATATATTACTGTTTGTGGCAATAACATGTGTTTAAACTAAACTAATATAGACACACTATCAATGGCTGAATATGCAATAGAAATGCCTGCTAAAATTAGCGTTAAAATTTTTTCCAAAGTATATCCTTGCTCGTTTGTTAGAATGTGTAACATTTTAGTTGCTGATTTTGATTTTGTCCTTGAGTATTTATCCTACATATGAAAAAGCATTTTGACTGCACTTCTGTTCAAAGTGTCTCAAGTATTGAATCAGTATGAGAATAATTATCATCAGCTCATCGACATGGAAAATGTCTCTTTTCAATTGTAAATCAACCTTCTTTGTGTGATGCAGACTTTTATATTAAGCAAAACACATCTGCGTATGGTGATAGAATATACTATATCTGGTTTCATGTATTTCTAAATCCGTTATTGATCTGCTTGTCTTTTTTGTCTGATGTACTTTAAAATTCCGGTGTGGGTTATCACCTCTATTTTCGTCTATTGATTTCTTTCCGGCATCGCAATAGTTTGAAACCCCAAGAACTGTTCAGAAACTAAATAACAGACATCCGAAATTCTCAAATAGTATCATAAATTGAGGTGTCGCATGGAACTTCGGCTTTCTAATTAAAATAGGACTGTACAAATTATGGTGATTAACCGTATATAGTAACAAAATCTATCAAAGATAATCTGTAATAAAGCACACAAAATAAACATGAATACATATTTACCTTGATTATTGATTATATTTAGGTAGGTAAGAATCATGACAACAGCAACTCCACACCAGAAGCTTCCAAAGAAACATACGAGTAGTGGTAACTTGTGTCTTTTCCAAAACATCCAATATCTGTGCTTTAGCATTCCCAGTATAGTTGGTAGGTGTATCTCTTTGTTAAGAAAATCCTTCCCACATGTCTTTATGAATTCCTGTTTACTCACTATATGATAATCGTTATGTGGAAACTTATAATACGATCTAACAATGTTGGACACTGAAATTACATAGGACCCCTCGAAATAAGAAGTAAATAAACAATAATCATGACCAATTCATACAATCATAGGCATCATATACAAAACTCTTTTGTTAACAGGTAACAAACATTGTTAAATATATCATAAGTTATATCAGAACACTCCTTGATCGAGCAGTTTCACAGGCAAAGAAAAAGTATTTCCATCACAAAACGTAACCGATTGATAAAAACGCTAAAGTCGTTCAACTGATGAGCTTAGATTAAATTATTGTCACTCAAAGTGGCTGCATTATACTAGAAATATTACTGGGATAACTTCACTGCTTGAAATAAGTTTGTCAATGGAATTTTCGATATGTGCATAGCTAATTCATTTAAAGATCCATTTCGCTGAGTGCATCTACTAGCCCCATACTGACTTATCCAAAATCAATTAAACTTTCTTTACCAATCAGGTGCCTGAAAACACGCCTTATACAATGAAGCGAAACTCGCGGCTTTCCAGTCCTTGGACGTCGTTCTATCGACCTAAAATTCGAAAACAGCTTGTCCCACTTTTGTTTCTTATCTGAGCCTGATGGATCAGGGGGACATATATTAATGGGGAGTCAAAACAAGTGGAATGATTCGAGGTCTCTTGATGATGGGCTGGAATGCACTAATCCTTGCACGTTCCCTTTGAACTTTGTCATAAGGCTGGACAATGCTTGTATGGTATAATAGTATTGTAAGTAATATGTAATGATCCATTTATGTGATTTTGTAATTCTGATGCAATCGCTATAGCTATAATAGTCTTCATGCCGTGCAAAGCAAAGCTGATACATCTACAAATGTCTTCATGGAACACGGATGCCCCAATAAAGGTCACGAAAATTGACTTAAACACAAAACATAACTATAGTGTGACAGACCTATGTATGTACGGACGGACAATCGTAACACTATATGCCATACTACCGTCGTTGTAGGGAAATTAAAATAGGTCAACCTTATTTTTTGTATATAATTAACTTTCATATTTCATAATTTCGATTAGAGGTAAATAAGCAATAAAATATTCTTAACTGCAACCTGTCCATTGTTAAAAAGAATGGTTAATGGAATTGAAAAGGTACCCCGTATAAATTTGAATATTTAGTTCAATCGTAAAGTTCAGAACAGCAACCGAAATGATCTCTAGCTACAGAACATATGCACATGAAAAGTTCACAGAGAAAAATGTATTTTTAATTCATACATACGGTATAATTGAAACTTAACCAGGCTCTTTTCTTAGTATAAAAGAGGATACAGGGAGACTCACAAAAGATTGTATGTGATTCCCAAATTATTACATGCGATTAAACTTTTTTTTCCTATCCTAGAAAATACAAATCTAAATCTGTCACATATTTACAGTCAAAACAAGAGAAAAATCTGATAAATGGATGGTTTTTATTTTAAAAAGTCTAATCACAGTCGGATTTTCGTAATAGAGAATTAATTTGCAAACCAAACGCTTCAGAGATCTTAAATAAGGCATGTGTAGCAAGATGGAGTTTTTGAAAAATGCAGTTAAATTTACATATTAAAGTTAATTAAATATACGCTAATATTGGATGTTACAAAACGTTGTAAGAGTATTTAGCTAAGGTAGTGCATTCACACAAGTTTAAAACAATACAATGTGCAACTTTTGACTAATCACTCAAATATTCAACTCTGATTTCATTTCACAACAAGGTGCGCAAAACAGGATTTTGTTCCCCCAAAATGGGGATCTAATAGTTCAATTTACAAACTAAAGAAATCCTTACTTCATCAGAAGCGCACAACAGTTCCAGCATTTTCCCCGATGTTTATATTTCTCAGCGTCTGAAACCAGATCCCAGAGTAAATAAGGATTAAATATCAGTCGACGATCTACTTGACATATTGTGAGTGTATCGATTTCACGTCTGATTGTAAGAAATATGATAACCTAATTTATATGCTGTAGCCGATGAACAAAAGCTATATAATATAACCAGTATTTAAGCGATGATCACAAGGTAACGGCAAAACGAATATGAAACCATTCTTTCCACCTGCAGTACCAACACATCAACGCCGCCAGCACATCTTGGAATTGCGACCTTTGTGGAGTTTCCAAACTGCCATTTAAAAAAAATTAGTGCATGATATCCATATTTTTAAGAGAAGAAAGACGCAAGAAACTCCTTGTAGCCATATCCCAGAGTTACTGTTCTGCTGAATATTGCTATCAAAATGGATATATTATTGTTTTTATTGTTTCTATTATCGTACGTTGCGTGTATATGAAAGCATTCTTATGAAAAGTCATGATGTTCAGTATATTGTACTGCACATAAATGCATATATGAATATCTATCTATTCGTTAAAAGTTGGGTTTTATTTCATATTTAAAAAATTTCTTATCTAACATTTGGTAATGAAATGCAATAATCGTAATTGTGTTTAATCATAGTTATACGTTTCGTGTACGTGCTAATTCTACCAAAAGCCTAATGAAGAAGTTGCCCAAGTTGATATTTTACATAATATAATTACCATATTCGGAAATACCTATACCTGTGAAGAAATGATAAACGACGTGATCACAGAACTGACAGATGTCACTGAGACAGTGGCATATCCCCTCTTTAAAAAAGCAATTGTAGAGAAAGTATTTGTTTCTGTTATTTAGAGTAAGCCCCCTTGAATAGTCCCAACGTAGCAGAAACTGGAAAGAAATTTCAGAAAAAGAGAAATTGTTATAGACGTGTCACAAAGGAGGAAAATAGACTTAGTATGTCGAATATATATCAATATTCAAGACAACTGTTATAAAATGTAGAAAACAATAAATTGATAAGCAGACTTATACGTTATTAAAAGTCCAAAATAAAAAAGTCAAAGATTATTGGAAAACATTGAACTCATATGCTTTTGGTATTCATTCTAACTTTCTGCCGATAAATATGCAAATGTTTATAAAATCAGTAAATCAGCTCCATGATCCTTATTCATTTTACCAGATAAAGAAATTCACACTTATAATGATCATATAATTGAAGAAACGGAATGTTCATTTGATGACCTTCGTATATTTATAAGTACAAGCGAAATTTCGTAAGCCATTAGGCAATTAAAATGTGGAAAAGTGCTTGAGCGGATAAAATATTAAACGAATGTTTACTATTAGTATATGGTTCAACATAATTGTTGCATTGTTTCTAGGCTTTATTTAATGTTATTTTTATAGTGATATTTTTCACAGTCATGGTCACAACATTCTAGCGTAACCTAGTATAAAAAGGGGTAAGAGAGTGGGGTTGTAACATACCCTTACATAAAAGGGGCTAAGACAGTGACGTTGGGACATACCCTTACATAAAAGGGGCTAAGACAGTGACGTTGGGACATACCCTTACATAAAAGGGGCTAAGACAGTGACGTTGGGATATACCCTTACATAAAAGGGGCTAAGACAGTGACGTTGGGACATACCCTTACATAAAAGGGGATAAGAAAGTGACGTTGAAACATACCCTTATAAAAAAGAGGGTAAGACAGTGACGTTGGGACATACCCTTACATAAAAGGGAGTAAGAAAGTGACGTTGAAATATACCCTTATATAAAAGAGGGTAAGACAGTGACGTTGGGACATACCCTTACATAAAAGGGAGTAAGAAAGTGACGTTGAAATATACCCTTATATAAAAGAGGGTAAGACAGTGACGTTGGGACATACCCTTACATAAAAGGGAGTAAGACGATGACGTTGGAACATACAGAAGAATTACTTTTTTTTTACTTAATTAGCGTAATAGTGAAATTTTGTACCCGTGTTTTGAATGATATATTTTATGAGTGAGTAGAATAAAACGATATATATCTGGTTGATGAAGCTAAATTTGGGTCAAATGTTTACACTTCACGGATTAATTACACGTCTGATTAATTCAGGTACAATTATTACTTTGTGCTTATATTGATCTTAGAGAGGCAATCGATTATATAGCAAGAGACCTGTTATGGTTTATATTTGTTAAAATTGGTATTAGATGTCAAATACGCTGTCTAATGCAATTTGTGTACACTGGTGTGAGTAGCAAAGTTAAATACAATCATTCATATGAATTGCATTGTAAAACTGAAGTATAACATGGAAAATGTTTATCACCTTATTTTAATGCTTATTAATAATACAAAAAAATATTTATTCAAAAAAAGTTTTGATTGTATTGATAAAAATGTTTTTAACATTGTATGCTGACGATGTTGTAATATTTTAACAAGCAGTGATGGTTTACAAAATGGATTAGATGCTTTGAAATAATATTTGTTCCAAATGGAAATTGATAGTAAATACATCTAGGACTAAGGTTATGATTTTTAGGAAAAGTGGTATGCTCGCAAATAATGAAAAAGTTTATTAAGTACTTGTATATATTTTCTGACATATCACAAACATTCTATTCAATTTATTTGATATTCTTATTATTCCAGTTCTATCATATGGTGTGGGGATTTATACAAAAGAATGTTGTTGAACGAGTTCATTTGCGTTTTTGTAGAAATATTGTAGGCGTTAAACAGTCAACACAGAATGATATCGCATGAGTTGAATTGGGGATAATTCTTCTTAGAATAGTTACACTCTTTATGATTATTAAATATTGGTTAAAAATTGTAAATTATAGCGGTAGAAAATATACAAAAAATTCTGTATCACATTTTATATGCAGCATTTATAGAAAACCCAAACAAAATTGTATTGATATTAATAATTCAAGAACTTTCACAAACACTTTTTTCAGAAAGTTATGGTTGCAACAAGGTGTAAGCGATGTTGATGTGTTCCTGCAAGTAGTATGCAACTTTTGAACAATTATTTTTTTCAAAATTTGAATTCTATGCTTGAATCTTCTAGTATATTAGAACAAGTCTGTATATTCAACTTGCAAAAAAATATCATATAAAGAATATTTTAGTTTTATTACTATTACGAATTTTATAATAGCACCAACTAAATTGCGAATATCATCTTATAGACTCCATGTTGAAACAGGTAGATGGGCCAAGCCAAAAACTGTATTATATGAAATAGAACATGTTTTTGTAATGTGATAGAGGAAGAATTTCATTTTGCATAAACAATGCATTGTTACATGGAATACAGACGCAAGTATAAACCTAAATATGATTGGATGGTTCGAGATACGTCAATCTTATCTATCTAATTCGAGTAACAACCTAAATTTGATTGGATGGTTCGAGATATGTCAATCTTATTTATCTAATTCGAGTAATTAAGCAGATTACCCGACATTTAATAAAAAAATTTATCTTTAAAACTTTGCAATCAATTATTGAAGTCTGCCGCATAATTTTTCAATGAATTTATTAAACATTGAATAAAAAGGACACTTTCTCAACCAGTCTCAACCAACTAATATGTAAGATAATAATTTGTATACCTTTTTACATTTGTTATTTTAAATTAGGGGTGAAACGATACACCTCTGCCACGTATCGATACGATTGTCGATACACAGCCTACGATACGATACATTATGAATACACATATCAACTTGATGGTCTTGTCATCTTTAAAAGGTCAGTCAATAGTAGGGTTGTGCAAGTTTATAAGTGTTGACATATGGGTGTATTTTCAGTATGCATATTACAGACAGGCATAGACTTATCATCTGTTCGTATGACAAGTTTTTAAGTGTTGACATATGGGTGTATTTTCAGTATGCATATTACAGACAGGCATAGACTTATCATCTGTTCATATGTCAAGTTTTTAAGTGTTGACATATGGGTGTATTTCCAGTATGCATATTACAGACAGACATAGACTTATCATCTGTTCATGTGTCAAGTTTTTAAGTGTTGATATATGGGTGTATTTCCAGTATGCATATTACAGACAGACACAGACTTATCATCTGTTCATATGTCATTCTCATCTCTGATAATATAAAAACAAAATACTTCCAAACAGATTACCTGTTAATTGTCAGTAATTTTTATTCAATCTTTTAGGCCATTTCAGGCTGCTCCATTTGATCAGATGCAGGACTCATCCTGGTCACCACGCTCTTTGTTTTGTATTGCATGAATGTTTTTAAAACATCTTATTGCCAATTCATGTCTTCACTTAAATTTGGAAGGAATTACGCTGTTATCTTCAAAATAGAAGAAACATTGCAATTTCCTCGTGCAAGGAAAATTTTATCTAAAACAAGTCTGAGTGTGGGAGCGGAGATGACTAACAACCAAATCCTTCACATTGTACTTCCTGTAGATGCAAAACAATTGCCGCGGCCACAGGCACTCGTTTCTGTCAGTGAAAAAAGAAATTATTGACAACATCCACTCCCCTTCTACAAATTGACAAAGTGGCTATAACTCGTGCAATTTAGAATCTGCCCCCTTGCTGATTCTGTGCTAATTTTCTTTTTGCTGTCGGCGTTCAGTCGCTGATTACATATATCAACGTAAAAGGAGACATTACAAACTTGTTCCCCATGTACTATTTAAATACTTTACAGATTATTTAATAGCCATTTTTGTGCGAAGTTTCTCTGTTGCTTTGTATCTGTCTGGATAGAGTTTAGATGCCAATAGTTCCGGTATCTCACGCAGTGAACAAACTACTGTTCTGATTGATAGTTGTTGCTTTACCCTAGACTTGAACAAACAACGATCACCAATCATAACTGCATGTAACATATTTCATTGCGTGACACACCGGAACTGTAGCCTTCGATTTCGATCCAAGTAGACAAGATGCGATACAACAGATAAACTTCGCGTAAAAATGGTTATTAAATGATCAGTAATTGATTTAAATCATACATGGTGAACAAATCTGGAATGTTTTCTTTCCGTTGATATATGTTATCAGTGGCTGAACATGCATCTGGGATAAAATAATTAGCATGGAATTGGGGCCGGGGGGGGGGGGGGGCAGATTTCGAACCATGCGAGTTAGTCACCTTGTGTTAATTTATAGAAGGCGAGTTGGCAGTCAAAAGTTGTTCCTTTTTACTGACAGAAATGAGTACATGTGCTTGCTATGGCTGTTTCAGATGAATTCTCAATTTAAAGATAAAAAGCCAAACAACTAATAGTTATTCACGACTGATTTAGATTAAAGCAACTTGTATAGGGTAGGTATCGTTTTGTATCGATTCTTCGCCTCTTGTATCGATATGGATAAAGTATCGATGCATCGATTAATCGTTTCATCCCTACTTTAAATTAGGTTGCCGATAATGTGCTCACTCCTTCCTTTTCTTTTTAAGGTGATTATATATATATATATATATATATATATATATATCTATATATATATATATATATATATATATATATATATATATATATATATATATATATCTTCTGTAGTTTCTTAATTAGCTATTTCCTTTGTAGCAATTATCACAGATTCAAGAATCACAATGCTTTAGATTGTAACGTACTAGTATATAGGTCTACAGTTTTTGACGATGATTCATATTATTGCATTTTGAATTGAACTGTGTGATTTGGATAAGCTGATTACTATTGCGCATTTGTATCGCACGAGGCTGCCATGACTTCATTTGGTATTCATTAATTTCTTTGTATATTTATATGTTTCCAAAAGGCTGAGAGGCTATTATGCAATAAAGATTCTATTCTGTTATAGGATTGTTAATGTATTGAACGGTGAAAATGAATGACCGATCAGCATTACTACCCCCACCCTTCCACAATTTTTAACTAATTTTTGGATAATTAAAACAGTTGCCTTTCCTTTTTTATTTTTATTTTGGGCATGCCAGGATTTTAGTCTAGAGTTAGGATTTAGTGTTGTATTCGAGATGAGTAAAGGTCTACAAGTCTAGATTGTCCGTTCGTTTGTAAGTCAGATTTAGATCAATTTTGATCTTTGAAACCGAATATTTGTTCGCAGTTTTTAATTTATGGGTGCCCTCATTTCTCGAGTAATTATATGATGATATTCGTTACGAATAGACTTGTAACAGTGGATAGGTAACCCATTTTGCAAATGTCCGCTATTTTCGAGTGTCGGCTCTGACAAGTTTCACTGTAATCGTACATACGACTGTATGACTGATAGAAACAACGTGACGCTTATCATAAGAAATAAATTTAAATTACAGTGGTAAATTACACATATTGATACTCTGAACCCATACTGTTAAGTACTGTAGCATACTGTTAAGTACTGTAGCAATCTCTTGCTAGGAATACCAACATAATTTAGCAAAAAAAAAAAAAAACAAGTTAGCAACACCCAAAGTTAGATTTCCGAAGTGTGGGACTAATTTACAACCTAAATTTTTGCTCAGATTTAGGAGCAAAAAGAATGTGCTTTAAAAATGTATAATATGGCGCCGGTGTATACTCGAGGTAATAATACAATTATCAACTCGGAATGTTTTTTAGTATTATGTGCCGACACTTAATCTGCGCGCCTACTGGTAAACTGTACGCCTACCAACAGCTAATCTGAGAACCTGATTAAGTCATATTTCTGTTAATTTTGTGTGTACTTTTTGTCGCCCCCCCCCCCCTCCAACCACACACAGATTATGATTAAGGTGTATGTTCCAATAGTGATCATTACGCCATGTATTTTGTTCATATGACTTCAAATGAGAACAGTAGAAATAATACATTGCAATCCATACTAACTGCTCAGAATACATTGAATGAATTATTGTAATTACCAAAAAGTAGCAACATTTATGTGATCAGCTTCCATGACAACAAGCAACTTTAGTTTGTGTTAGTTTCCAAAACTTAAACATGTAGTTGTAAAGAGCAGTGGCGTACTTGGGGTAAATGGCTTCAGGGGCAACAATGATGGCCCAAAGGGCCGGAATACGAGGCCCGATTTTTTATCAGCTGTTTTGGCGCCCCAAGACCTCTGGCGCCTTGGGCAACCGCCGCGCCCCGCGGCCCCCCCCCCTTTAATACGCTACAGGTAAAGAGGTACTCACCCGTTATATCCGTGACAACCAATGGTTTGAATACATGACCACTGTGGTGTGGAGACATCTGTATATGTGCTCTCCTGTACATTTATAGAGGTTGAAATGTTTTGGACTTTGTGATTTTTAGTTAAATATAACACACTAAGAAAAATAAATTGGTTGTTCAAGTAGTTGTTGATTAAATACTTTAACATATTAGCAACTACCATAATGTAATCTAGATATTCATAGCAGTTACAATTAATTACAATGTATATAGTTACTGTTGTGCTCATCTGAAGTCATATGGTCACAATACATGGACTAATGACCAAAATGGGAACATAAAGTTCTACACATGGAGAAAAGCCGTTCAGATCTAACGGAAAAAAGAGAATCCCCACGCACTTGGTTGGAGAACTATGTGGCTGATAAATGCGTACTTTATAGCTATTAGATAGTGTCAGGAAGTAGATGAAAACATCTGTAATTTCAGCATGATTAAATGTCCCTCATCTGGCAAACAAACGAGAAGGATGGTTTCAAATAGACTCTATAGGTTGCAAATACAGTCCATAGTTCTTTATGGACTTGGATATTTACGAATACGAAGCGCATTGAACACGTCTATCTACTGCAGCCGTTACACCACGAAGACAAAGTCAAAAATGTTTGCTCTCTTCCAAACGACACGAAGAGCCGTTAGCATACTTGACTCGTGACCGAACGGGTGCGTGTTCGAATCCTACCACTGAATCAGCCTGGGTCAACTACCATGGTGTGTCTTTGAGCAAAGGCACATTCCTCCAATTGCCTCGGCACTTAATGACATACTTGTATTGCTGTACCGCCAGGAGTGTACCGGGTAAGCAACTCGGCCCTGGACTTATCTGCCGGGACAGGCCCAGGGTTTTGCTCACACCAGTAAAACACCAGTAAAAACGGATTTTTTTGACGGCCCACCGGCCCACCGATGTGGCGGTCTGCCGTGACAGGCCCGGGGTTTTGCTCACACCAGTAAAACACCGGTAAAAACGGATTTTTTTTGCGGTGGCCGACCGGGATTTGCCCCGGTATGCCAAATGGCCAGTACACCACTGTGTACCGCTAAACACGCTAATTACCATTGACTGAACTTATCATGACCTGTTTCTATTTGATATTAAGTATCACCTTGACTATTATTAAAAATACCTCATGAACTATACGACCAACAATAAAAGTTGAACGACAGAACTCTTGCTTGAATACAATACTAAAACTTGATCAACTAGCGATTTTTAACTCTCATCACACTCAAGCCTGTGTTTGGGAACATTGCAGAAATCGGGCATGGATGTTTGTGGATTGAAAACAGAAATCAAGAGACTATCCAAATTTGAGTGACGAGTATGTTACCGAACTAGACTGTTAGCTTCTCCAGGCCACAACATTCATTTTGACTACAGAAATAACACAATCATTACACAAACCATAACAAGTAAACTCACAAATGTTAAAATCTTCAGTTAATTAAAAGATGTTACACTCAGAACAGATTCGACAGCTCTGTAATGATGTAACAGACACCCGTCATTGTTCATGGTTTCAGTATGCACAAGATATGTGTAAACAAAAACTATTCGTATCATTTATCGTAATTTTTGTTTTAAAAAAATAGTAATTAATTGAAAAGGACATGATTTAAAGCACTAGGTGTATGATAAGTATTTGTAAAGTTATTGTCCTGCATGATTTAAAAATGTCTAGACTTCTTTTTACCGCTGTAGTAATATGGCTTACTGGTCTAGTTTTAACTGTATTTGCACAGACAGAATGGGAAAATGTATGCAAATTAATGTTTTCCCCTTTAAATGTGCATGATAAAAAGATAATCTATGTTTTATTGATTACATACAAGGAAATTCACTCGTGAAGTGGAAACAATTTATATTGTGACTCGTGGCCACGCCTTCGATTCCACTTCATTCATTAAAGATTTCCTTATATCTAATCACACAGCGTAGATAGCGTGTGGGTATTTGGAGCTTGTCATGGCATTTGAAGACAAATATTGGATTTTTGTGCCCATGATCAATTTGTGGAGAATCAGATTGTCACTACACATAAAACGAACAGCAAGCAAAATCATTATATTTCCTTTAAATTTGCTTTAAAGAACATCATCATGGAAAGTACTTAAAATATTAGATAAAGAGATAAAGATGATTGAACTACAAGCTTATTTTTGACTCTCTCCTCATTAACTATAATCTTTGATTAGACGACTTGTCTGACCCGAGAAATGAATACAAAGTACAGATAATTTCAAAAGGTTGATAAAAGCTGGTGAAATATGCCAAGATAAGTGTACATACAATAGTGTACAAATTACGAAAATATTTGTGCGGAGGAGAGGGAGGAGTCACTTTTAACTTTAACTCGGAAGATATACATGTAGTCTATAAAGATACGTACAAGAATCATATCAAGAAAGTGTGAGGACATTAAAAAAAAGGTCATAAAATTCTCTTATTTGTTATTATAAATTTTCGCTAAATATCACTTTGTTGACCTCAAACGATTGCAAGGGGTTACCCATTAGTAACGATAGGTGTATATACTTCGATTTAATGTTCCTATTGCACGGTTCCTAATAATAATATATTTGATATAATCTAAATGAATATGTTTTGCGGTTTATAATTCACCGCACGAACATACGTTGTTTAAACACAAATGACTTATGAAGAGATACTCGTTTAATGAGCTTCAACCTAATCGAAGTCTTGTGTGTAGAATTTGGGCAAATCTCTCACATTGACAGTATCTCTCACATTGACTGACAGTATCTCTCGCATTGACAGTATCTCTCACATTGACAGTATCTCTCACATTGACAATATCTCTCACATTGACAGTAATGGTCTTGGACCTTTCTTTGATTCCTATTTAAGAGTTACTTAAAAGAATACACAGAAAGGTTTTTCCTTATCTCTAAAGAGAGAAGATTCCATCCCGCAAAAAAACTTGCTAAAATGAAGTTTTATATAAATTTGTCCTGACAAAAGGTGATTGAAGGGTAGGTCACGAAGTGGACTATTACATACCTGCTGGGCACTTGGTAGAATCAAGGCCTACAGTAGTAAGGGAGTTACACAGTGGTGCTTGGTGGAATCAAGGCCTGCAGTAATACGGGAGTCATACCGGGGTGCTTGGTGGAGTCAAGGGCTACAGTAGTAAGGGAGTCATACCGTGGTGCTTGGTGAATCAAGGCCTGCAGTAATAAGGGAGTCATACCGTGGTGCTTGGTGGAATGAAGGCCTGCAGTAATACGGAAGTCATACCGTGGTGCTTGGTGGAATCAAAGCCAGCAGTAATAAGGGAGTCATACCGTGGTGCTTGGTGGAATCAAGGCCTACAGTAATAAGGGAGTCATACCGTGGTGTTTGGTGGAATCAAGGCCTGCAGTAATAAGGGAGTCATACCGTGGTGCTTGGTGGAATCAAGGCCTTCAGTAATAAGGGAGTCATACCGTGGTGCTTGGTGGAATCAAGGCCTGCAGTAATAAGGGAGTCATACCGTAGTGCTTGGTGGAATCAAGGCCTGCAGTAATAAGGGAGTCATACACTGGTGCGTTTTAAGCTTATTATCATTCTGTGTTTGTAGCGTCTTATTGAAAGTCTTTCTAATTTTGTTTCTTCCAAACTTTTTGCACATGATGTAGATTGTATTGTCTCACAAACAATTCATCCTGCTTCAGCTTATATTTTTTAAATTTGATCTTTATTATATTGGGTGCAGATATCCCAAATAATATCCCTGTACTCCAAAAGAGGTTGGATAAAGGTTAAATAACAAAGCTCTAATTAATATCTAAATATCTATCAGCTTTCAATGTCAAACTTTCTTAAATATATATATATATATCCGCTTTCGTAGTTATTTTCTGCATGGGAAGATAGGGTTTCTTAACGAGTTAAGCGTAAATGTTTTAGCAACTGACATTCTTAATTACCAATGAAAGTGTTGGGTGACGTTCATTTTGAGATTTCCTGGATAAGTTCCCTAATTTAGTTTTGTTTAAATTAAACTCTGCTAACTATTGATCGACACACAAATTGGTTTTATGTAGGTCTTTGTTTAGAGCACCAACAGTTACGACTGAATCATCCAAAATAATTGATAAGAAAGTATCATCTGCAAATAATCTGATACTGGACTGAATATCAGTTACAATATCTTTATTCTAAATTAAAAAAGAGTGGTCCAAGTGGTCATTCCCTTCTGTTAATTAGGTAAAGAAAACAGTCACAATAAAGCTAAAATAGCACTATATATACACATGTGGCAAGCTAGTATTTCCGATTCTTCTAAAAGTAGAACTTTCCAGATATTTAAAAAAATATTTTAATTTTGATCCCGTTTTAACACGTATGTAAAATAAAGAATAATTTTAACAAAGTTGCGCACAACGAATCATAGGTTCCCCATTGAAATTGGAAGGTGGCAAAATTTGAATATATCTGAAAGAAAAAAATGTGTATTAAGCGTCCCACAATATATATGTGATAATTTTCACTATCTTTTGCAACGTCAACATTTTGCCGAAATAAGAAAACAATATATAAGTATGAATTATCTCAAAAATGTTATTAGATTCAAATTTAGTGAGTTCCTAAATAACACAAATGTTAACTTACTTTTTAGATTGAGCAAATTGATAGAACTACTATTTAAATCGATATGTTCCCATGTAAATTCAAAATAGTTATTCTATAATAATGTTTCTTCCCATTTTGCTATGTATATCAAAATTATTGATCAGAATATACCTCTTTCTACCTTTCCCATTTCTACCTTTCTTTATCCGATATACCACCACCATTAATAATTTGTATTTGTACTTCATCTCATACGTATATTGTTAGACCTGTGCTGGCAAGAAAGTTCTGTTCTGTTCTTTTCTATTGAGGTTGACTAGGCCTAACTTGTTGCTGATCTGAAGTGCAACTTTGAGTAACATCTTTTTTAGTCCTTTTAGAGAGATAACTGTTAAACCATTCCAATAATCTATTACCGATTCCAATAATTCTAAGTTTCAAAGTCTGACCTTCATGCCAGACTTTCTCGAAGGCATTATTTATATCACAAAATGCTACTCTAATTTTTTTATCTTCATCGACTCACTTGTTCAAGGTATTATAAAATATCACACAATTGTAAAATGGCTGAAACTTGCATGCAATCCTATGACAAAAGTAGTAACGTCGACTGAAACTGAGCAGGCTGCTTCGGGTTTTGTTGTTTTGTTATCATCGCCTTGTCAAACAGATTACACAGTTCTGCATATTCAAACATTTTCCTCCATCAGTATTGTAACCAGATACATCCAAACATGAGGATAGAAAGTCTGTGATTGTTAATAATTTTCAGGCATTCAGAGACGGAGAGAGAGAGAGAGAGAGAGAGATACAGCTAGTTTGTAATGACAATGGTATTGTCGTCCTCATAATATTCAGATACAAATTATTAATGGTGGTGGTATAGCGGATAGAAACATAAAGGATATAGAGAGATATTCTGATCAATATTTTTGACATACATCACAAAATGGGACATAATTGTAATAGACATCTGAGTTTACATGAAACCAGAATGGTTTAAACATCAGTGTTACGACTCTAGCACTTAAAATATGTAACAGAAAGAAAGTAAAACCAACAATGTAAGTAAAATCAACAAATAATTTATTTCCAGACAATTAAAGTGAAAATTCAAAAGACACTTACAATTTTTGAGTTAAGTTCCAAATAATCATAAATGTCCTAATCACAAGTCCAAACTAATAGAATGTTCCGAATCAATTCCAATAGCATTGAATGTACTGATGTACCACAAAGATGTAATCCAGAATGTATTTGAACGAGTTCAAATAAATCACAAAATCATGTACTAATCCAAAAGTCAATGAGCACTTTTATATTTCCAGTGAATATTGTGAATAAATAATTCCTCTAAAATTATATCTGACTTCAACAACACAATTAAAAAATATTCCTTACAGACTGATCTTTTAGAACTGAAATTCTAGAATAGCAATGAATTTGTTTACCAAAATCTATATATAAATGCACATGCCGACATGACCTATGTCACAAAAGTCTAATTGCGAGATGCCTATGAAAATACTGGCCTACCTGACATATGTCATAAAAGTCTACTTGCGAAATGCTTATGAAAATATTATGTAAACAACTGGACAGAAGTTAAATATGTATTTTCAAATAACCATACAACCTACAATCATAGACAAAAATTAGGTATATAAACATCAAACATAACAATCAGTTCTATTAATTTTCTTAATCTAGTCGGTATGTTAGCATGTGTGTTATTTAACAAATAAATTTGTATGTATCAACACTTTTGAGATACTTCTTACGTGTATATATTTTTTTATTATTTCAGGAAAATATTGACATAGAAAAAGGTACCGAAATTCATCATCAATACTTTGTACGGCACATCATTTACATTTTCTTTCAGATATATCCAAATTTTGTCACCTTCCAGTTTCAATTTGAAACCTATGATTTGTTGTACGAAACACTGTTAAAATTGTTCCATAATTTTCCTGCACACGTGTTAAAAATGGTTCAAAATTAAAAGGTTTTTAAAATATCCATTAAGTTCTACTTTCTGAGGAATAAAAAAGTAGAATGCCAAGTTTGTACATTTATTTATCTTTCAGCCAACCAAAATGGACTAAGATTACCATAATTGATTCAGTTCTAAATCACGCAAAATTTGTTTGATAAAGGAAAGCAATTTAAAATTATTTAAACCAGCAGCAACATAGCGTAACCCAATATCACATAATATTTTTGACATTATACTATTTTTTCCAGTAACAATACTGTCAAATATATCTTACCCACCCACTCTAAGAAACCTGTTCGCATTACCAATAGCCCTTGTATTGTACATGGGAATGAGTATAGGAGTTAGGTGAGTGGACTGCATGCTGAATGTTTTTCTTGCTGGCTGTCACTCCAATGTTATTCAAAGCCTATAACTTTCATTCAGTAATATTTAGCTTCTAGGAGTACAGAATGGTAATAGTTTTTCAAGTATAATTTAATAACAATTACTTTTTTTTAATTAATACAAAAATAAGATTAATCTATTTGTTATCAATTTATCACTTTAAATTTCATATGATAAAAAGATTGTTCTTTCTTTTATTGTATGCCTTTTATGCCCTGTCACAGTAGTTAGGTAGGTAAGTAGGTAGGTGGGTAAGTGGGTAGGTAGGTTAGTAGGTGGTTGGACAATATGTCAGCTCAATACTGCCCATATAGTGCCAATTAAAAGTTCAAATTTCAAATTTTAAAATGATATACTCGCGTATAATCTGATACCAACTGCAAACTGCACAGACCTGGCGCATTATGCGCGGGCAGATCAGGGTCTATGCAGTTTGAAAGGACTAATCAGTAGAACAAACAACATAGACTCTGATCTGCCGACGCATTATGCGACGGCAGATCAGGGTCTATGTTGTTTGCATTTGGACCGGTTTATAAGCGCGTATATACGGTAAAAGTTAAAATGTACACAAAAAAAAAGATTTTGTAAAAAAAATCTTAAGTTGGAAGAGTGGCCAAGATTACTATAGCATTCATTTATTTTCTGCATGATAATGTTAAGAATGGCTGCTGGAGACTAGTGAAGGTAGAGGGGAGCTATGTAATCGTTGCGTACACTATACTTTTTTTCTCTCTCTTAAAGATCACATTTTATATACATTAAAGTCACAAGAAATGATGAGTTATGTTTGCTTATTCAACATCAGTATTTCCAATGTCTCTAAGATTTGTCTGAAATAAGAAAATAAAATCGACTTTCTCAGTTTTTATGCCCCCTCAAATTTTATACTTTCATAATCTATGAATTTTCTTCATACATCGATGAGTACCAATCAGTTAGTAATGTCTGTAAGCTTCTCTCTGAACCTAGTATTCTTAGGCAATCAAATAAATTAAACATTAATATTAATGAGAAATACATTACTGCTGTCATTTTTGAATGCCTGAAAATTGTTAACAAGCGCAGACTTTCTATCCTCATGTTTGGATGTATCTGGTTACAATACTGATGGAGGAAAATGTTTAGATTAGCAGAACTGTGGAATCCGTTTGACAAGGTGGTGATAACAGAACCTGAGGCAGCTTACTTAGTTTGAGTCGACTTAACTACCTTTGTCATATGACTGTATGTATACAACAGATTGCAAATGGCTAATTAGGTTATTGGCTCCAAAATAGTAATACAAATGTTTATAAACACATTTGTTATAATACTTTACCTGAGATTAGTAGAGACACAGGTCTGTAATTAGAGACAAGATTTTCGTCCTATTTTTGTTCTGTGAATATAACTAACATTTGCCTGTTTCCATTCTTCACGAAAATATAAAATTCGTTTACTATAGACAATCTGTGACAGCTGTACCGTACAAAAAAAGCTAATCTGATACATTTATATGGTCACATGCTCCGACAATTCTTTCTTTTTCTCAGTTTTCCTGGCCGTCACATAGACAATAATTGTTTCCTTTTCTCAGTTTTCCTGGCCGTCACACAGACAACAATTGTTTCTTTTTCTCAGTTTTCCTGGTCGTCACATAGACAACAATTGTTTATTTTTCTCAGTTTTCCTGCCATCACATAGACAACAATTGTTTCTTTTCTCAATTATCCTGGCCACCACATAGACAACAATTGTTTCTTTTTCTCAGTTTTCCTGGCCATCACATAGACAACAATTGTTTCTTTTTCTCAGTTTTCCTGGCCACCACATAGACAGCAATTGTTTCTTTTCTCAATTATCCTGGCCACCACATAGACAACAATTGTTTCTTTTTCTCAGTTTTCCTGGCCATCACATAGACAACAATTGTTTCTTTTTCTCAGTTTTCCTGGCCGTCACATAGACAGCAATTGTTTCTTTTTCTCAGTTTTCCTGGCCGTCACATAGACAGTAAATGGCACTGGTATTTACAATTTTAATTTTTTAGCACGCTGGAGATATTAATATTGTGGATACGGTTTTGATCAGTAAAGGAGTGGTGGGAATATACAACATAAATTCAACGGCAGCAGATAATGGCAAATAAATCTCTTAAATTTTTATCAAAATGATATCCATGTGATTCCTAATTGTTTAGTCTGATACAAATAAAGTAAAAGAGCAAACAACCCTGAAAAACCTGAATTTCATTTTTTTAATATAATACGTTAACAACCATTTTTCATACAAAATGGTAAAAGTATAGTTAATTCTTCTACAGGAAAAGCTACCTGAAAATTTATCATGGTTGCTTCCCGTTTATCGCCGCGGGGTGTCAGATCTGATCATACACACGGCAGATAAATCCATTTTATATTTATTGAATCAATATGTTAACAATCTGCTTCTATTTTCTGCCGCAGTGAAATGTAAACATCAATTTGCAGGTAATTCAGAGATGTAACTCGAGATACAATTGATTGAGTGCTTTTTAATGCCGTTGATTTGTGAGGAATTAAGTTGCTACCTAGAAACGATGGAGAAAAATTAAATTAACACAGGGCTTTAGTGTGTTCAATACACAATGTCGAAGCAATGAATCGTGCAAGGTTGATGTCTCTCATTTCCTTGAAGGACATTACAAACATAGGTATATATATATTTTGTCCATACGTTCGTATGTGACATGAGTCCTCTTTTGTGATATTCGGTAATTCAATCTTTGAGGTATACAATAAACGTGGGAACAATGTAAGAACCTGGTGAAATTTTGGACTGAATCAAAATGAAGACGGTAAATAAATATGGAAACTAACCATATCTCAGAATATTGATTAAGCTTTTCAAAGCCACTATAATTCTTGAACTAAATCTTATGCATTCCTGAGATTAAATTTATATTTGTTTTACTGACAAGCAAATTTTGAAAATCCTTGTTGACATTCCTTTTCTGTGAAACTGGATGCTTAACATTGGAAAACTAGACTCGTATTTATGATTGATTGCTTCTCCACCTTTCTGGATGCACCTCATGAAATAGGCTAATTAAACCTTAGCGGTAGTTCTTGCAGCCTTAACGATTTAAGACCGAGAAAATTAACTTACGCAAACAAACCCAACGCTTTCCTAATAAAATCGATAGATTTGATTACACTTCAACCCACTGAAGCTGTAATGGAGATCCAAAAGCATCAAGACTGTTTTCGTTTCCCTTCTCCAGAACAATGTACAATCCATCACTCAGGTAACGGCCATGTTGACAAAGAAGTCACGGAAGGTATGCAATTTATTAGTATTAGGTAAACCCTACGCACCTACCACTACCCACCCTCTGTGAACCGTATGAAAAAGGAATTTTTTTTTTTAACAGTAATTAATATCCAACAGAGCTGATTAGTGTTCTGGTTTAAAGGCGATCATTGCATAAATAAATATTTCGTAAATAATATATTTTCGAAATGTATTGTAACTTGCGATGAAATATATGCTGCGTGCTAGTCGGAAACATCACAAATATTGATTTTTAACTATGATTGTTTAAGAAAACTAAGAACATCGTCAAATATAACCATAACCTTATCGTGGTTGATAAATATTTATTTTATTGATGCCTTTATTTCGTGACTGAATTAATTTAATCTTAAACCGTGAAATGTACGATAGCAATAATAAAGTTGAATTCAGTTAATCATTGAGAAAAAAAAAAAGAAAATCTAATGCAGACTCGTAACACTTCTTTACGAGTTCGAATTGAATTGTAATAATCTAATAAATTTCTTCTTCGCTTTGCTTTCTTCTGTTCTAATAACTAATTTTTCTCAGTTTACAATTAAGTCAAGAAAGCTTCTATGTACTGGGCTTTGCTCTCTACAAGTTGAAAAAGAATTGAAAATGGATTTAAGCGAAACAAATTTTGACAGTAAAACGGATTTCTAGAGTCCCACGAAGATCAACGACGAATATAATAGAAACATGTCTGGATTACCGGTAATTATAGATTCCTATGTCGGTAATGATAGTCATTATTATCACATCTACTGGTAATTAAAAACCCAAACCAAATCAATCAAACATTCCATATTTTATTTTATTCACAAGCATTCCTTAAATTTATTTGCAAATATGTACTTAAATAGCTTATGAGGCGCACAGTGAAAAGTTAAATGCTGTCCAATTGTTTCTCGGAAAATACTAACTTTCCGTGCAATAAGGAAAACGTTTAAGACTGTTGTTAGATGTGGAACAAAATCAAATTCTTGAATTTCTTGTCTCATATTGCTAATCCTACGTTCTCCTCATACAATGCACGAAGATCGAGCAAAGAAGCACACATTAACCGAAATAATACACGCACCTCGTCAGAAAATGATAAAAGAAGTGGTAGAAATTCATTCTTTTTATCTTACGCGAATGGTACCACATCATTATATCTGATTTCGCAAGCAGAAAATACTTTGAGTCTTATATTGGAGAGACATAATGTTCAATAACCTCAAAGGTTAAATATCTGTGAATACATAAGTACTTTATATCAGTATCTCAATTTCCTTAAGAGCTTTGGCTGACTGGTTAACGTAAAAAAAAAAAGATTGTAATCGTGCACTTACGTGCCATTGTTGCAGAGATTCCAATTATTGGACACATCGCTGGCCTTTCCGTCCTCAAAGACGGCTGCGGTGTGTAAGACAAGACGTGATGGTTCAGTTACAAAACCTATCAGAAAGAACACAGTTTTCGTCGTTAGGATTTCTGAATAAAACTCAATCTATGCATAAGACTTTGTACCAGTCTGTACATAAGACTTTGTACCAATCTGTACATAAGATTTTGTACCAATCTGTACATAAGATTTTGTACCAATCTGTACATAAGGTGGCGCTCTTCAGTTTCGTATTTTAAAGAAAAAGAATTACTACTTCTATTGCGTGCCGGAGACACTAATTTTCGGACTTAATGACCTTGGCCATTGTATTGCTGAATCGCGGGTTTATTTTTGCATGAACAGATGTAATACCTTACAGAAACGAACCAAAGAAAGTAATTTTTCAATATCCCACTAAAAACCTGTTGTTTTGTTGTTTTTTTGTTTTTTTTTAAATAGTTTTTCCAATACTTTTCAAATCAAATTAAATATAAATAATTTCAATCATAATTTATTTGGTATCGAAGACCATTCTATTAAAATCAACTCTTTCAAGCTAGATACAGACTGTCTGAATGTTTTTCCTGACTATGCGAGAACAAAAACTTTCTGTCTTGATTTGTCACAATAGGAGCTATCCACCATAATCTTTGTACATTAACCTTTGCAGATAATAAACTGTCAACCAATATGGATGACCAAATCAAGTCTTTGTTCTGTTGCTAAAGAATATAACGGAAATCAAAATACTAAGTAGTCGTATTAAATTATGCACAGGGCGAATTCTCAGTCATATGGGCATTGCTCTGAAAGTAAGAAATTTTAACGATTCTTACTGACTATATCACCTCTCAGCAACAGAAACTGCAATGGTTATTCCATGTCCAGAATAACACATCAGCAAGAAGATTCCCAATAGTTATTCCATGACCAGTATAACACATCAGCAAGAAGATTCCGAATAGTTATTCCATGTCCAGTATAACACATCAGCAAGAAGATTCCCAATAGTTATTCCATGACCAGTATAACACATCAGCAAGAAGATTCCCAATAGTTATTCCATGACCAGTATAACACATAAGCAAGAAGATTCCGAATAGTTATTCCATGAGTAGTATAACACATCAGCAAGAAGATTCCCAATAGTTATTTCATGACCAGTATAACAGATCAGCAAGAAGATTCCCAATATGGCAATTGTACGGAGAAAAAGGAATTAGATAATAAGTGGAGTATCTCACAACTTGCAACTGATAAACGCAAAATTTCCTTTCGCTATCTTATTGTACAACAAGGTTTGATGAAACGACAGACAGCGTAGATTTGTATTGAATTTTGGGATTTCTTTGCCCCATTGTGTCGAACTCCAAGGCATTCAGAAGCGAATCGCTCATCAGAAACGAAGCATGATTTAATTCGTATCCAAGTCGCATAAAACTGTCTGATGGTATATTCGTGGATTGGAAGAAAATCAGATGGATGATGTGTTTTCTTTATCCAAATTGTATGAAGAATAAGCCTGCTAATGATTACATCTACGCGAAATAGTATGTTAGAATTTATACTGTACAAACAAAGTGTTACCAATATACAATCAAACAGACTGAAGGTAAAGCGTAGAGTTAACACGAGAATAGGAAATAAAAGTCAAAATCGAAACAAAGGAATTGAAGATGATGTAGACCAGTTGTCCCCAACGCGGTGGTAGCGGGTACCATGGTGCTCGCTAATGTTTTTTGTGTACCCGCGGAAGAGGTTATAATGAATAATAAATAATTTTTAAAATATGGGTCAAGTTAATTGGTTGGTGCCCGCCACTCTCTCATAAACTCACAAATGTGCTCGTAGGCACAAAAAGGTTGGGGACCCCTGATGTAGACCAACAGGCGGATGGCATCCTATGATAGTAGTGATAGAACCTTGAATTTAACAGAAACCGACATTCCACGACCCTCGTATGTGGCACTCTGCCCTACATTTTATGTTAGTGACCCTTTACGTCTGATCATGGACACCTCCTTCCCACATTGTAAAGTGTACATGTATTTGCCAACTGGATGAACATACAACTCCCACCCCTTATGACACAATACTCAAGGGATTACTTATTTGAACTACTGTTTTGAAGACACAGACACTTTGGTTATCATTTGAATTTAAGTCAAAATATTTGTATATGAATTTTTGTTGCAAACATCTCTTCTTTAATAATGCAAGAAAATTTTTAAAAAATAGTTAGATTCTGCTAAAATTTATAGTTTACGCAACTATTACCACATATAAAGTTTAACTTCTACATATATGTATCGAAGAATTTGGTTATGTATGTATCTGCTATGCAAATTCCTGCCCTTCTTGGCACACAATCAGTTGTTCTCAGCCTGACTTTCGATCAGCAATTCTTGTAGTCCAACATGGATTAAATGTAGAAGAAAACATGTTACAAGACAGTTTCTTTTATGAACAAATAATTGCACAGATGGAAGAATTTCATCGATAAATATTTTGTTTCAGAAGGAAGACGACAAAAGGAACGCGTTTACTCTTTTTAAAGGGATTCTAATTAATGTCAATACTTTCGACTGTAAATGTAATATCTGCAAATAAAGCCCCCCCCCCCATCCTGCCATGATAACAACAACTAATATTTGTGTTGCCATTTTGTTATATGTGTCCTTGTCTTATATACTATCAGGTGCCAACTGCGAGCTCCTTTCTTTAAATTAATGCATAATCTGCATCTCAGCCTGATTTTAGTCCAAAATTGCTACTTCTGCCTCTTGCATTTAATATAAATTTCGATTGTTAACCTGTAATTTTGTAGTAATTTTTTTCTTTTTTTCTTTTTTTCTTTTTATGGCCTAAATACGGAATTCACTTCTAATTACTAAGATTTTAAAATATTCAGCTTGTCTATATTTTAAGTTATGCGCTATTTGTTTTTCTTCAATTGTATCTATGTTCTATGTTTGTATGTCTTGCAAATCTTTGTTTTAATGTCATTATTATTTTATTATGTCACGTCGGTAAAAAGCTCATTAGAGCTTATGTTGAACTGTTGTTTTAAATCATGCCGACTTTAAATAAATCTTATCTTATCTTATCTTATCTTTGAGCGAGTTAATATCGGATACATTAATGTATCTGATATGCAGAAAATAAATTAAGCATTCTGAAAAGAATAAAAAGATGCTTTCAGAGGCATCACTACACGAAGTTCCCTTTATAATTTCTTCATTTTTCTACATTTATGATGAAATAAAGTGCATTAGTTACTTCAAATACACCAAAACTATCTTACTTATGTTAGGCGTTAATTTGGATACAATATATAAGAATACGTTATTCAACATTATCTGGAAATAGTTGCATGGGAATGAAATGATTGATATTTTTCGTGCAAGTGACATTCTGGAACCGGTTGAATCACACCTGTTCACTCTGTCATCTTATGTAAAAGCCAAAAGCTTGAATCCCAAAAATAAACGTTTTTTTTTGTTTTTTTTTTTACATCTTCTGCTTATGATCTAATGCCGCTTTCTTCTGAATACAGGTAACATTCTTCACTGGGCTGAGAAGCAGCTATTAATTATTTTTTTTAGGGACTACACTAACATCCAATAACAGTTTATTATTTACTCAGTTAATGTAGTATGTAGTTGATACCTAAGACCCTTTCAAAGTCTCTCAATTATTCATATCCATTCTTTTCAGGAGTTTCTACACGTGCCATTTTCTTCACCTCTTATTACTTCATAGATAGTTATGACGTGTTATTGTTCGCGTGAAGCAAGCAAAGATTCGAATCAGTAGCGTTTGTGCAACCATCGTCGAACTAACGTAAAGTATATTTCATTATATAAAGCATTTCACGTTGGCTATAAAACACATCCCGAACTCATAAAAAAATATGAAAAAATATCATTATTATGCAAATCAATATTATAGAGCAATGGCGCCATGACAATTAATGTTCTGTATACTTTTCGAATAAAAACTGCTTTGTTTCCCCCAAATGGAAGTAAATTGTTATTTGAATTTTACGTCATTTATGGAAGGAGGAGTATCATCTATACATTATTTTAGTTATTGAGAATCTCTTTGTATAAAACACCTGATGAAAATATATTAAACTCTCAAACAGTTTGAAGTTATTCACTAGAAACAAAGCTACTTAAATGCATTACAATTAGACTTGAATGATTTCATTGCTGTACAAATCTACTGAGTTTTCCTTGACACGATTAAAATTTATACGCAACACAAGAGTTTTGATCCCCATATGATTCTGTAAGACTGCAATAGGGTCCGTCAAACAGTCATCATCATAAAATTCAATGACTGCAATCTTTTAATGCCATGGGATACGCCTGATTCATGTTTCTCTGTTGTAACGTTTTACTCGAAGACTTAGAAGCATATCAAACGGGATATGAAAGAACCATGTATATATATATATATATATATATATATATATATATATATATATATATATATATATATATATATATATATATATAATGACACAAAAAGAGATAACGGCACAAATACAAAACAGTTTCCCAAAGTTTCGAGTCAAATAAGCTCTTCGTCAGGGGAAGGGGGAAGAAACAATTTACACCCACAAAACAAACACGAAACATAAAAGCCAAGATAATTTCTTGACTCCTACATGTTTCAATGACGGGGAAATAAACAAACAGAGGATAAACAATAGATAAAAGAAAGAAGACAAAATTAAAAAACGGTATATATATATCATTCCCTCTTTAGTAACAGTACTTCGTTGTACTGGCTAATGTTATAAACTCATGAAAGTTGTATGCAGTTGTAAACTTGTTCCAAATGCGTCCGACTTCCGTTTTTCTTCATAATGGTAACGACTAAAGACTTGAAGACTTATTATATATATTCCAAATAACCTTAAAACAATAAATGTGTTGTCAAAGGAATAACTCACAAAACACATAAAGACTTCAACACTTATGTTGTGTTTAATAAAAACGTGTGAAGATTAATATTGTAGCACGCCAAGGGTCTTATATCATCTCACTATCAAGCTGAACAAGCAATGTCGAACACTTGCATGAGCCTAGCTTGACGTAGATGTTTTCCCTATTTCCAAAGGCTTCAGGACAACAGTCGTTGTCAACTGAAGGGTTCAAATAATTTTCCTATAATCAACTAACGACGACCACACATTCACGAGACCTTAATGTCACAATTGCGTGTATTTTCTCGCTTGATATGTGTATGATTCATCAGTACGATTGTGTAAGCCGTAGATCGGTATTTAAAGTCATATACTGGAAAACATTATAAAACATCTAAAACACATAATTATTCATATCTCAAATGACTAAACACTTATAAGAGAGAATATTCCGAAAATTACTTATATTAAGAAATTAGGGTGGGTCCATTTTACGAAACTAATCCATGCTACCATAAAGTCTCGTCAATACTATGCATTATGAAGCCTGCTCGTAGTAATTGTCTAATTACTCAGTTTGAGAAATATCTTCCCAACACCGACTCCCCATAATCAAACAAATAATTACTAAACTCTAAAAAAAATCTATAAACGGAGACTTAAATACAAATGGCATATACCCTAACTTTATTACAATTTATCGAGAAAAACGTGCAGTGCTTTCTAAAGGTAACATTTGATGTTTCCCATTGTTTTATAATTCAAGTGATTAGTATGTTAGTGTGTTGGTTAGTATGCGTTACGCTAGTGTGCACGACATAACATAACTTGACTGAAGAAAGATTATGGTAGATATTTGATTGGTTGCATCTATGTCCTCAGACTTAGATGTTCAGGAGATTTCACAATATATCTGTTCAATTTATAATAATTACATTTATTTGCCATTGTTGAAGTTTGGATCAAAATCTTTCCACTTCATCTCGTAATACGAAAGCAAATACAAAACACCCTTTTTATCATCGGTTATCATATAAAATTACAACATTTTCCAGACTGTCTTACGATATTTTCACAGAAACTTAGCACTTCTGTGGCTCAGGACGCAATGATTTAGCCACGAAAAGATTGATTTGTTTTTAATTTTCTGTAATTTCCTCAAGGGCATATTATTAACAAAGAGACTATATAAAGAAATCTGTTGAAATTGATGGAATATCGATGATTAGGTTCAGAAATATACTGACGACCCGAAACTTACATCAGAATAGTCATGTCAATGAAAGCTGCAACAATAGCTGTAATTTACAGCACAAGAAGTTGGTCTACACACCACTTTTGTAATTTTTATATTGTATCTTTAACCATGGTCTCTGACCATAAGCCTCAATAACCTATTTCAGATCTTGGCACTTACGGAGGAAGCCTTGCTCACATTTGATGAGCTCTTGAATCTACCATGCAATGCTGGTCCACCTACATATTAAATAAAACCAGCCCGAAAACAAAGACATGAAGATCAAATCTAAATCTCTGGTTTTCTTTCATGTCTGTGTTTCTCTTTGATGTAGTGTGAGGTTTAAATTTTCTAACCTTTTTTCTTCTGCTTTTGAACAAGATTTAACCTTTTTTAAAACAAAATCTTTTATGATTCATTGGTAATAGCTGTTTACATCTGACAGAGGCTTTTTAAACACTAGAATTGTAGAGTATTGTTTTGAAAGTCATTTATGCAACGAGTCGACTTTTGTCATATTACTGGATAGCTGAATGGAATGAACCTGTAAATATCTTTTTCACTGAATCACAATAAACACAGTACATAAAAATAAGGTAAAAAAATTGTACTGAATGTACATACCGCATAAATTCATTACACGGAATTTATGCAGATAATTTGTGAATTTGAAAATTCTTGGTCACACATTGAATTTCAGTGAAAATTTATGTTTTGCATTGGAAAACTAAACTGAACTCTCTATCAAATGATTAATTGGTTCTACACCTTTTGGGACTTAACTTGTGAAATAGGCTAATTTACCCCAGCAAAAGTTTTTGCCGCCTTGACGATCTAAGACCAGTGAAATTAATTTACGCAAACAAACACAAATCTTGCTAAACAAAAATCGATAAAGTTGGTTACAACTCAATTAATTCTTACTGAAATCGGGATCCAGAATACCAATAGGACACGAAAGTCTATAGATTTTGTAAGCGTTTTGGCTTTCCTGTTTAGAAAATTGCATGATCCATTGCACAGGTAACGGTGATACCGACAAAGAAGTCACGATACGTACGCGATCTATTGAGTAAACCGTATGCATCTTGTGTTGCCCACCATATGTGAACCGTATAGAAAGGAACACCTTCAAATAAAATATCCAGTATAGCTGATTGGATCTAAAACGCGGTGTCAAAGCAGTGTTATGGTGTAGAAGCCAATACTGCATACAAAACACTTGTGTAAAGAATTGTTTTTTGAGTCTTTTGGTTATGTCCCTGAAAAAAAGCCGATGCAATAGTTCTAAAGCTTTTTTTTTAACAAAAATACAAAATCGTTGAATATAACGATAATTTCGTCTTTATTGAGAAATATTTATTTCATTGATGATTTTTGTTGTTACTGAAACAGTATGCTCTAAACGCGTACAATCTATAGTAGAGATAATGATGGGGGATATTTATATGATTGTAACAAGTAATCATCGGATAACAACGAGACTGATTACGATTCTATCTGAGTTCAAAGTGAATTGTACTGCAAGAGAGTCTGCGATTTTCTTCATTACCTTTTTTTTTTTTCTTGTGTTTAAATAAATCTTTTCTTTAGGTCTTTAATTAAGGTAACAAAAAAGATCGCATGGCAGGCTGGAGTGGTTTTTCACAAGATAATTTTGAATATTCGAGATACTGTTTGTTGTATTTTTTTGCCAAAGATTATGACTTGTCAGAGTAAAAAATATGTCATATCTTAGCTCAGGAAGGTTCACTGGCAATTTCTTTTTCGGACAAATATACCTAACAGAACAGAACTGTATTGCCAACTCAGGTCTAACAAAAGACATATGAGATGAAGTACAAGTACAAATAATTAACGGTGGTATAGCAGATAAAAAAAGGCACAGAAGTGAAGGGCAGAAAGAGAAATATTATGATCAATACTTTGGATATACATGACAAAGTGGGGTGAAAAGGTATTATACATAATTACTTTGAGTTTACATGGGAACAGAATTATTTAAATATCAGTACAATAAATTTACTTCATTTAATCTGCACGTTAACATTTGTGTTATTTAGCAACTCACTAAATTTGTATGTATTAACATTTTTTATATACTTCTTATATATATATATATATATATATATATATATATATATATATATATATATATATATATATATATATATATATACAGAGAGAGAGAGAGAGAGAGAGATTTCTTATTTCAGGAAAAAAAAATTACATTGAAAATGATAGTGAAATTCATCACCTATATCTTGCGAGGCACACAATTCGCATTTTCTTTCAGATATTTCCAAATTTTGCCACCTCCAAGTTTCAATGGGAAACTTATGATTCGTTGTACCGAACGTTTTTAAAATGATTCTATACTTTTCTGGAATACGTGTTAAAAAGAGTTCAAAATTACATATTTAATATCCTGTCAGATAAGTTATATATATATATATATATATATATATATATATATATATATATATATATATATATATATATATATATATTTTATATACACAAGTTTGTATACATTGACTTTAAGTCTCATTGTGACTTGTTTCCTTTAGCCAATCAACTCAGGGAAATGACAGAGATAAGTATAAATTATTCAGACCCAAATCACACAAAATCTGTTTGATAACGTTCGACCAATACAAAATCCGTTACATACGCTGGTGTCTTGAACTATAGTAGTCATATAACCTTCAATTTAACGAAAAGCTGGCATCCCATGACCAGGTTGTGGGGCACGCTACATTACATGCAAACATTTTATTTAGAACTGTCACATTAAACAAAATAACATGGGAATACCAACAGAATATGCCGACATGATAGAGAAAGTTATTATTATCATTATTGCTCCAAAATAACAGGGTTTATTTTCTTAGCCATTTCGACTTCCCTTATAAATAGTCAACATTTTTAATGCCTATGCATAAGAACGTATCTTCACAGAGACGGTGTTTGGTGGTAATGTTTTTGATGCAAGAATACATTTTTTGTACAAGTTAATAGATTTTGTTTCCAATAACATTATCTCCTTGGTAACAAAACATGCATAAGCATATTGCATAAAAAAAAATAATGTTTTTCCTTTAGTCCCACGTATCTTTAAATACACCCTGTTTTTAAATGCACAATAATGGCACCAAAGACACATCCTGTCTTTAAATACACAAAATTGGCACCAAAGACACATCCTGTCTTTAAATACACAATAATGGCACCAAAGACACATCCTGTCTTTAAATACACAATAATGGCACCAAAGACACATCCAATTATTTGTAAAAGAATATCCTTATTAATCATTTCAGGATTGATCCTTTAGACTTGCTTATGGATACATTTGGGCACACGGCTAACGTATTTGCGCAACTGTTTTAAAGGGACATACTTTTAACTTTTATATCAGAATATGAATTGAGGTTAAAAAAAAAAATTGCGTTAACATGGAAGAGGTATACTTTACATCCGATATTTTTGTGTGCGTCTCTTCTTTAATAAACTTTACTGAAAATGAAAAGGCATCAAATTAATCATGTTGACAGTTCTTTCAAGAATTTAAAGATAAGTCCTTTGCATACATGTATTCAAATACCCTGACCATATGCATATGACCTTCCACAAATTTTTCGATAATGTTTTTGTTACTCACAACAATACATGCATACCGGTCATTCTTGTAGTTTTCTAAAGTCTGTCTTTTGTTAAAGGTAGAAGAAAATTTCAGTTACACTTCAGTTTCATGGACGATAATTGAATGAACTGAAAATTCTCGTCGATACATATTTGCTTCAAGAACGATTGGCAAGACAATCTCACGTACTCTTTCAAAAATGGGCGGGGGGGGGGGGGTAAAAATAACTTAAAATGATGTCGTGTTTAATTCAGAAGCATTAATGTATTGAACTGTGGAAAATACATTCAGAGTTCTGGAAGTAATAAAAACAAGTGATTTAGGACTCTTCCAAAGTCCTTAAGCCATTCATGGACACCTGGCTACGGATATTATATGCGCTGCCTACCATTTTACTTCGTATTTGCTTTATTGATTTCCTTGATTTCTATGTTTAAAAAATCGGCTTTAGCGGACCGAAGTTGCGCTTGCTATCAAAATTGTTGCTTTTTTACAACCTTTGTCTCTCTAAATCGGAACATCTCGAGATATTAAAGCATTACAAACAGATCATAAACCGACCAGAAATCATACAAGAAGTACGCGATTATTCTTGTCATTCATATGCGTATCGTACATCTTTGATATGATTCAAATTACTATCCTGTATAATTTTCCATAAAATTGATTTTGTTTTACTCAAATTCATAATAAATGCTTATTTTAATTTTATATTATTTATGGGCAAGAGGATCGTGTTCTGTCATCTGTTTTTAATTTAGAACCTATTTTGTCTAAAACAGAAATAACTGATGAGAAACCTAATTTTATGAGCCTCTAGAAAAAAAAATGTAATTACAAATGTTTTATGTTTCAAACTACGCAGTTATAGTAAAATCTGGATCAATTTTATGTGTATTAACAAGCAATAAAGTTCTATAAATTCTCGAGAATTAGTTAGTATATTTTCAATGCTACAGCAGTTACAGAGATTTCCTGCAAGATATTTGATCCCTTTGGGATCCCGCATGATTTACTGAATCTGCTAGACAGGCATCATGATTCATTCTTTGACTCGAGATGTGGCAACCCAAATGTAATAAATAAATGAATAAATAAATAAATAAATAAATAAATAAATAAATAAATAAATAAATGTGCACAATCTGATGCCGAATGGTATCGTGTATTAATCTGCTGAATTACTATTGCGAAGACTGTCTTCATGCTGCAGTGGATCGTTAGAAGCAACGGTACTATATCTTGCATCAATGCAAAGACTGATCGAATGTCTCAAAACCTGTCAAGACAAAGACAAAGAAATCAAAATTGAAAATACCGCGGCATGTAGAGGTAAAAAAGATGACATTGCACTGCAACATCCATGTAGTCACTGACATCGCGTTTTATCAGTGATAAAATAGTTTATACAGTACTGAGTTCATTTATGGGGGAATTGAAGAATGAAATTATTTCGTTTGCTCTTAATCTAGCCAATCTAAGAAACAGAAATAGAAAAACCATTTCATAGATAAAAAAAAAAAAAAAAAAAATATTAATCTGATATTTTCATCTAAAGGAACTCATGTAATTCTAACCGTTAGGGAAATCTCTGTATATACATCTCCGTGACTCTAATGCCCAGTTGCCGACAACATGCCTAATGACATGTTGAAATGGAGACATTTGATACTCGGGATAGAAAATGAATACTTAAACACTCATCGTTTTGAGTTGTTATAGATATTGTGGCTGTGTGACATTTAATGTGCACAATTTCAGTGCTTACGCTCTAGATTCCATATTCTGTTCAGATATCTCATCTGTCGAAGTACCAATGACATAATTGCTTCATCGCCACATCCATCGCTGCGGTTGCAAATTGACCTGTCATATTTATGAGTTTTTCCTAGATAATCAATAACATCAGCAGTTATTAACTAGTTGAATTTATATGTAGGATCAAGGGAGAGTACTCTCCGCTCTTTCTGGTGTATATTGTATATTTGTAACTCTCTATAATAACCTTAATATACTTTGATTTCTGTTGCAGGAATCCAGAGTGACTGTACTCAGATGAGAATTAATTACTGGGTCGATAAGCGGGTGTATCTGCTACGCACGAATGCCTATATCAGCGACTTTGTAGCATCCTTTTTGGGGGATGTGTGCACGGTCGATGGGGTGTGTGGGTTGGTGCGTGCAGGCAAGGCGATTGGTGCCGTAACACGCGAACAAGGCCTTTCAAGTGTTGCTAGAAACCAATTTGATATACCAATACTGAATACTGTTGGGGTTGGCATATCAAATTTGCGATTCGCCCATAGAGTGTGAATGCGCATATGATCATTATGGTTTAAACAATAGACTATCGCTTCTACACTCTCCAGACCGGTAATGAATTTACAGTCATTAGTCATAAATAAATTAAGACAATAATGAGACAAAATATTCATATTTGCTAAATGAATAAAACATTTTACACAATATCATATAATTATATCTGCCTTCCCTGCTCCCCCCTCTCTCCCTCCCTCCCTGTCTCTCTCTCTCTCTCTCTCTCTCTCTCTCTCTCCATATGGAAGAAAAATAAATGGAAATCTGTAGAGTGAGAGAGGGAAAATAAGCATTTAAGCTGAATCAAACCTTGAACTTGAACTTGCACCAGGTGCCCTACCATTCGCAACCTCGAGTCGATCTTACGGATAGAACTTTGAATGTATGCCGATAGATGCCATTCAGTCCATTTCGGCTATTTACGAAACAAGGCTTGATCGAGAAGCTCCAAATGCATCGAATTATGTTTTCATTGGCAACTTCTCGGTCAATCCTACTGTCAATTAAAATTGTAGAAATAACCGAGGTAGTCCGAATAGATTGACGTTTCCGGCGAACAAAATGTATGATTTGTCTGTAAATTTCTAAGCTGACATAGGCATATTTTTGTCTCGCAGAAATAGCCGAGGTAGTCAGAGTGGTACCCTACAATAATCTGAGTCCTTATAATGGTACGTGTTCACTTTCCATGGGATTATTATGCAGTGTTACACGATACCAATGATACAAAGTTGCAAATGTTGGTGAGACGAGAAGGCCTACTGTAAATTCATTGGCTAGATGGAACACACCTACTGTAATCCATTTGAAGCTTTGTCTTGTTTTTGTTTTTAACAAGGGTGTAAAACATAATATTTTAATATTTAAGGGAGCGACCGATTTAGTTTCGGGGCCCGGTGGCGTGGGGAAGTGACCGGGCGTTGAATTTTATTTCCAACCGACCATGACAATTTACCTTTTATCCGAAGATAATTATTTTTCAACTAAAATAATGCATAGAATAAGGTCTACTTATCTTCAAATCAAAGGAAGATAACATTTTATTTAAGCTCTTTGGGGGCTGGAATTTTTTTTTTAAACTCTCTTTCTCGCTCTGTCTCTCTCTGTCTCTCTCTCTCAGATTCATCTCAGTGGATCCAGATCTCTCTCTCGTTCTCAAGACCTATTCTGATAAAACTGACAGACAAACCGACCAAGCGAGAGAGACAGACAGAGAGGATAACATAACTGAATCATATGGTCAGTGGCAATTGTAATTCATAATGATTTGGGGCAACTGTAAATAACTTTAAATGTTTGGATTACCTCCTGTTCATTTCGAGTGTCCTATTCCCACTGGTTGTACTCAACCGGTGATCCAATGGCCGCGCTTTCAATGTTTTAGGAGCTCTATTTTCTTTATTTAAACAAACTTTCAAGTTTAAATCCAAAGTGTCTCCTTAATTTATTGAATCAATATGAATGGGAATATAAGCTCAGAATAAGAAGCAACTTAACAATTTCCGACACGATTGTACTGCAATAGCTGCAGAAGTACTTTTTGTAGCGGACGCAATCGGCAGGGATGTGAAAAGCTAACTTTCTCTTCTTGTAGTCAGTCTCAACTCTGTTTGAAAGGAAAGTATGTGTATTTGTACGTGGTATAAATAAAATATGTGTATTTGTACGTGGTATAATAAAAGTATGCGTATTTGTACGTGGTATAAATAAAATATGTGTATTTGTACGTGGTATAAATAAAATATGTGCATAGCACTCGCTGAATAAATTTTGCAACGTTTCGAGCTAAACAAGTTCTTCGTCAGGGGAAGGAGGAAGAAACAATTTATATCCACAAAACAAACATTAAAAACAAATACCAAGAAGAATTCTTCACTCCTACATGTTTAAATGACGAAGAAATAAACAAACAAAGGATAAACAATAGAAGAAAGAAAGAAGACAAAATTAAGACATGGTCTCAAACGGGTAAACTACATATCTATGTTATGCTGTCATCAGTCCAGCAAAGTTGCCTAAAAAAAATTTCAAAGTGTTTATCGTGCGTATCATGCAGAGGACCAAAGTGTTTTTACCTAATTTCAGGCTTAGAACAAAGGACTGACACAATGCACCGCAATATATCAAGATTTAAAATGTGCAAAGGAAATTATATCCCGGTAAAGTTATGCACGGAGGTACTAAGGAATTATGTCAAGAGCATGGTAAGGAGGGATAATGGACAAGAGTTCTAACAATAATAATAATAAGAAGAAGAAGAAGAAGAAGAATACCAATAATACATGTAAAGAGTTACGGAATATTTACTTCGGTAAATATTATCGCAAAAAATGCGTACGTCTGATAAACTGATGCATGGCTGTAATTTTGATAAGACTACAATAGGAAGGTTAAACTATTACATTTAGGCCGAACTACCCATGAATTTTTAATTAAAGTATCCAGTGTCGTTCCTTACGTGTACGTTCTATATCGGTCCACCCCAGGTTAGAATCAATCGGTAGCATCTAGAGGGACTAGACTGAATGCCCAGTCGAGTTGTAGTGGTTGTCGATTTTCGCGTTAATTTTGTTATGAATGTGGCTCTTTTAGTTATTCATTCGTTTTCTGATATCAACGGTTTCGCCAAAATATTGAGTGCCACAGATTGTGCATGTTAGAAGATAGATTACATTTTTGGTTGTTCGGCATCCTAACTGGATTGATAGTGTAGCTAATTCCTGTAATATAATACCAATCCTGCATGATTTTGGAGCAATGTTCCTTATTTTCTTACTGTCTTATATACACTGAGTTGTTTTTTTTTTAAACATCAGGAATCATAATAAGGTGAATTAGATTTTGAATAAATTGGTCATTAATTTTGCGTCTATTTTCGAGCAAATGTAATAATGTTGAAATTGACATTGTGGATATCTGATATTGAAATTTAAACTTTTTTGACTTTCACAAGGCCCTTAAATCCTCAACATTATGCCATATGATTTTAAGTTCTGGTTTAAACAATCAATTTCCATGAAAGTTATAGTTCGTGTCGGAAGGCGGATGTTTCAAAATAAATGCTATGATTGATAGGTTCTTCACATTTCCCAGCCTACAGGGAGGAAAAAGGCTAATTGACCCCAGTGGGAGTTTTCCCCGCATTAACGATCTAAGATGAGGGAATTTAGCTTACGCAAACAAACGCAAATTGTGCCATAAAAGTATTGAGCTAATTACAACTTAACAAATTCTGGCCTTGATTAGGATCCAAAAGCAAAAATGGATGCCTAGATTCAATAGAAGTTGTCAATGTATTAGCTTCCATCCTTACAACATTTCATGATCCACCATTCATCTCATGATGTTGATGATATTGAAAAGACATGGAAGGTATGCAGTCCACATGCATAAAAACAGATCAATTTAGTCCATCGCTGATTTCTGTACTTGCCCACTCTTGGTGAACAATATGCAATTCATATCATGTAATACAAATATACAGTAGGGAAGTCTGTTTCAAAGTCATTATATTTAGAGACGTTCAAAGTGCTAAAAAGCAAGACTTTCATAATATCGTGTGTATGAGCAAAAAAACTGCTGAATCATTTCGTTTTAATTTTACATATTTAAAGTTGAATGTCTCGAAAGCATGGACAGCGCTGATTTTTACTTTCTTCATTTTGAAATGATTGACAGAATTGTCAAATCAACAAAAATGATTCAATTTTTGTTTACAAGTAGTTGTTACTATGTCGGAGTTTGAGACTTTAACTATTTGTTGTTTAAAGGCGAAATATATCGAGAAAAAAGAAAACAAAAACAACAACTAAAAAAAAAATGAAATTTAAATCTTATAATTGTAATATCAGAAAATGTCGCTAGCAGATGCCATCTATTTTACGTTTTATTCGAGAGTCAAAATGATAACGCAAATAGCGCTGGCAATTACATTAATTGTTTCTTTTTTTTTAAATAACATCTTTTTGTAATAAATTGCAGTTTAAATTTTATGAAAAATCATGAATAAATGAATGGCTATCTTTTGTTGGAAAATAATCTTACACGTCATGTGCCTGTGTATTGGGTTACAGTTTTATATTTGTGTATTTCAGTCTACAGATTGTGCTGAGTCAAAATACATACTATACAACATTATTGTAACAAATACAATGCAAATGTCCTTGTCTTTCTTATTTTAAATCCTCACATTTTTGCCAGATACTGAAAATGCTACATTTCCCTGTGAAAAGTGTGTAAGCATCGTGCAAGTCTTCCAAAAATAAAGAAAGATATGCTCAAATTTCATATTATGTCATCTTTCTTAAAATGTTCATTCATTTTGTTGGTTTTAACTAGGGATGAAACGATACACCTGTGCCGCGCATCGATACAATTCACGATACACAGCCTACGATACGATACATTATCGATTCTCAGTTTAAAGAATAAGAAGCAAACAATTAATAATTATTCATGACTGCAGAAGATTAAAGTAACTTATATAGGGTAGATATCGTTTTGTATCGATTCTTCACCTCTTGTATCGATACGTGTATCGATATAGCAAAAGTATCGATGCATCGATATATCGACGAATCGTTTCACCCCTAGTTTTAACTTCACTTTCAACACAGGCTTGGCTACATCATACGGTGGAAAGGGAAGCTTAGTGCCTTTCCGAAGGACACACTAAGGCATATGATTCAGGCTGGCTTGTGCGGGTATCGAATCCGCGACCCTCAGACGCTCTACCAACTTAACTACCTCGACTCCCTCACAAATATCATCCAGGCTTCATATGTTGTAGTGAAAAAGAAATTGATTCGTATCTGATAGTTCCAAAGGGTGAATTCCAAGAAACCGGTTTGACTTTTGTCTCAATTTTTTTTTTATAAAATCAAAATTTTGTAGGCGTGTTTTTATGTCTGAGTTCGTTCATTTCTTACCTGAAGTAATGTCGTATATCTAGCTTAATAAAAAAAAAAAAAATCTGTTTTTTTTTTTTTTTTTGCGTTATTGACAAGACATGACAAGCATATCCCCTCTATCAGTCTCACAATTTTAGGAATGAACTTCGCATTACTGCTTATGTGAAATAACAAATGAAAGTCTTTCACTGACGAGTCATTCTTCCAAACATATTTCAATCATTCGTAACTTCGCTGGCCTTTCTCTCCTCAAAGATGGATGGCGTGCCAGTTAGCATCACGGATCATAGTTATGGACCCGCATTCAATGGCGTGGTTTCTGTATTGTCTGGGGTGATTGTGTTGGAAGAACAAGTCTTTACGCTATCAATTGAAGGATTTCTGTATTACAGTATCTGGGGCGTTTATATTGGAAGAACAGGTCTTAACGCTTTATGCTTTAAATGGCGGGGTTTCTATCTTATCTGGGGTGTTTGTGTTGGATGAACAAGTGTTTACGTACCAAAATGTACAATTTGTTGGATCAAAAATGGTCAACATTTACGCCAATGATATTATCTTTTTAAAACTTTCGTCTCCGTCGCTTGATGAAATATGCCTAACAAATATAAGGTCTCCGGAATTGTATGCCCGCGGTCATATCTAGTCAACCGATTCCTTACAATCAAATGAAATACATTAAGTAAATTGCAGTGTGTGAAAATTGAAATAAAATATCGTATATTGGTATGTTTTCTTGTTACGTATTTTTTCAACTTTTCAAAATGTTCCTCTTTTCCAGTCCAATACTTTTCACTTGTAGAACTACAGGCAATTAAGGTGCTGACTGGACATCTGAACTCTCCAGATTTCTAAGCTTATCAAATGGTTGGTGCGCACCAAAAAGGTCGTACCAAGAAGAGAACTTCTTTGATCGACATTCAACTAGAAAGCTCCGTATTTATCAGCTTGTAATGCACAACCGCAGGCGAAGAGCGTAGACCCAGAAATGAGGTCACGTGAGGCGCCCACATATCAATGTCGACGCCATTTGCTTGAAATGATACGTAAAATGGACAGCACAGAATTTATTCTGTCGACGTATCATACAACGGCAGCTCTGAGTCCACGCTGTTCGCAATTGGACACTTTATACTCGAGCAAATTATAATAGCACCTTTTGTAGAGAATGAACCAATCTCATTTTTTTAATCCAAGTTTTCCATTCAAAACCGCATACTGTGAATTTAATTTCATTCATGGGGTGCAATTTCTTATGAATTTCATGGTTGCTACTAACCATGAATATGAAATACCTAAAATAAAATATCATTTCCGGATCATTTTTTCGTCAGAGTCATAGCCACGAATGTAAGTATCAACGAATTTGTAATTTTGTGAAAGACCACGAAAACTTATGCCCATGAAATAAATGATTTTGACGGTATTTTATATTGGAAAAGACATTTTGCTACGGTGTGGAAATATATTAGTTATCAAATACCATTCCCCTGACCTTAAAAGTTGATTTATAAGATCATCTGTCAAGATTAATCTAGATTTAACTGTCAAAATACTCCCCCGACTGAACGAAAATGAAAGAGACCAATATTGATTTTTGAAGTCATGAGTTTAAATTGTATAATATATCAACATTTTCTTGGCGTTTACCATTTGTAGATACTAAACAGGCGCCTAGTATCATGACTAAATCTAACCGGAATTCAACTGCACGGGAATGCCGTGTAAATTACAATAATCACTAGAAAGTGCACGGGAATGCAGTGTAAATTACAATAATCACTAGAAAGCAAAGTCTTTTATGCATAATGTATATGGGAAATTTTTGATCAAGTGAGTATTGATTAGAAAGTTTGATTTGGTTTGGTGTTTTACGGCACAGCAACACAAGTAGGTTATTTAGTGCCGAGGCAATTGGAGTAAAGTGCCTTGCCCAAGAACACACCAGGGTAGCTGACCTAGGCTAATCCGATGGATGATTCGAACCCGCACCCTTTCGGTGGTTAGAAAGGATATAATTTCAATAATTTTGAGAGACCTAACGAACTTAAAGCCATAGAAGTTGCAATAAGCATTACATGACCAATACAGCATGTCATCAGATAGTGTTCGCTATTAGGAAATGATACATAAGAGTAAACTAAAAGAGAATGGGTCTATTCGATTAAAGAGTTGGCAAGCTCCAAGCTACTCAACTTTAACCAGATTCCACTGCTAACGAAAACAGATTCTCGGCGCTCTATTATTGTTTAAACTTTAAGAGATAAAGCATAATAGTGATACGCCAAAAACTCGAAATTAAACCCACTTCAAAATTAAGCCTACCTCGAAATTAAGCCTACCTCGAAAATAAACCGTTCAGTTCCTATCACGTTTAGCGTTCGAAAGTAAACCGTCTCAAAAATAAGCCGCCAAATATTTATAGCTTATGCGCACTGAAGTTAACGTGCAGAGAGAAACTTTTGTCTTCATAGAAGGAACACGCACATTTGAAATTGTATGTCAAAAATCGACATGTAAAATCATGTATCAATTATGATATAATTATCATGTTCTCAATCAATGCTGCATAAAAAGAATAGATTTAAAACTTCTTTCATTATCCTGCAATAAACATTATTAATTTTCTATATACGGGAACTTTTTTCCATCTTTTACCGATATGTTTATTCTAAAATACGTCTACCTCAAAAATAAGTCGAAAAAAACAAAACAAATTACTTACATAATCCACCACTTTTTTTCAATTCATTTGGGTACGAATACACAGAGAATGCGGTTATAAGGGAAATACAAAGAACAGAAGACACACTGGCTGAAACCGACAGGTAGATTCTTCATACAATGATAGTTAAATTTCTAGACCATGTTTGTAACAGAATGAACGCTAATTAAGATGTAGATCACAATCTCCTGCCATTGCAAAGGCTAAAGGATGTTTTCAAATATACATTTTAACACTTAAAAGGAGAATATATATGCGATTTATTATAAATTGATATAGTATCAGAATACTGAGGTAAAACTGTTGTATTTTTTCATTTGATATTTGAATCATTTACATTTTGTTTTCCAACCTGCCTCAGCTACTAAATTAAGATCCATAATAATCGTAATAGTGTTATATCCTCCACATTGAATTTGTTTACTAAGGTTTTAATGTGCAAGAATACATCAGTTGAAATTGAGAGGCTTTCTTTTAATGTCATTATCTACTTAACATGGCAAACGTGTGCTTGGGCTAATTGTAAGGCATTGCTAGGATCAGAAATATTGATTTCTTTCTTGTTCTTCGTTGCTATAAATACATTTTGTTTTACAAGTATATCCTTTTCTTGAAGCTGGCTGTGCAGGCAATAAAAGCCTTAAAGATGGGATCTTAGAATGATGTTACTGGCATCCTATTGGGAATCATTCGTGCAATGACCCTTTATGTTTATTCATGGACACCTTTTGGTCCCCAGCGGAGTAAAATTGATAAGCCTACGAAATCAAGACTTTTTCCTTTACCATGTGACGCAGTATTTCATTGCTTTTGTAGGTGTGATATTACGAGTCAGGTATAATTTGAATTTGATTCGATTAGATTTGTTTGTGTCATGCAGTTATAAAGTATTGGACATTTTATGTCCTTTTAAATTTGGCTATTGATTGTTTGAATTTTAAAAAGGTATTCCCGCATCCCTTTTTTTCTTATAACGCCTCTTCTGGCCCTTTATTTTTCAATGAAGTTAAAATGCATCAAATACATTCCTTCTTAGACAAACTACGAATGTTTGTTGATGGCTTAGAAAGTGAATGCCATTACTTGCATGTTACCAATTTACTCTTATCTATTAATTTCATCATTTCACAAGATCCTAAACAAAGCAATATAGGATAATGATGACGTCATAAGAATAACGTTTTTTAGTTCACAGATTATACATCAAATCGGTCATTGAAGAGAACAGAGATAATGTTTATGGTCGCAATGCTGCCTGTTCACAACCGTAATCCATTCAAGTCGCAATATCGCAAAACATAACAATGTTCCAAAGTAGTGGTAAAACATTCATGATTCAAACGAGTGATTAAAGCGATCATACAACATCCATGACTCAAACCAGTGATTAAAGTGGTCGTAAAACAGCCATAGCTCAAGCCATTCATTAAAGTTGTCGTAAAACAGCCATAGCTCAAACCATTCATTAAAGTTGTCGTAAAACATCCATGGCTCGAGCCAGTGATTAAGGTGGTCGTAAAACATCTGTGGTTCATACTAGTGATTCAGGTGGTCGTAAAACAATTGTGGCTCAAACCAGTGATTGACGCGGTCGTAAAACATCCACGGATCAAAACAGTGATCAAAGTGGTCGTAAAACATCTGTGGCTCGTACCAGTGATTAAAGTGGTTGTAAAACATCTGTGGCTCATACGAGTGATTAAAGCGGTCGTAAATATCCATGGCTCAACCCAGTGATTAAGGTGGTCGTAAAACATTTGTGGCTCATAACAGTTATTCAAGCTGCCGTAAAACATTCGTGGCTCAAACAAGTGATTAAAGCGGTCGTAAGACATCCATGGCTCAAACCAGCGATTAAAGCGGTCGGAAAACATCCATGGCTCAAACCAGTAATGAAAGTGGTTGTAAAACATCCGTGGCTCATACCAGTGATTAAAGTGGTTGTAAAACATCCGTGGCTCATAGGAGTGATTAAAGCGGTCATAAAACATCCATGACTCAGACCAGTAATTAAAGCAGTCGTAAAACATCCATGACTCAAACCAGTGATTAAGGTGGTCGTAAAACATCTATGACTCAAATGAATGATTAAACTGGGCGCAAAACATCCATGACTCAAACCAGTAATTAAAGCGGTCGTAAAACATCCATGACTCATACCAGTGATTAAAGCGGTCGTGAAACATCCTGCTCAAACCAGTGATTAAAGCGGTCCTAAAACATCTATAACTCAAATCAAGTGATTAAACTGGGCGCAAAACATCCATGACACAAACCAGTGATTCAACTGTCGTTAAATATCTATGACTGAAATCAATGACTAAATGGTCGTAAACATCCATGGCTCAAACCAGTCATTAAAGTGGCCGTTATATATGGCACTTATCAACATTAACATTAGGGTCGACAATACATCGATTATAAAAAAATATAAATATAAGTAATTAATGGAAAAGATCATTTCATAAATTCATATTTTTTTTTATCTCTCTGACATCCACCAATGTTGGATTTAACTCACTACATGTACATGGAAAAGAATAAATTTGATACTAATGGTTTTAGACTGGATTACAATCATTAGTGATACATTCACATTTATTCCAAAATATTTTACAACCATTAAGTCAAACATTCAAAGGCATTTTGTACCAGTTGTTGGAAGAAGTTAGTAAATTAGTAAGTAAGTAAGCAAGACGATATTTTCTATTTAAAATTAAATTTCCAATGTATACATTCAGCAGTAATAATCATATAAAATGGTAATGTAATTATGTAACTTGTCTGTAGAAAATGGTAATGTAATTATGTAACTTGTCTGTAGAAAATGATAATGTAATTATGTAACTTGTCTGTAGAAAATGGTAATGTAATTATGTAACTTGTCTGTAGAAAATGGTAATGTAATTATGTAACTTGTTTGTAGAAAATGTGTTCTGACAATAGTTGATAGTAGATGTACTACATGTTATGTAGTTTAGTTGATAGTACATGTAATACATGTTATGTAGTTTAGTTGATAGTACATGTACTACATGTTATGTAGTTTAGTTGATAGTACATGTACTACATGTTATGTAGTTTAGTTGATAGTACATGTGCTACATGTTATGTAGTCTAAAAGAAAAAAAAACGCGAATCTTTCTTGGTTGCTTCCTGTTTGTAACCGTCCATTTTCTGGTCAAGACATGTTATGGAATCAATACAATTAATTTTAATCAATTGACAGTAAATTTTTTCACATTTTCTGCTGCCATCATATGTAAACAACAATTTGCAGGCGAAGCAAATGACAACCTTGACTGGCAGGTGTTTGAGATTTTTTTAACATTATTCATTTGGGAGATATTTAGTCACTACCGAAATAGGAGAGAGAAAAAGAAAAAGTAAATTAACACAATTAAGTACATCAAATTATCGCATCTTGAACCCGTGTTTTCTAATTTCCTCTATAGACACACAAAACAAAGAGTTCTTTGATACGAAGTATGATAAAGTTGATAAAATATCGACCATAACATACAGGAATACTCAGAAGTTTGATTTTACCATAACTTAATTTACTGCATCAATGCAAGCTACAGAAATAACACATATTGTCACCTCCGTCATTCTTTTGTTATGGACCCGTCACATGACTCTAAATGAAGATTATAAATGTTAACATTTATAAATAAGTCTGTGCGTGGATACTTATTGTACGAATCTAGTCTCTAAATACACCATCGCATATTCTGTAAAAGAAGAAATTATAATTGTCAGTTTTATTTAGAGAAAGATGTAAGCTTTGCATTAGAATTACCCAAACTCTTTGACCAAATTCAACATTTGACCCATACTGCTTTAAGTAATACTTGCAACAGTTGCTTATCCCGTACTATTTCAGTTCTAATACTTAAATACATTTAAGTTCATCTTATTAAATTATTATTTACTATTACTCTAGATTTAATGTCACGTATGCTATAAATGGCTTCTCACAAAAAAGAAGCATTGAAAAATTACTGTCTGATAGAAAACGAAGATAAACTCATTAAAAAACATGTCTATTATTTAGTTACCTTTCTCTAACGGCAATATAATTTTGGGAATGAATTGAAAGCTTTTTATGTTGTTGAATTGCTACTTATTACGAACACAACTCGTTAATATCAAAAACACGATGGTGCAATATAATTTAAAAACATAACACAACTCGTTAATATCCAACACTCGATGGTGCAATATGATTTATAAACAGAACACGACTCGTTAATATCCAAAACTCGATGGTGCTATATGATTTATAAACAGAACACAACTCGTTAATATCAAACACTCGATGGTGCCATATTATTGATAAACAGAACACAACTCGTTAATATCAAACACTCCATGATGCCATATGATTTATAAATAGAACACAACTCGTTAATATCCAAATCTTGATAGTGCCGTATTATTGATAAACAGAATACAATTCGTTAATATCCAACACTCGATGGTGCCACGTGATTTGTAAACAGAATACAACTCGTAAATATCACCGTGTAACAAAAAAAATTTCTTTTTGTTCCTGGGTAGTAAGTGTTATTTCCTAATTGCTTATGACTCAAAAGTATAGAAAATAGCTATTATTCCCCACAAACTTTGCTTTTGTGACCAGGACAGTGATATTTTGAAATTTACCTATTTTCCAGAACATTCCAGATAGATTTAGTGCTGACTAAACTTGGAGTAACTTCTAGAACTTTTCAGTAATATAAATAGTAGTATAAATACAGGGGCCTTAAGCCCACCAGTTCAGTTTAGTTCCAGCTGCCTGAGTGGATACATATCTGCATTTTTCTAAGATGGCATCAAGAGGCTGCAAGCATCCGGCAGACGCATTTTGCTATGTCTGCGGCCAATTTATCAAGACAAGAGCGAAAAAGTACTCCGTGGAAGCATCTGCTAAGATGTGTGAGGCCTACAAGGCATATTTCGGCATGTCCGTCGGGGATCAAGACAAACAATGGGCACCTCATTTCACCTGCGAGCACTGCAAAAAATGGACAATTGTTGCTCGGAATTTTATGTTATAAAATGTTTTAAAAATTTTTAAAATTGTAAAAGTTTTCAATTTTAAAATGTTTTACACTTTTCAATGTTATTGAAAAAATATTTCATATATGAAAAATGTTGCGAGAATCTCTTACACATTAGTCATGGGTGAAATAAATGTTTTTTTGTAGGATGGTACATAGGGGAAAAGAGAGCCATGAAGTTCGCTATCCCAAGAATTTGGCGGGAACCCACTGACCACTCAAGCAACTGCTACTTCTGCATGGTGGACCCTTCCAAACGTCGGACTGGCAAGAATGCACCTGCTATCACGTATCCGGACCTTCCTTCATCCATCGCCTTGGTGCCACACTGCCATGAGCTCCCCGTACCCACTCCTCCGGAGAGAGATCAGCCGTCTTTAGAAAAGAGCAGCAAGTCAGAGAGCGAGGAAGACGTTGTAGATCCAGATGACAATTTCAGAGGTGGAGCTGAGGAGAGAAACCCATACAACCCCGACCAAAAAGACCTCAAATACTTGATTAGAGATCATGGTCTCACCAAGTCTAATGCCGAGCTTTTGACGTCTAGGCTCAAGCAGTGGAACTTGTTGGATGAAAGTGTGCAAGTCGCAGATCAGAGGAAGCGTCACCAACCTTTTTCCAGCTTCTTCACCCGTCAAGATGGGCTCTGCTTCTGCCACAATGTGACCAGTCTGTTCGAGGCAATCGGAATCGCCTGTAACCAGAATGAGTGGCGCCTCTTCATTGACAGCTCATCCAGGAGCCTCAAAGCCGTGCTGCTCCATAATGGTAACAAGGACCCGTCTCTTCCCCTGGCTCACTTGGTGCACCTCAAAGAGGATTGCAACAGCATCAAGACCTTGCTGGACGCCTTGAAGTATGATGAGTACGGCTGGGAGGTCATAGGAGACTTCAAAATGGTGGCATTCCTGATGGATCTCCAAGGCGGTTTTTACCAAGTTTCCCTGCTATCTTTACCTTTGGGACACCAGGGACACCAAGGCGCACTAGCACAGGCGGGACTGGCCACAGCGGACCGAGTTCTCTGTGGGGAGGAACAACGTCAAGTGGGAGCCACTGGTGGACCCCCGGAAGGTGCTGATGCCACCACTGCACATCAAATTGGGCCTTATGAAACAATTTGTCAGAGCTCTAGATAAGGAGTCGGCAGCCTTCAAGTACCTTCAAGACTTCTTCCCTAAGCTGTCTGAGGCAAAGGTCAAAGCCGGTGTCTTCGTCGGACCACAGATAAAGAAGATCCTGGAGTGCAATGAATTTCCCAAGAAGCTCACTAGTAAGGAGAAAGCGGCTTGGAACAGCTTTGTCGCAGTGGTTCGGGGCTTCCTGGACAATCACAAGGCCCAAAACTATGTGGAGCTGGTTGAGACTCTGGTGAAGAATTCGGCACAATGGGCTGTAGGATGTCCCTCAAAGTCCATATCCTTGATGCTCATCTTGATAAATTCAAGGAGAACATGGGAGCGTACTCGGAGGAGCAAGGCGAGCGCTTCCACCAGGATATACTGGACTTTGAACACCGCTACTAAGGACAGTATAACGAGAACATGATGGGAGACTACATTTGGGGGCTGATTCGTGAAAGTGATTTACAGTATAATCGTAAATCTCGAAAAACTACTCACTTCTAAATCTTTTGTCGTCATTTTTGTATTACTTTAGTATAAATACATGTTAATTTTGATTCCTATGTTGTTTTTTCTGACTTTATGCGAACGAAAAGACACAAATTTGCCCGTTTTCTCATTGGAAATAGGTAAATTTCAAAATATCACTGTCCTGGTCACAAAAGCAAAGTTTGTGGGGAATAATAGCCATTTTCTATACTTTTGAGTCATAAGCAATTAGGAAATAACACTTACTACCCAGGAACAAAAATTGTGTTACATAGTGTATCCAACACTCGATGGAGCCATATGATTTATGAACAGACCACAAGTCGTTATTATCCAGACCACAACTCGATGGTGCCATATGGTTTGTAAACAGAAAACTGGAAAATCCTTCTTCACATTGTCGATTTCCATGAAAAAATGTTTTGCTTCAAAAGACTTAAAGTGGAAGTACAATTGATTGATTTCTCAACTCTTCTCGGCCCACATTAGGAATGACCTATTGGACCCCAGCAGGAGTTATCGCTGCCCTAATGGGGGAAATTAACTCAACAAACAGATCTTTATACCGGCTATTTAAATACTGATAGAGTTGAAACACAATTAAGCTGTCATATGGAGCATAAAAGCGTTGCAAGATTCAATCGCTGTTATATGTGAATAAGTTTTTAATTCCCGTATATACTCGCGTATAAATCGTGTCAAAAAGCAAACAACATAGACCCTGATCTGCCGTCGCATAATGCGCCGGCAGATCAGGGTCTGTGTTGTTTGTTCTACTGATTAGTCCTTACAAACTGCATAGATCCAGATCTGCTGGCGCATTATGCGACGGCCGATCTGGGTCTATGCAGTTTGCAGTTGGTAGAAGATTATACTCGAGTACATACGATGCGTGACCTATCACTTAAGTAAAGGTGATGTTGACATGAAAGTCAAACAAAGTCTAAGCTGATTCACTGATTCACAGGATCAGATAGGAGACAAATGTTCAGTTGGGATGATCATTTTAACCTGTACCATCAGAGATGTCTCTTAAAGTCAATACTTCACGCTCAAAACTTGCACTAAAATCAGAGTTCTTTGGAAGACTTTTAGACCTGAGAGTCATATCAAGAGTCCCAGCATCATCTATATATCACTCTCGAAAACTTGAGAGTCAGAAGTAGACTTTCCTCTCTATAAGTTTACTTGTCAGTGAAGTCGAAATATACATCAACCATTGTTTTCACAATCTACGCCAGTTTGTTTTCCATAAAAAAGTTATATTCCATTTAATCCATAGTTTAAGAATATGTTCACGATCAACTTGTATTAAGGATGTGTTCACGCTCAACTTGTATTAAGAATATGTCTACGATCAACTTGTATTAAGAATATGTCCACGCTCAACTTGTATTAAGAATATGTTCACGCTCAACTTGTATTAAGAATATGTCCACGCTCAACTTGTATTAAGAATATGTCCACGCTCAACTTGTATGCGTATCCTCAACAGCTTGGCACGATTTAATTTGTCATCCCTTATCAAAACCTGACCAATTTTTAAAAGTATTTTCAAGTCATTTCTTGGTTTGAGGTAGATAATAATGTTTCATACACAATAGGCATTTTCATTCATAAATAATTACAGGCATATAACAATTAATTTTTAAACAATTTTAATTAAAAGGATGGTCAGCAAGATAAGCAGGTTTCGTGAAGGAAAAAGATATATAAAATCAACGGCAATACATTGATTCCTGTAACTGATGTTATATTTAGAAATATTAAATTAAAAAAATGAATTACACGTTATGTACATACACAAAACTACGTATGTGTTTTGCTCTGAGTCTGTGGAAAAAAAAAACGACTTTGATATGGCAAAGGGATACATCAAGGCCATCAGGCCGAGACGTATTTATAAGCCGTATCAAATGAGTTCTTTCCCGCCACTAGTAACAAACACGAATGCGGTTTTGTTTTTATTGCATACCCCCTCTTTTACGCTTTTGAAATATATTTAGCTTTAATACATGAATGAAACTGAAAACAAAATGGGATTTATTAAAGATATATTCACTGACCCTAAAAATATCGATGCGCGGACGTCTGTGAAGACACCTAAGTAGTTCAAATCTGAGTGTGTAATACGGAAATACGCATTGAACAGCTGTTTGAGCGACAGATGAAGCATGTAAGATTAAATGGATATATAATGAAGGATAGAAACAACTGATAACTATTAGACTTTATCCCTATGTATTATTATCCTTCGTAGACATTCATTACCAGGTAGGGGTATATATATATATATATATATATATATATATATATATATATATATATATATATATATATATATATGTGTGTGTGTGTGTGTGTGTGTGTGTGTGTGTGTGTGTGTGTGTGTGTACCGTTCCATTAGTCATGTGTTGCAACCAAAGGTTGTAGTTGTAATCTACGTTCTACCTTTTACGACCACCATCTATCTGAATGAATCGCTATATCTCAAGAAACCCGATTTTTCCGATCAGTTAATACAATTTCAAAAACTCACACAAGTAATAAATGAATATTCTTAGTATAGACATGACTGTTTTCAGACAAGTCGGTTACCGGAATAAGAAGGGAAAAACAAAAATTTACAGAAAAAAGTCAATTTTGTTCAGCAAATTGCCAATGTGTCATTATTTTATTTGTACACGACATATTAAAGAGAGGAAGAGGATATGTACATTATTTTCATCCTCGAAACTCATATGTATGGAACACATAAACGTGACAAAACCAATTTCCCTGAATCTTGATAAGAAATCCCATAAGAACATTTTCTACATCCCTAAGTAATATGTTTTACCGTCGGCTGGAATGATTTTATGTTTATTCATGAAAATAAAGCTACTTAAATCCTCGGGGATAAAGTCTTATGATACAGCAATTTTACCTGGACGTAGACATGTTGTTTTTCAACCAATATGTATGCAGTCAAATACCAGATCTGTCATCACTTAGGATTCTGTAGAAGCGCGGCTTGTCTACCTGACCGCCGTTATCTGATCATTTTGGTTAATGCCCGTACATACAAGTTTCGACCATGCCAGCCGCTTGTTCCATGTGACTCCCTATTTGTTTAAAGACTAAAACGAGGATCAATCGGGATTTTGAAGGAGAATGGGGAGTAGAAATATTCGTCGTTAAAAAGTAGCTGCATTTCCCAAAAATTATTCGTTTACCTGTAAGATACGATTTCTATTAGACTGTAAATCGGAAATAAGTATATGTAACTATATTTTACGAGTTAAGATTTAAGACCTCACTTTGATCATTACACCTGGTATTTTGACTACATGACTTCAAGTAAACACAGCAGAAACCATACATTGTAATTAATCCTAACTACCGATGGTCCCTAAATTAGATTATAGTAATTGCTAATAGATAAAAATATTTAATGAACTGCCACAAGAACAAACAATTTATTTACATTTTAGGCATATATTGTCACCCTACAATTTGTAAAGTCTTCTTATGTCCTACTTTGTCTAAACCTTCACTGGCGTTCTGAGTCGACTGCATAAAAAACATTATGAACTATAATGGGTTCTTCCGTTTAAAAAATGTAAAATACTTCATAGGTTTATTTCATGAAGCAAGTTTTGGAGGATCTAATCAAGTTCAGCATGGATCCTTTTCAGAGCAAAATGGAACATTCTTCTAAATTAATGATGGATTTACATGAGGACTTTGACTTACGCTTTCTTGTATAAATAAAAACTGTTGTTGAAACTGAATGTCTGTAAGTCAGATATTTGATTCATGGTTTTATTTGAAGCGCAAAACGTGAACTGCATAGAAAATAGATCAGAGCATTCCGGTTGCAATAAAAAAATGTTTTTTTTAAGTGTACCGAACATACACAAATTGAATCTATTCACGGCTCAGAAGCCAAATCATCCTGTCGGTAGAATCGAGTAGTAGAACGGGCAGTGTACTTTGAAAACAACGTTTAAACACTTTTATTTCATCAATAAGACCTTCTGCTTCAGTTGCGACATGCAAATAAAACATTTTCTGTCATATATGTGAGAAGTGTCAAGGAAATCTGCCATTAAGTATCTGATCCGTTATCAGAACTAAGACTTGTACTCAGAAACTACTGTTCGTATTTCAAAGTATTTATTAAAGAAACCTCTCTCCTTCAAGGTTAAATTAAAAGAAAAAGAATACAATCGGGTTTTTAATTCTCCAAATGATTCAATAATTGTTCTCGAAAAACAGTCACATAAACGTTACAAAAAATAGGCATCGATATTCAACGAGATAACTGGACATATACCAGTGATGCTGGCAACTGGAAATATACCAGTGATACTGGGAACTGGAAATATACCAGTGATACTGGGAACTGGAAATATACCAGTGATACTGGTAACTGGAAATATACCAGTGATACTGGTAACTGGAAATATATCAGTGATACTGGTAACTGCAAATATACCAGTGATACTGGTAACTGCAAATATAGCAATGATACTGGCAACTGCAAATATATCAGTGATACTGGTAACTGCAAATATATCAGTGATACTGGTAACTGCAAATATATCAATGATACTGGTAACTGCAAATATATCAGTGATACTGGTAACTGCAAATATATCAGTGATACTGGTAACTGCAAATATATCAATGATACTGGTATTTTATTGTGGACACCATTGTGATTGAAACGTATACATTATAACTATTTCAGATATAGATTGCATTTGGACTTCATATATTTGTCTTTGAGTTCATCTGATTTTCACCTATGTAAATAATAAAAGACCGTCATGGCCGCTCGCTCTGTACGCCCGTGCAGTGAAGTGTGCTCTAGTGCACGAGTTAAGCGGCATTAACAATCACCACCGTCCCAATCTTTCAGTTTTGGTTGTATTTATGATACATGTCGATGTTGGAAACGGGCATGGGTTAATTGCATATCGGTACAATATAGACGAGTCAATTACTCTGCTTTTGCAAAGTGCCTGATTGAATTTCGTGTGCAGTCGTAATACCGCTGCTGTATGAAGAATACCACACACATACAAACACAAGCGCACACACATACACACGCACACATATCGATAAATAAAACCGAAAATGCAAAGCTTGTAGCATCACACATCGTCGTAAATAACTGATTTAAAACATAACTTTAAAAATATTAACTTGACCAAGTACTAACGAGAACGCTTTCAGGTGAGAAACTCTAGAGCTATGAATACAAAATGTGTTCTTTTTAAGGCAAGATAGATTTATGATCCTTCTTGTGAAATTCATAATAAAAAGAGGCAACTTCTTTGCTATTCTAAAGGCACTAATGATGCTTGCTAGTTACAGTTTGTTCAATAGTTGAGATTTAATTAGACGGCTTATCTGAATAAATTTTAATTATTTAAATGCAATTTTACCTATTACACCCAAGACTGACCTAATACCAAAGGTTTCGCTTAGTTAAATAAATAAATAAATAAATAAGCCGAGATAAGATCTGTAAACCAGTCAAATAACCATACATGAACGAAATCTCTTTTCTAAGGCGGCAAGAAAAATTTGAGATACAATTGTACAAAATTGGCAATGAGTCAAGAATTTTCTATCAAAAGTTTGAAGAAATTCTAATTTCATTGCCAAATTAGATTACACTTTCAGCCTTCCGTAAATTGGAGTTTTTTACCATCCTGGTTTGTATATCGATCAAACCTCCATAAAAATGCAGATGAACCGACCTTCTTCAGAATATGACTGTGAACATCTGTAATGTAAAAGCTATGAATCTGTATTCGAAAGTATTACCGTCTATACTCGCGTATAATTAAATTCCTAATGCAAACAACATAGACCTTGATCTGCCGTCGCATAATGCGTCGGCATATCAGGATCTATGTTGTTTGTTCTACTGATTAGTCCTTACAAACTGCATAGACTTAGATCTGACGGCGCATTATGCGAGGGCAGATCTGGGTCTATGCAGTTTTCAGTTGGTATGAGATTATACGAGAGTATAAACGGTAAGCAAAGAGATGACCTTTTGCATTCAGATCTTGATTTCCTAACTTCTTTTTATCAGCAAGGATTTTTCTCTCGACAACAAATCGTTCAAGTAGGTCAAATGACATCAGAAGTCATGCATGTAATAAAATCAATATTCTGTATCAGGTAAACACATAAGATCAAGATTCTGACACAGGAAAATTTACATACTATTTAAATTTGTTCACATAATTGTTTTTCATTTAACTTATTTTACTTTAGTTCTTTCACGAAACTATCTTACATGTTTGACCATATGAATGTACTACCAAAAGGTAAATAACAGATTCCATTCTCAGTTAGAACGTTTCGTTTTAAGTTAAAAGTGAAAGAAAGGGAAGACCCTCATTAAAGAAAGAAGAAGGTTTCTCTAAAATGTCTAAAGGATATATTGTCGGGGGAAGTGGAGAATACAAACGTTCCATTAATGGGAAGCACAATGCAATTTTAAAGGAGTTGTACACACACCATTCAGCCATTCCTCTTTATTTCGGAAATAATTGCGACAAAAATTTCAGAATGAAAAGTAAATCTAAGGTTTCTTCAAAAGACCACTGTACAAAATGATTAACAAATACTAGCACGACACACAACTAATCCCCATCATTTTGGAAATAATCGTACCAGACTTTCTCAACGGAACACACTAATGAATTGAGAGCTGAATATTCCTGGAGTTTAATGGATTCATGGTAGGATAGACTGTTAGGATGATATCCAATTACATTATAGGCCAGTTCTGATTATTATTTTTTCTCTATAGATTCCTTGATTTGCACTGTCTCCTTCAAGTCAATCGTGTTCTTTAATATTTCCAGGTGGGTGTATAGGACAATGGAGTCCAAAATCAAAATTCGTTACAGAGAATTGTATATACATACTGCTTAAATCAATCCAAATTCTTCAAGTATAAACTAATATTTCCATCGAGACTTTTATATTTTAATGTTTATTTACTAAAATATATCCCTTAAAGGTCAACTATGGAGCTTTTTGTTTAAACTTATGTCTGAATCTTTAATACTGGAAAACCCCATATCCGTTATTCCTGTAAAATTCTGTTCCGTGTTTTGCAAATTATTTAGTGTAGATGGGTTAACTACACTAAAGTTGGAGCAAGCATTACCTCCCCCTGATTCGTTGGCGGAAGTGATGCAGCTGTGGAACAATGCGCTCACTAAAGTAGTAAAAATAGTGTTAGAGATTGCAGAAAAAAATGAAAACATAAAGAGGTATTTTAGTGAAATTGAAGTGAAATGACTAAAGCTACCGCGTGTAGCCCACCTACATACTATGTAGCCATTGATGGGTTAATAAAAATGAATATAAAAAATAAAGAAATGGAATGGTGTGCATTGTTGTGAAGAATTATGATGACATTCTGCAGAGCAATAATCTATCGCCATGCTCTGTCTGATATTTGCATTATGTCTATCTCTCCATAATTATTAGGCAAGGCACGAGTAGAAACAAAATATGAAGAAATGTGCTTTCGATTTTAAATTATTTACCCTTATGTGGATGAGTACAACTTATTCTTCCTTCCTTTATTTCATTCACTTCATTTTCTTTCTTTTTTCCCCTCAATATTTACTCAGAGGTTTCAGTTGTCTGAATCTTTGTCTGAATCCCTACTCAGCGTTTAGAAAGACTGACTGACTTTCCTGTCGACCTTAGTTCAATCGGTTCCTATTTTCTGCGCCTGTACTCCCCCATTAGGTAAGAAAAAGAAAAAAGAGACATTTTTTCTATTCTTGCTCGCAAGTTTTGACCGTATGTTGGAAATAAGAACGATATTTCCTTCAGAAAAACCAGTGCATCAAATGCATCCAAAGTAACAGATAGTCAGTGTATTCTGCAATGACATCATAATGCATTAGTCAAGGGAGATAAGGCAGTCGATAATATTGTACTTAGTCACTCTGCATTAAGTTTAGGGAAAAATATTTGGAATTGGGTAGAAATAGATTGTACGGTAAACGTGTATTTTTAATTCACACATATTGGTCCAAAAATTCATAAAAAATTGACATACTGTCACTTTTCTCCATGTGTATCCCTTCAACCTCCAAGAAAATGGAAGATTTCGTTTAGATTGCATTGATTCCATTCTGAGTTATTCTTCTTGCTGTCTTGATTGTGATGCAATAATTCTACTTTGAGATTATATCACTGGGAACCATTTTAACATGCAATTTTGTGGCTATTTGCTCCTAATGCAGCTTATTAGCTCGCTGTCCGTGCCATCAGGCCGCCATGTTATGATTTTTTTATTTATTTTTTTTTTTCACGTTTGAAAGAATTAAAGAATTAACAAATGTTAAACATATACTATATATTTTAATGGTTTTATTCATATTAGTTGATTTTACTTTATGTACCTTGCATTTTGCTTACAGGGCCAAATGTCTTTCCTATAGACAGCATTGGCATGTGCTATTTTGAAGCAGGTTTTCGATTTTACGCCATTCCTCTAGACGTTTTGTTTGTGTTTTTTCGAGGGCGGCCATGTTTTATTTACCTTTGATGACATACTAGTAATCAAGCTGGACGCCGATTTAGCGTTTTGAAGATTTTGCAGTTAAGTTGTAATATTTACGCAAATATACCCATGAAAAGCCTGCACCTGGTATTCAGCTCTGGCTAACGGCAGATGTTTGCAAGTGTTTGTTATTTTGTAGTTCAGATGAGATTGATTGCTTAGTGTTCTTATCTTATTCGGGATGTATTCTCCTTGAACCTAAATCCTCGTGCATTCCTTTTCTATCAACTGAATGATTACAATAAGATTTTATAGGACAAAGAGCACCTTCTCTCTGTGATTACGCCATTTGGGGCAAGGGTCGATACAAAGATGGTCAAAGAGGGCACTTGTAATATTCATAATCGATACTGTTATGCCCGTTTTATGACTTGAGCAACAATATATCATCAAGCAGTCTATTCTTGACGGAACAACAACTATAAAACTTGCTCGTCATTTTTATCTGTTGGTTGCTTCTCATAAAACATGATCATAAATATTTCTTTTTTGCAGTCTGTTTCTCTCCATATGATGGATTTTTCGCGTAGGATGAATAGTAGATACGTGTAAATTTATGTTCTCCTTTCCGAAATATACGTTGATTTCGTCCAGCCGTTAGTTCAGTTCAACAATAATTACCATTATATATTCATAAGAAAGACCTTTAAAAGATGCACACACAATTATGTGTACACGAGCGTAATATATTGATTATAAATTAAAGACATTCCATATGGCAGGTTTTTCTTTAAAATATATCCCTTGTAATATGTTCTAAGGGGTTCTAAAAAATCCGATTTCCTAATATTATTTTCTGATGTTTTCACAAAACTACCAACAACATACGTCTTAATCATTTAAAAAATTATTTGGAAGCTATTTTAACTTCCATCATATATCCAGAGACATATATACACACGTATGTATTATATGTGTATCTTGTATGTCGAATTATCCAAGTCGATAAAAAAAGAGATAAAAGTTACATCTTCATATTGCCTTTTCAGACTTATAGATTGCTCAGTCCACTGGCTCTTTCATACTTATAGATTGCTCAGTGCACTGGCTCTTTCAGACTTACAGATTGCTCAGTGCAATGGCTCTTTTAGAGTTATAGATTGCTCAGTCCACTGGCTCTTTCATACTTATAGATTGCTCAGTGCACTGGCTCTTTCAGACTTACAGATTGCCTAGTCCATTTGTTCTTTCAAACTTACAGATTGCTCAGTGCAATGGCTCTTTTAGAGTTACAGATTGCTCAGTGCACTGGCTCTTTCAGACTTAAGAATTGTTCAATCCACTGGCTCGTTAAGACTTACAGATTGCTCAGTCCACTGGCTCTTTCAGACTTACAGATTGCTCAGTGAACTGTCTCGTTCAGACTTACAGATTGTTCAGTCCCCTGGCTCTTTCAGACTTACAGATTGCCTAGTTCATTGGTTCTTTCAGACTTACAGATTGCTCAGTGGATTGGCTTTTCAGACTTACAGATTGTTCAGTCCTCTGGCTCGTTCAGACTTACAGATTGTTCAGTCCCCTGGCTCTTTCAGACTTACAGATTGCTCAGTCCACTGGCTCTTACAGATTGCTAAGTGCAATGGATCTTTTAGAGTTACAGATTGCTCAGTGCACTGGCTCTTTCAGACTTAAGAATTGTTCAGTAGCCTGGCTCTTTCAGACTTACAGACTGCTCAGTCCGCTGGCTCTTACAGATTGCTAAGTGCAATGGCTCTTTTAGAGTTACAGATTGCTCAGTCCACAGGCTCTTACAGATTGCTAAGTGCAATGGCTCTTTTAGAGTTACAGATTGCACAGTCCACTGGCTCTTACAGATTGCTCAGTGCAATGGCTCTTTTAGAATTACAGATGGCCCAGTGCACTGGCTCTTTCAGACTTAAGAATTGTTCAGTCCCCTGGCTCTTTCAGACTTACAGATTGCTCAGTCCACTGGCTCTTTCAGACTTACAGATTGCTCAGTGAACTGTCTCTTTCTGACTTACAGATTGTTCAGTCCCCTGGCTCTTTCAGACTTACAGATTGCCTAGTCCATTGGTTCTTTCAGACTTACAGATTGCTCAGTGGATTGGCTTTTCAGACTTACAGATTGTTCAGTCCTCTGGCTCTTTCAGACTTACAGATTGCTCAGTGAATTGGCTCTTTCAGACTGACAGATTGCTCAGTCCACTGGCTCTTACAGATTGCTAAGTGCACTGGCTCAATGGTCGTTTTCTTCTTTAATTTATAACGTTCGTTTTGCCTTTTTCGAATGACACATTTGTTATACATTACTATTATTTAAGGCTCTTTTGATCTACATATATGCACGTGATGATGACCAAAGCGCACTAACAAGTCGAATATGGCTTCAATAATATCAGCAAACTGTCAACGTATAACCTACCTACATCCGCTACTCACTTGGTAAGTCTTTCACCGTGATAAATATGCCCCAACGGAGTAGCCAGCATTATCACATTTCAAGTGAACGTGCATCAACAAATTGATATCGTTTCGCCGTTTTCCTTGGTGTACTGAAGTGTCGAATTCCCGAGTCCTTGGAGAGGGTTGTTGTTTTGAAAATATTCAAAGACTCCGTGTTTCTCCCGACATGTTCTGGAAAAATAGTTTACACATTTTATTTTGTTTGAATCGTCGGATTTTTTTGTCCTTTAATCAGGCGCACTGGGTTAATGTTCAATCATTTTGTCATTAATTTTCTTTATAGCAAAGCTCGAACTACTTCCTCGTATGGCTTCCTAAGCATGTTGCCTTCAGAGATCACGGTTTCCGGTCTAATGCAATTTCCGATCCAGTGTACGGAGGCCGTTATATTTGTTGAATTATACTCTCTTCAGGTAAATAATCAGAGCCACACTATGGAAAATTTGGTGTCATTGCGTGACTGAAGAACTTGAGAAGACCAGTTACTTTCATGTTCCTACATAGGAATTTGTCTGATTTATACATAGGATGAACGAATTGATGCTTTCATGTAATATCCGAATGCAGTAGCACTTCGAAACAGCCAAAAGTCAGTATTTTCGTTTTATTTTAGCTGCATTGCTGTGTTTTACATTTGCAAGATTTATTAAGATCGCGGAAATCTGTTTCATTAGTGCATTTCAATGTACAAGACAATATTTACATTTGTTAAATAAAACTTTTTCTTATCATTGTGTCTTGAGTTTTGTGGATATGTCACGGGTTTTCGATTTACTTCCATGCCGGAAGAATTTAAATTTCTCATTTAACAACATCGCCATATTGCTGGAGGGGGCATGTACGGTTACCTTTGTCTGTCCGTCCGTCCTCTCACTTCCAGTCACCTGCCGTCCGTTGCGAATTTCTTTTCCGCTCAGGAACGTGTGAAAGTATGGATTGAAAGTAAATTTGAAGTTCGATTTTCATCATTTTCCGACAACATTTCATGGAGTCATGACCCCTGTTTTATTTAAAACTTTACCTTCAAAAGTATCACAATGATGGGGGCATCAGTTCGCCTTTGACCCTGTTTTTACGTAAGCTGAATTTTGTTTTAAAAATCCGGAATCTTCCACCAGTGTGTTTCTTCTTACTTTAAAAAAATGTCCTCTCCTGGCGCACTCCAACCATGTATTAAAGAGAGTAATGTAACAGAGTTCACAACATGAGCTACCATCTGTCAATATTTGTTATAAATTTACTATTTACAGCGCTCCTGTTTTTTTAAAAAGATGTCATAGTTTCACGGAGAAAAGCTAGATACTGAATCTCTGTTTATATTAAGATGAGTATGTTGTATGTAATAATGTAATATTCCACATCTTATGTATACACTGTAATAATGTAATATTCCATATCTTAGGTATATACTGTAATAAAGTAATATCCCACATATTACGTTTATACTGTAATAATGTAATATTCCACATCTTACGTATATACTGTAATAATGTAATATTTCACATGTTATGTATATACTTCCGTCGAATTAAATTGCAAACCGCACTGACCCAGATCTGGCGGCGCATTTTGCGACTGCAGATTAGAGTTTATGTTGCTTGCAGTTGGACCCAACTTATATGCGAGTATATACGGTACCCTGTTATGTATATGAAGGTTAATAATACCACCTTACACTATTGAGCCCGTAACTGCCAAACCTCCGAATCACTGAGGAATTTGTGTCTGCGAGAGAAAAAGACCAAAGTAAAGATTTGTGTGTAACTAGTAAATTAATTTCAAAAGACATTTATCCACGTATCTATGCTTTTTAATTAACATGTGCTGAGTGTATTTGGAAGAAAATGTATCGACTACTAACGGTATGACTATTTGTGAAACAGTTTACACTATTTTATCAAATTACAATTTTCACAAGATCGTGTCGTTGTTGGGGTTTGTCTAAAGGGATATAGTTTAGTAGAAGTAGTCAAGTGCACCTTTTTTTTTTAAAAAAAACCCTCTGATTAGAAATCTCGTTTGCCTACAAATACTTCCGTCAGCACATAGTTAGCAAATCCTGCCTTCACAAACTGAAAATTATCATTTTGATTCCTATGTGACACCGAGTTCTCCTCATCAGGAAACTGTTTAATTATTCCCGAAGGTGTTTGGAGAATTCGATGAAAGTGATAATTTAAGGGCAGAAATGCTATTGGTTTTTTTTTTTTAATTAAGGAATGTTCGCAATGTTAACAAATGCATGTCTCAGTTAAAACAACCCTTACATCGAGCGCGGTCTCAAAAGAATAGAGATCAGCTGTAACTATATATTGTTATGGTAGATGGAATAAAGTTAACACTATTGCCTGTGGGAAAGTTAAGTACAATGGGCTCATTATCTAATGGTTGTACCCGCACAATACGTTTCAGCACTTTCATCAACAAGTAATATACTTAAACAAAACATTAGCTTGTACCTCGGTAAAGGCATCGTGAATATAGTTGAGAGATGTTTTTCATTACCATCCATTAGGAATTCGAATCAGCCATAATATAACGCACTTTCCTAAAATGTCAAATGTGAGGTTTAAATGATAAAAAAAAGTTTTAAAAAATCAATAGTTTTTTTTTCCTTGGTGAAAGGTACAAGATGATTATATATATATATATATATATATATATATATATATATATATATATATATATATATATATATATATATATATATGAAGAGAGAGAGAGATAGACAGAGAGAAAAATACAAATATACACCAAACAGAGCGGAAAGGGCTGTCCCTACTACAGAATACAGAAATCAAGCAAGGTATATGGAAGCTATTATAGAGAATTACAAATATATACCAGACAGAGTGTGTGTGTGTGTGTGTGTGATTGTGTGTTGAAAAATGTCGAAAATTTAATTGGTCGCTAGTGGAAAAAAACATCTGTACATTTATGTTTTACCCAATAACCAGTTTACTTTCATGAGCATTGCAGTCCTGTAAAGACTACATTGACATGATTGATGCACACTTGCACTTGCAAATTATAAAACAAGGCAAGTCACTCTCATTAAATCTAACACACTTGCACTTGCATATTATAAAACAAAGCAAATCACTTTCATTAAATCTAACACACTTGCACTTGCATATTATAAAACAAAGCAAATCACTCTCATTAAATCTAACACACTTGCACTTGCATATTATAAAACAAAGCAAATCACTCTCATTAAATCTAACACACTTGCACTTGCATATTATAAAACAAAGCAAATCACTCTCATTAAATCTAACACACTTGCACTTGCATATTATAAAACAAAGCAAGTCACTCTCATTAAGTCTAACACACTTGCACTTGCATATTATAAAACAAAGCAAATCACTCTCATTAAATCTAACACACTTGCACTTGAATATTATAAAACAAAGCAAGTCACTCTCATTAAATCTTACACACTTGCACTTGCATATTATAAAACAAAGCAAGTCACTCTCATTAAATCTAACACACTTGCACTTGCATATTATAAAACAAAGCAAGTCACTCATTAAACCTTACACACTTGCACTTGCATATTATAAAACAAGACAAGTCACTCTCATTAAATCAAACACACTTGCACTTGCATATAATAAAGCAAAGCAAGTCACTCTCATTCAATCTTACATGATTTGCTTTGTTTAGACGCGAAAGGACTTCCGAAATGGTCAGAAAGATGTCTTGTTTCAAACCAGCTTGTTTGTTATAACAACAATCTAGATGACACTGAGATAATAAGAAATCATAATCACGTAGCATGACTGCATTGTTTCAGTTGAAGTCCCAAGATTCTCCGATTCGTTAATAGTTACATGTACAACCGTATTATATAAATCAGTGTAGTCACATCATTTTTCCTTTCCGTGCAACTTTTTCAATATGTTGGAGTCATACAACTACATTCGCTATAAATAAGATTTAGTTCCTTGAAGATTTTTTAAAAAGTCAATAATATTTTATTGTTTTTATTATCAATTTTGGCTGATATGATTGCCACAGTAAGAATGATAAGGTAGCGATTAACTTTATAAAAGGTGATTTTGCTTTTTAGGTGAAAAAGAAAGTCATTGAGAACGAGTAGTGTCTGCAATTAAAAGAAAGAAATAAAATTGAATGGTCCGAAATTTGCTACTTAAAAATCTGTAGAGCTGATTTACAAGTTCAGTCATGCGTTCTTTGGCCGCATCGATTTTCACAGTCCAGCCAATTTCGGTTCTGAAACTTTCCTCTTGTGGAAGAAATTAAATTCTGTAGGTTAAATATCCCTATTATGCCATGTCAATCAAAGAATTTCAGGCAGACTGGTGTAGCAATTATTCAGATCCAATAACTCTTGACTAATGAAGTCCTATTGACTGGTCCTTCCCTCTAACGCACTGATTTATCCGACGTATCATTTTTACCCGTGTACAACCATCACCCACGTACAAAATGCATAATGCGCCGCAGATCAGGGTTTACTCTGTTCGCTGAAAATTACGAGTAGAATGAACACTGTTGATTCAAATCATTGTGCTAGTACAGATCTTGGTCTATACTGTTTGGAGTTGGATGCGTATTATATGAGAATTAAATAATGTAATATTGCCAATATTATTGGGATTATGGCCCTGTTTCAAATTTGCAAACTGATTACATTATTCCTATCTTTTCCACAAATCTCGTTGACGCAGTAAAAACCAGATGTAATGTAAACACGCAGAATATATATTTAACAAAAAGAAACTCATCTAAGTCAAGATAGGAAAGACTCTTGTAGAGATGCTTCTGAATGAATTCACAATGAACTTCATAGCAAAATTTACATTTAATGCGAAGCACACATTGAATGATATAATCAGGGGTACAGCTCAGGAGAAGCACTGGAATTACAAGGGTTGGACCATGTCTAGAAGAAAAAAAGTAATAGTCCACTTCATTATTTTCTTGAACGATGCCAAATACTGGCCGCCTGATGGTCCATTCTGCGGAAAATCTACGGTATGTACTCGCGTATAAGTCGGGTCTAACAGCAAGCAACATAGACCCTGATCTGCCGTCGCATAATACGTCTGTAGATTAGTGTGTATGTTTTTTGTTATACTGATTAGGCCTAGTATAATGCGCCGTCAGATCTGGGTCTATACAATTTGCAGTTGAATCCGACTTATGACCGAGTATAAACGATATATTAAAACTTCTGTCAGCGGTGCCAAAATTTGGCGGTTATCTGGAATGGATTTGTTGGTGGAGATGATATTGGGAGTAAAACCAAGACGTGTCCCTGAAAGACACTTTTGAATAAATTAATTTTTGATGATCCGTAATGTTGGCAATAACTATTTTCCTGCTAAACGGCACCCAAATATACGCAATACTGTACCAAAGAAAACCGTGAACGGAAGCATTTACATTAATTAAATTTTAAAGATATATTATTTTGACTTTTCATAGAGTATTTAATAACGATCACACTCTCTTCGACAACCGACTGTACACAAATTTCTTTGATTATTCGACTCGATTGTTCCGTGCCAGACTCTTGAGATTGTTCCTTGCCAGACACTTGAGATTGTTCCTTGCCAGACACTTGAGATTGTTGGCATTTGAGAGTATACAATGGAAAGGTTCAAGATAAATCACGCGGTTCTTTTATCGGTACTTTTTTTAGAACATAAAAGAGGCTATAAACCTACATCCTATGGCAATTTAGAGACCACGATGTCTGGAACTGAACTCAGTGGGGAGAGAAAATCACAATTAAAAGTTTCAAAAACTCGAAAAGACGAGTATTTTGAGCTCAGTGTTTTGTTGAAATACCATGCAGTAAAATGGTTTTAATTACACGTTGCTAAAGACGGTGGTATTTTATTCTTGTGAGTTTCAATTATCCATACATATGTGTTTTTTGTTTGTTTTGTTGTTTTGTATTTTTTTTAAGAAGACAAAGCTGGCTACAAATATACACCTGTTAGTTACTAAGAATCTGTCCGTTTGTACTTGTGTATATATACATATAAAAAAAATCAGCAGAAGATGGGTCATTTTAAGAAAATGATTCAATAGGACGGTAGAAGGGCTTAGTATCGCTCGCAATGTGGATAAATGGATTATTAAAACTAGTGCGCCCTATGAATGATTGACTCACTCAATCACTTTACTAATAAAGTTTCCTGTTGGTCATCTGACGAAAATAAGTAAAAACCACCCGAAAAGACCACCCCTCCTATTGTTCTGGGATACTCACTCATTGGATTGTTCAACATCAATAACAAAATTATTTTAAGGCTTTGTCTGTTGTGGGACATTTTCAAAAAGGGCAGTTAGATGATAATTTGGAGTTCTTGAAAGAGTTTCGGCTTATACAAAAAGTTACGATTCTTCAGCTTGTATTTATTGTGATATTATATTTTTGCATTCTTAAAACCACTTTGAAATTTAACGTGTAATTTTTTACACATGTAGCCGGTCACTACTAACATTTTAACTGTATTTATAGAAGTATTTAGACGACCATTTTTGACACAAAATGACTTCAGTCATGCAGACGTGACGTGCCGTAAAACGATATTGCATCATCATATTTTAAGGTCGATGGAGTTATTTCCCTTATACAACGATTGCTCGAGCCAGCTGCATATGCTTTCATTGCTCAGAATGTTAGAGCTAATCCAAATCAAATACCTAGGGGCTAGTGTAATTTATAAATAACCAGCCATTGATGAATTTATTGGGATCATCCACTGTACAGAAAAGGGTACGGTGAAAAACTAATGAAATAATTGTTGTTCAAACCTCTAGGAACATACCTAATTCGAATACTGAAAACAGAGTAAAAACGGGAGAAAAGAAAAATAACGAATTTGATTTCTTCAAAAGATCTCACATTTTTACCACTAATTCATTTGTATGTTCATCCATCCATCCATCCATCCATCCATCTATCTATCTATCTATCTATCTATCTATCTATCTATCTATCTATCTATCTATCTATCTATCTATCTATCTATCTATCTATCTATCTATCTATCTATCTATCTATCTATCTATCTATCTATCTATCTATCTATCTATCTATCTATCTATCTATCTATCTATCTATCTATCTATCTATCTATCTATCTATCTATCTATCTATCTATCTATCTATCTATCTATCTATCTATCTATCTATCTATCTATCTATCTATCTATCTATCTATCTATCTATCTATCTATCTATCTATCTATCTATCTATCTATCTATCTATCTATCTATCTATCTATCTATCTATCTATCTATCTATCTATCTATCTATCTATCTATCTATCTATCTATCTATCTATCTATCTATCTATCTATCTATCTATCTATCTATCTATCTATCTATCTATCTATCTATCTATCTATCTATCTATCTATCTATCTATCTATCTATCTATCTATCTATCTATCTATCTATCTATCTATCTATCTATCTATCTATCTATCTATCTATCTATCTATCTATCTATCTATCTATCTATCTATCTATCTATCTATCTATCTATCTATCTATCTATCTATCTATCACAACCTTACAAGCGATGGACAGTTAGTATTATACATTGTTCATGAGTATGCCGTGCTTGAATTTATTAAATCAAATTTAAGACTTTTATCATCTAAGACGCATATAGTTGTAAACAACAGTATAGATGATACAGATGTTCCCCGCGCTAACAAGGTATATATACATAAAATATATAGAATCATTAACGCCACATAAGAATTTAAAAAACAAAACAAACTTGAAATGTGTCCAGATGACACGGATTCCCCCAACAGCATAATATAATTGAAATAGCCCCGGTTCAGTTGCAAGTACAAACTTCTTAGTTAAACAGGGGTCATAAGTTGGTTGCTTTTTCACAGACAATATGAAAATTGAACTTGATCTAGTTATCTTGATATTAAAGTTGATATTAAATTTGATTTACTCCCATAGTGTCTTTCAGAAGTTATCGAAGGGTCAGATGTTCATTTTATGTGGTCTTAGAGGCGGAGGAAACGGTAGAACACAGAGAAAACCACCGACCTTAGATGGGCTACCCATACTCTTGCACATGTTGGAAAAGGGGATCGAATCCGGGACCATATAGGTGCAAATCGAGCGTGTTACCACTGCGCTATCCATGTCGAACTTGGCCTAGATCTTCCTGATATTAACCCTCATACCAAATTTGGTTTTACATCCTTCAAACGTTATCGAGGAAACAAATTTGTGACGTAAGTATGGGGTGAACATGGGTAACACTTGAATGTTTCCCCATAAAATGACGGGAGCATAGGAAAGGTTCGTTTAAGATGACGTAATGTAAGGAACAGCACTTGTAACTTTAGCTACTTTAAACAATCCCAAAACGATAATCTCCGGTATTCAAGACGAGTAAATGCCACAGATAAATCCCTTAGTCAAAAACATACATATGGTGTCTGTCTCTTTAAAGCGATAGCTGATTTCTAACTTGTATGTATGTATGTATGGATGGATGGATGGATGGATGGATGGCCAGAGGACTGAAAGGATGGCTGTCTGAAGGAATGGTCATTTTGTGTTTTGTGTGGAGCGTGTTCACTGAAGTTGTTTGTTCATACATGATGTTTAAAATTCATAATCAACCAACATAATAAAAAGCTCCCCCCCCCCATTTCAATTAGAAAGTATATAGAATAAGATAGGACCTTTCTAATACGACGAAACTTGTCAAAACTGATATTACTTTCCATAGATCTCTGTCAGATTTGAATGAATAATTCAGTCACAATAATTTAACAAGTATTTTAGTAACCACTCCGACTGTGACCAAATATTTATTAACAACCTATTTTTTATTTCAACATTGATTGAAATGGAACGTGATTACATTACTAAATCGTAACCTGCCATAAATTACCTTCAATATAGCTAAATGACCTTCAGTATGGCTAAATGAGACGTTTATAAACGATTAGAAGAGATGCAGGAATAGTATTAAACACGACTTACCTTATATACACTTTCTTATTTGAGCAAAGCACAAATTTATTATAAATATGCACATTTTCTACTGATTTAATTTTTATTATCCATTACTCCTGCCTTTTTCATGTATTTTCCGTTCGTACAGAATATTTCGTCGAAACAAACACAATGACATTCTATGTCAGTTTAGTTTCAAGTTTTATCCCAGTCTATTAAGGCTCAATGTAGACACGTTTCCATAGATTTTTTTTGTTCAATCAAAATTCCATGTTCATTAATATCTAGTCCGAAACCGTTTCAACTGACAAGACTTTATTACTTTTATAAGTGATCTATTCAAGTGCCAGATTTCCCAATCCACCAATATACAAAGAAATATGCTGTTCTTTAGAAGGATGATCCTGAAAAAGACAAAACTTGATATTTGTCTGTTTTTGAACCAGTTTAATAACATTTTAGTACACATATTTGACATGGGGCAACGTTCGCTCAGGAATTAAATTCAATATGACACGAGGATTTAGCAAGATTACTGGATAATGATATTTATATTATTATATTCCACACAACATAGATATCACTAAAACCACAAACTGTCTGAGGGTCGTCGCCAGATCTACTGGTGCAATGAACTTAGATAAACGTTCTAACATGGATTAAGGTATGTTTACTCTGCCCGACCTCAAATTCATTATGTAGACATTGAGTAGTCAGGCTGCACCTATGAGAAGAATTATCTTGAGAGCATAATAACCAAGAGAAAAGTAGTTTGCGTCATTTGATAACCGTATCACGTGATTTTCAAACAAGACATTAAGGTACTATATTTTAATTAATAGGGAAACTTAAACATACCAAAGTCTGTTTATGCGTTTTGTTTTCATTGTGGCATTGAATAACGTCATATGTGCATATGCAATGACAATTTTATTTAGATCTTTGTTTTCATTGTGGCCTTGAATAACGTCATATGTGCGTATGCAATGACAATTTTACGTGTACAAAGTACGTGTAACAGTCAACACCAAGGGCAAGAAACACAAAGTACGTGTAACAGTAAGCACCAAGAAACACAAAGTACGTGTAACAGTCAGCACCAAGAAACACAAAGTACGTGTAACAGTCAGCACCAAGAAACACAAAATACCTGTAACAGTCAGCACCAAGGGCAAGAAACACAAAGTACGTGTAACAGTCAGCACCAAGGACAGGAAACACAAAGTACGTGTAACAGTCAGCACCAAGGGCAAGAAATTAAGATACAAGTGACGCAAGAAAAGTTCTTATCCCTGTAAACTCAAAAAAAAAAAAAAAAAAAAGAAAAGAAAAAAAGAACAAAGAAACATCCAAGTTTAGGTTGAGGCATATTAAAATTATCTACACCTAGAAAATGTTGATATTGAAGTACGTTAAAGATGTCACCATAGTAAATACGTCAAACTGATAAAAAGGAGGGGATCAACGAACCAGGTTCGTCGCTATGCCAATCATTGTAATATAACCCTCTTCATTGGATTTTACTAATGAATCAATGGGGTATTGACCTAGAGAAGACGTTTTTACAGTAATTTATTTCCGACATCCAGATGTTGTGAACTAAGTCACTGAGATATTTGAATGACAAAGAAGAAGAAAAAAAAAGTGAAAGAAAATTCGCAGGTTACTTGCTTGAAATAAATCTAGAACACAGGGCTCAGGGAAACGGCCTTGGGACGAGTGAGTTGCAACAGATACTCGTCTCTGTCATCAGTTTACTCAGCAAAAGACACTTATCCACTACACTAAATAAGCCCTTACTAAAAAACCACAAGCACCCAAAGCAAGTTTCATATTAAATGGGTCCAAAATATGAAAATATTATGTTTGGAGTGAACATAGCGATTTGACAACCGTTCTAATACATGGCCCCTGAAATAAATATATAATACAAGTACAGGTTTGTAACTCAAGAAACTGCAGTTTCACACCTATCTCTCGACTTCTTAACGGTTTTTGCGTTTACAGTGACACTTGTCAGTAATTTAGGTGCCATTTTAATGTGGAGAAGTTTTGCTTTTCAACAAGCAATCTCATATTTTTATGCATTAGATAAGTTAGGAAGTGAAAAGTCAGTAAATGTTACAATGTTATGGATTTTCGTCTGGTCAGATATTGTCAAGTTCGCTCCAGACCACCGGTATTTTCAATACTGTGCAGCTGTATTCATATATTGTCATGTTAAAGTGAAGACGACAGCAGATTTTTCGTTGACTTAATTTGAAAGAATTCCTAGCGTCTCCGCAATTTTCACCAACTTTCGTACGAAGTAATCCATTTTAGTCAAACCTCCATTTCTGTAGAAGATTTCTGACTGGTCAAAAGAACTTGAAGGTTATGTTGTCATTACCCCAGTTACAAATTACGACCACGTGAACTGTTTTCTCGACATCACGTGCTTTATACATAGATTTCAATGGCATGCATTGTGTGAAAGTCAGTGGAAATCTGAGGAGACACTTAAAATACTTATTTCGAATGTAAGTTAGCAATATATTTCTAGAAATATCTGCTGGTTTATTCACTGTGGTGTGAGACTGTTACAATAAAGCTGCACAGTCTTGAAAATGCCCATGACCTGGGGGAACATACACTTGATCAGACGAAAAATCACAACGTTTTCACATTCTCTGGCTCTTAACTTATAATATGTCTTAGCTCATAAAGATATGTGATAGCTCGTTATGAAAAAAAATGTCTCCACATTTAAATGATCCCTAGATTAATGAAAAGTGTCGATGTCAACACGAATACGATTATGAAATCGAGGGCTAGGTGTGAAATAGCAATTTATTGATTTAGTATACAAACCCTGTGTCTTATTACATATTTATATTAGGGATCATGTATTATAAGAGTTTTATACCCGGTGTCCATTTTAGTATCGAGTTTGCGTCGGGTACCTGTGCGAAAAATAAAATCGGCTTCATTTCCGACATGTTCTGGACTGATAACAAGAAGGCAAAATAGGCTAAAGTAACTGATAATTGACGAACGCTAGCTGTTAGGCGCTGTTAAACTTCGCGCTTGTTAAGGGTTGAACATGCATACAGATTTGTTCTGAAGGTGCGAATCTGCACCTATTCGGCCCAGGGACGAGTAAGTAGTACAGTCTTCCTCGGCACAACCAATTTTAACCCGATCAGAACGATAGAACAAATGGTTTTCCTGAGTCTAGGGACACAGTGTTTTAAATGGAGTATGCATCATGAATGTCTACACTATTCGTTTGAACTCATAGGTAGAAAAAATTGTGTTGGCCTTTATCTTCTAGCGCGGTATGCAACAGTTTATCTGAGTCTACTGTGTTGGGAGTTGGATGCGCCTTAATCATGGGGAAATAAGTATAGTCAGTGTAACTGCCTGCACTGAAGCATGTGTCATTTATTTTATCATAATACAACTTGATCTACAATAAAACTTGGAGTTGTATATACAATAAACGATTATGTGATATAATGATTGCCTTAAATTCTTGCAAAACAGGTTATCTATACACCTCATATCTCTCTATTACCACCTGACGAACTGTATTATCCATATCCTTAAATAATAATATATGTGCCACATACAACATTTAGCAATATGATATTCTAAAGAGGAGACAGGGCGTGAAATTTTTTCGTCACCCGATGATAACAGTTCTAATCTTCACATTTGGGTTTCTGTTTATATTTGAAGAAAGCGATGATTGTTTAGCGCCGCGAGAAGTTATAGACTGCTACCCTGGTTTGCAAAAGACTGTGTCCTTGTTGTTGGAAAGGTGAGGCGCTAACCAGTCATTTGGAAAACAGAAATAAATTATACATAATATGTTTTATAGCCCAGTTTGGGGAAAATAAGTGATGTTGTCAGAACTCTATCATTTCAATGGTTGTAGACTGAATAGTGAATTAGCAGGTGTCCTACAAGAAATCATCCGTTTTGAAAGGAAAATTGAAATGGCAGTTGACCCCTGAAATCAGACCGGGAGCTGAGAATTATAATTACAAATCATCAGTCAGCATATACGAGAGAGAGAGAGAGAGAGAGAGTAGTTACGGAATCTATCGTATAGTTTGACACATCTATTACATTAGATATATGAGCACTTTCTTTCAAACTGTAGTAACTCTAATTACCACATACTTAACCAAGTTTTAGTTTGTACAATATAGAACTTTTTACACTGTGCTACATACACGTCTCTTCGTAGCTTCTTTGCCTTTCAACTGGACATAAGTGTCAAAAAGAGTATCAATCGTTTCCCCACTGCAATAAAAATAACTTGACCACTTCTTGAGTATTGAAAATTGAAGAAAGTCATGTGGTAAGCGTTTGCGAAAAAATTCAAAAACAATTATGTGAGTATTATTCACAGTGACAATATTATTTTACAATTGCGGTTTTTAAACAACCAGCATGACTGAATTTCTAAGAAAATTTAAGAGATTATTTTGGAATGAAGTAGGCGTTTAAGCCTCACTGATGCATTTTCTTTTCAAATTTAAAGATTCATGTTTAGCCTCAGTCTCTCACTTTCTCAACCACAGATATATAAATAGAGTGAAAGACATGCAGATCGGTAGATATAAATGCACACAAACAGTAGGACAAATACACAGAGTGAAAGACATGCAGATCGGTAGATATAAATGCACACAAACAGTAGGACAAATACACAGAGTGAAAGAAATGCAGATCGGTAGATATAAATACACACAAACAGTAGGACAAATACACAGAGTGAAAGACATGCAGATCGGTAGATATAAATGCACACAAACAGAAAGACAAATACACAGAGTGAAAGACATGCAGATCGGTAGATATAAATGCACACAAACAGAAAGACAAATACACCGAGTGAAAGACATGTAGATCGGTAGTTATAAATGCACACAAACAGTAGGACAAATACACAGAGTGAAAGACATGCAGATCGGTAGATATAAATGCACACAAACAGAAAGACAAATACACAGAGTGAAAGACATGCAGATCGGTAGTTATAAATGCACACAAACAGTAGGACAAATACACAGTGAAAGACATGCAGATCGGTAGATATAAATGCATGCAAACGGAAAGACAAATACACCGAGTGAAAGACATGCAGATCGGTAGTTATAAATGCACACAAAGAGTAGGACAAATACACAGTGAAAGACATGCAGATCGGTAGATATAAATGCACACAAACAGTAGGAAAAATACACAGAGTGAAAGACATGCAGATCGGTAGATATAAATGCATGCAAACGGAAAGACAAATACACCGAGTGAAAGACATGCAGATCGGTAGTTATAAATGCACACAAAGAGTAGGACAAATACACAGTGAAAGACATGCAGATCGGTAGATATAAATGCACACAAACAGTAGGAAAAATACACAGAGTGAAAGACATGCAGATCGGTAGATATAAATGCATGCAAACGGAAAGACAAATACACCGAGTGAAAGACATGCAGATCGGTAGTTATAAATGCACACAAACATTAGGACAAATACATAGAGTGAAAGACATGCAGATCGGTAGATATAAATGCACACAAACAGCAGGAAAAATACATAGAGTGAAAGACATGCAGATCGGTAGATATAAATGCACACAAAGAGTAGGACAAATACACAGAGTGAAAGACATGCATATCGGTAGATATAAATGCACACAAACAGTAGGACAAATACACAGAGTGAAAGACATATAGATCGGTAGACATAAATGCACACAAACAGTAGGACAAATACACAGAGTGAAAGACATGCAGATCGGTAGATATAAATGCACACAAAACAGAAAGACAAATACACAGAGTGAAAGACATGCAGTCGGTAGTTATAAATGCACACAAACAGTAGGACAAATACACAGTGAAAGACATGCAGATCGGTAGATATAAATGCATGCAAACGGAAAGACAAATACACAGAGACATACAGATAAGTAGATAGAATAATAAATAGTGGTTTGATGGATGGATGAAGGGTTGGATAGACAGACAGAGTGACAGACAGACATAAATAGATAGTTTGATGAATAGCCTGTTTGATGGATGGATTGATAGACCTACTGACCAACCGACCGGTAGATAGCTGATTCTCGAACAAAACTTGTATTAAAAAAAATATAAATAATACTCTAACCTTAACTCACGTCTGTAAGTGACGCAAATACCAAAAGTCTCAAAAAAGGCATCTGTTTTCAAACCAATCATATAATTTTGCCGTTATTTCCCGCGTATAACACGCGCCTAACAGCGAAGAAAGTAGACTCAGATCTTACGTCACATAATGTAGACTCTGATCTTACCTCACATAATGTAAACTCAGTTCTTACGTCACATAATGTAAACTCAGATCTTACGTCACATAATGTAAACTCAGATCTTACATAAAAGAAAGTAGGCTCAGATCTTACGTCACATGATGTAAACTCAGATCTTACATCAAAGAAAGTAGACTCAGATCTTACGTCACATAATGTAAACACAGATCTTACGTCACATAATGTAAACTCAGATCTTACATCAAAGAAAGTAGACTCAGATCTCACGTCACATAATGTAAACTCAGATCTTACGTCACATAATCTAAACTCAGATCTTACGTCAAAGAAAGGAGACTCATATCTTACGTCACACAAAGTAGATTCAGATCTTACGTCACATAATGTAAACTCAGATCTTACGTCACATAATGTAGACTCAGATCTTACGTCACATAATGTAGACTCAGATCTTACGTCACATCAAGTAGACTCAGATCTTACTTCACATAATGTAGACTCAGATCTTACATCACATAATGTAGCGACAAATCAGAATCTACTCTATTTGATATATGATTTCAAGCGAACAGCATAGACCTTGATCTAGAAGCACATTATCTCACGGTAGATCCACGTTTTTCCCTCACATGGGTGAGCCCTACATATGGATGAATACGGCAGTCAGAGGACTAATTAGAATCGTATCTAGGCCGTTGATATGGAGCGTAACAATAGCGCTGTCAATAACTCCTTGTTAAGAAGGATGCCAGTGTAGTTCAGGTCACCAACATTTCTGGCTCGAACTATTATTTTTACAGATTTAGTTTGCTTCTCTTTCAATAATTACATTACGATTTTTGTGTTCATACCTAGGTTTGTACATCAGTGGCATCACTGAAGACACGTATGAATAACTTAGATTTTACAGTTTAACCACCACCTGAATAATAAGGTCACATCGGCTCTTACTTAATCAAAAACTTTTACAGTTATTTCTCTCGACTGTGCAACTAGTTTCGAAAACATATTGAACATATCCTCGAAAACAGACGGGGACTGACGGCAAATTGACATGGACGAATTCAGATTTATATCCAAAATGAGAAGAATACTTATTTCATGGCAAACCGCAAAGAAACATTGTCTGTCATTTTCTGTTTAGCTGGGGGGAGGGGGGAATCTTGATAAATTATTGAAAATAAAACGAAAATTGCATAAGCAAATAATAAACATAAATTTCAGACAACTGTTGATATTTTTAAAGACGCCTTAACAAGTTATTAAAACTCTATCAAGAAGGACGACACGCAACCTAGGCATGTTTTTATTTTATTATGTGTATTCAATTATTTTCCTCTTTCATTACTGAATCAGACTTTTGATAAGTCTCTATTAAATAAACAAAAATGTAAAGAATGCATCACACGAAGAAAAATTAAATCTGGCCTTTAAGTCAAAGAACTTTTGTACTAGATTTTAAACGCAGCACCCAACTAATTAACTTTTTATTGCATTTACTTCTAGTTAAAATATTTTTAAAAATATATTAAGTCGGGGTTAGATCATTTGTTAGAAAGTTTTACAACGTCAGGACTCGGTATGAATTTACATCACTCTACTATCTACTCATTCTGAGGTTTCCTGCTTAGTTACTGATGTGCTCAGTTTACAAAAAATATGGCAAACTAGATGCCTCCAAAATGTCGTTTAAAATCCATTTGTCACGATCCAGGGGTATTTTGTTCATTATTCGTTTGTCAAAGAGAACAATCACCAAGAAACGAAAAACCAGTGTGTCGTTGTTTGATAATTCAGTGGCGAAATCTAGAGGTTTTCGCGGCAGGGGTGGGTGGGGGTGGGGTGGGGAGGAGGGGGATACGGTTCAGTATAATCCCCCTATTTTAACTAAGATAGTGAGCTTTTCAGTGATAAACAAGGAATGTTGGATAATTTAAGCAAATCGAACGACCCTCGTCTCATATCGAATCCCCTCAGAAACAAGTCCTCAATCCGCCCATGGGAACTCTCGCTTTAAAATAAGAGCCCACAGGACACCAAGTCTTGTCCAATATAGATTTGCCCAAATGTTAGCTTTTAAAAATGTGCAGGTGAATGACCCCATCAAGGTCGGCTGAGCAGTCCTCCAACTATACTCCCCACACCAGACAAGAACTGTTACTATTGATTGATAGGTGCCCTCAGCAGCGGATAGGGCTAGTAATACAACCTGGTATTAAACTGTGTTGAAGTTATAAGTACAGATATACATTAAACATAATACAAGAGTTGCATTTATGCATTGTCCTCAGATATCTTTAATTCATGTTTATACCATTTGACAGTAAATTCTGTGTAAACCATTGATATTTGCTTTTTCCTAGAAAGAAATTTACAGTTAGTAAAAATTTAAAAGGCATGAAATATCAATACTGGTGATTAATAGGTGCCAGCTGAAGAAGATGGGGCTAGTAATGCCAGTGTTCATTGTGATTTCAGAATGTTCCTGTTCAATAGAATAAATTATACACCTCTGTGAAATTATCTATTATTGTTAGTGTGCTGTTTTGTATGTAATTATTATTATATAATTACCAAAAATACAAATAATACTGTATGTAAGTGAGATTGACTTTTACGTGACATTTCTTGAACAAGTGATTATGATTTAAGCTTGGCAGATAATAAAGATATGCAAGAAAAGGTAAGTGAATTTCATGTTTTAATTGTCCCCACATATAAATCTACAGCATATATTGCCACTATTTTTTCACAGCAATGTATGCAAATATGCGTTGTTTTCAAGAAAATAAATGCTCATATTTAGGGAAATTATTTCTTATTGCAAGGAGAAGTATTGTGCTCACTTTAATTTATCTAAATGTGCAATCTGCGTTGATATCACCACAAAATATTCAGACATTTTGTGTTTGAATAATTCGGCACAGAAAGTATTTGTTTCTACTAAATTCAATAATAATTGACTTTTGATAATGGACTGAAGAACAATTACCCCAGAAGTTTTATTTCAGTTTTGATTGATAGGTAGAAGGGTATTTTATTATAGTTGGGTAGTCAGTTTAATTTCCATTATTGCTTGTCTATTCATATTTATGTTGCATAATATTAGCCAGCTTAAAACACACTGAATAATTATGTTGATTTAAATCAGTATCGGAGTATTATCAAATACGAAATATGTAAAAAAAAAAAAATTTTAATGACCAAAGAATTACCTCGTTAAAAAATAATGCCTCGAATAAAGACACTCTCATGGAAATACTTTCCTATCAGTTTAGATTGAAAGATTTCGCTTTTAAATTTTTTACTAAAAGTAAATATCAATGGTTTACAGAGAATTTACTGTTAAATTGTATAAATATGAACCAAAGATATCGGATAGAGTATTATGTTTAATCTATCTGTACTTATAACTTCAACACAGTTTAATACCAGGTTGTATTACTAGCCCTATCCGCTGCTGCTGGCACATATTAATGAATAGTGACAGTTCTTGTCTGGTGTGGGAAGTATAGTTAGATGACAGCTGAGCCGACCTTGATGGGGTCATTTACATGTACCTGCACATTTTGAAAAGCAAACATTTGGGGAAATCTCTACGAGTGAATAAGGATGCAACACGATACGTCTTTTTCTTTTTTTTTTAACTACAGTCAACCAACTCTGGAATTTGAGAATAATTAATGTGTCAAAACATTTTGCCATATGGTACGAAAGTTAACCAATTTACCATACTGACGCATGATTTGATAGAGTGCGTTCCGTTTTGTTAAAGCCTTAAACTGGTAAATCATGATATTTACGTATTGAAAGATCAGATGTTAAAAGAGGCCAGGAGGTAGATTAGTTCTGTACAATGGTGTAATTCTTTATCATACATAACGTTAGCACTAGCTCCTTGCCAGATTAACGTTAGCACTAGCTCCTTACCAGATTTTTAGCACTTGATCTTTCAAACATGTTTTTGAACGGCTCTCAAAATGATATTCATTCGGATAAATCAAGAAATAAACGCAACTGTGCAAAATAAATTCCAGCAAAATTATTCTAGGACCGGCCATGATAGCTGTATCGCAGTTATTTGCATCATAGGACTCACCACATTCATTCAAGAGTATTTGGTAACGAAGTTCGGTCAAGTTCACCCATTCGGGTCTCAACACCTTGATCACTGAACTTTTAGACACATCATTTGGTTGAAATGAACCATTGGTCAGAATCAAAACGTCAAACATCATTCAGTATCCTCTACATCTATTTAGGTAAAAGCCACGAAGGCTCAGTGGTTAGCGTAGCGGACTAGTAACCAGAACGATGCGGGTTCGAATCCTGCCCAGAACAGGCTGGGTCGGTCAATGCTATGTGTCTCTGGGCAAGACAATTTACTCCAATTACACGGCACGATATAAACTTGTATGTGTTGATATGTCATTAAATAACAATTACTCAGTCCATAATAAAAATGGGGAAAAAAGCATAGGAAAATAAACGTAACATTTTCAGACGTAATATTAACTGCTGCTCATAAACTTGTTTACAGTCAAACACGCTTGCACTGGACACTGATCGTGCATTAAAGGATTTCAAACAGTGTGTAGTTTTAGATTTTCTTAAATCAATCAATGTAATTGTGTTCGTTCGTGTGTGCTTGCTCAATAATTCATGATAACTGTCATAAAATATCTGATTTTACAAATATACTATACAGTTTAAATAGTTCAGCTGATCACCATATGTTACAACACTGTATTCGTTGTGCAAACTTCGTTGGATACATTAGGGCAGTGTACTGTTGTAATGGGGTTGCTTATTGGCAGTTTGACATTCTAAAAGATACGAAATGTATATACAACCCGGTTTATCTAGCGATGAAAGAGACTGGCGAAACTGATACGCAAATAATTTTCTCTTTGGGAACGCGATATATCTGGTATATACAAACACCTGTTTGACTGACCCGAAAACCGTATTGTGTTTCAATGGGGACAGACGGGTATCTGATAAGAAATAGGATAATTCCTAGTATTTCTAAACATCCATGCAGGATATATATATATATATATATATATATATATATATATATATATATATATATATATATATATATATATATATACAGTTCTGGATTACCCAATAGGCAGACTAAGCACGTGCACGTGCTTAAGGCACCAGCAAAGCAGGGGCACAAAACGAACTAACAAACAAACAAAAATAGTAATTACGGGGGGGGGGGGGTAAATTGCATATGGGGGGCACCATAATCTTTTCAGTGCTTAGGGCCTCTAAAGGTCTTTATCCGGCCCTGTGTATATATATATATATATATATATATATATATATATATATATATATATATATATATATATATATATATATATATATATATTTATATATATATATCTTTGTTATGTATAATGTTTACATATTTCACTTTTCTCCTACATATTAAACTTTGACCCTCGTTATAGGATATAAATAATTTGTTTACTTAGAATTCGAGGTAAGGTTGCGTTTTTGTACAATTATACTGGTTTTTCCACTAGAATTACTGATATTTGTCAGGTAAGCCACGTGATTTTCTAGAAAATTGTGTCAGGTGACCTGTGTTTATATATAGGAAGTTTGGTAAGCAGTATTTCATTCCTATGCTAACTATCAGTCTTTAAGGAATTTGGCTTAATAATCAGATGTTTATAGCTGTGTTGTGAAAATGAGAGCAAATTCAGAGAGAGGAATTATTTATTTAAAATATTCATTGGATTACTAAAGCGCTCAATCTCATTTTTGATTGATACATGATTTTGGGATTTTGACAAAATCATTCAAAGATATTCTGGCTTACATCATTCGGGCATATCAGGGTATTCAAGACTATTTTCACATCAGGACATGCTAGACTACTGGCACATCAGGACATTCAATGGCTACTGGAATTCATTCGGAACATTATATATTTTGGACTTGGGATTACGACACTTAGGATTATTGTATTATTTGGATTTTAATTCACAATATTGTAAGTGTCGTTTTGAATTTTCACTTTAATTGTCTAGAAATAAAGTGCTTGTTGATTTTACTTACATTGTTGGTTTCACTTTCTTTCTGTTACATATTTTTAAGACCTTGAGTCGTAACACGTAACAATATATATATATATATATATATATATATATATATATATATATATATATATATATATATATGTATATATATATATATATATATATATATATATATATATATATGTAGACACAATGGACGGACCGCATGCGTGGCGAAAAATCAACGCAATCCGCAAAATGTACAATATAAATTATATCCCAGTAAAGTTATGCATGGAGGTACTAAGGAAATATGTTCAGAGCATGTTGTAGCGGGAAAATGGACAAGAGTTATAATAATAATAATAATAATAATAATAATAATAATAATAATAATAATAGCAGCAACAACAACAAAAACAATAATAATAATAAGAAGAAGAATATGAATAATAATAATAAAAATAATAATACCTGTAAAGAGTTACGGAATATTTACTTAGGTAAATATATATATATATATATATATATAAAAATATAAATATATATATATATATATATATATATATATATATATATATATATATATATATATATATATATATATATATATATAAAGATGTTAAATACCTCGTGGTAACGAAGAATTGTTAAAATGTTCAATACCTGGTGGTAACGAAGAATTGTTCAACTGTTCAATACCTCGTGGTAATGAAGAATTGTTCAACTGTTCAATACCTTGTCATAACGAAGAATTGTTAAACTGTTTCAGAGCTATAATAGTCGATAGACGTAACACACTTTTTAAAAAAAGCGAGAGGATGAGACAGGAAACGATACAATACTGACAGAGATAAAAATATGCTAAATATTTGCCGAGATATGTTTCATTCAAGAATACTACGAACGGAAATATGGATGAAGGGAACTTAACAAACAGCGTTCATTCATTCTAACTTGGTTCCCCAACAAAATCCTCATTATTTGTTCTCCAATTTGTTCTTAAAAGTTTGGACCAGCACATAATGTTACCTGAGTTCATTACAAAGCAGCATCAAAGTCAAAATAGAAACTAACATGTTAATGGCATTAAATATTAGTAAAATCACTGAAATTACCATCATTGCTATTATTTCCATAAATTATTGTATAATCTCTCTCTCTCTCTCTCTCTCTCTCTCTCTCTCTCTCTCTCTCTCTCTCTCTCTCTCTCTCTCTCAGTTGGTTTCCCTTCAAGAGGAATGACTGAGTTACGTGTCTAAGATATTTAGGTTATGCTCCACAGTTACTAAGTACTTCTGAAAGCGGGAAAGGGGTGAAGTTGTGTGCATTTGCAACAAGAACAATGGAGAGAATATTAACATACCTCTATACTACTTTCATCTTTCATGTGCTGTGAACTGAAATTTCTTTATATGTAGTATTAGGGAAAGAATGCACTGCCTAAAGCAGACAGCTGATCAAAATGGCTGCTCCTGTGTGCTCAAGAAACCAGCTTGAACTAGTCCCAAGGGCACTGACATTAGCAGTTATTAAAATAGCGACAAATAATTTTGCCATAGCAGATAATACTAACTTCTGAAAGTGCAGTCAATGAACGACAAAATATAACAAAAGTAATCAAAAAAAGTTATCGGCTAACTTTGTCTATTTTTCTTCTTTTCTTTTTTTTTTTTTTTTGTTTTCTTTTCTTCAAATTTACCTCTGAAGTACCGAAAGTGCTAGCAAACTTTTGAGAGATGCACGTCTGAAGTAAGGCCAAGCTGTATGCTCTATAGCCAAAATTACACCAAAATAGAGGGAATTAAAGTTATTTTAACAAATCCTGGGGTTTACAAAGTCATTTTTAAATAACCGAGATAACCAGTGAGGAAAACATGGAAAATTCTTTCTCTTTAAAAATCAAACCCTGTGAAATCGAGGTAAGATGTTGTGATCATTTGTGAAGTCAATAATGTGTATTTTACATCTTAAAGTGATACCAATACAATCCACTCCAGGGAACACGTCTGAATTTAAGAGAAAGGTTAAGTTATGAAAAGAATGCCAGTTATAAGGTGTAGGCGTATGCAAAGAAGACATAAATATATGTGAAAACCATACAATGTTGTCAAATCTCCTTGTAGAAAGGTAGTGGAATTAGAATGAAACGTCTATGTTTTTTTCCCAGTACGAATGGGGAAAATCAAATGGAAGATTAAGTAATCGTAACAACGAACAAATATTATCAAGCATTTGCAACGTAAAAATATACATCACAATTTAACGACAAACTAAATTCATATTTCACAGTCTATGGATAATATGGTAAATTCTTTAAAATCAAATATTTCATTTTCGCTTTAATCTTTCCATTTGCTAACTTAAGTGGATAATAGATAAATACTACACGAACATAGAAGTTTACAGATGAATACGGTAGATTATCTCCCGTACACAGAGAGTGACTGACCAATGTCAACTCTTTGCTTAGCACAGTTAGTGATTGACCAATGTCAACTCTTTGCTTAGCACAGCTAGTGACTGACCAATGTCAACTCATTGCTTAGCACTGCTAGTGATTGACCAATGTCAACTCTTTGCTTAGCACAGCTAGTGATTGACCAATGTGAACTCATTGCTTAGCACAGCTAATGATTGACCAATGTCAACTCATTGCTTAGCACAGCTAGTGATTGACCAATGTCAATTCATTGCTTAGCACAGCAAGTGATTGACCAATGTCAACTCTTTGCTTAGCACAGCCAGTGATTGACCAATGTCAACTCATTGCTTAGCACAGCTAGTGATTGACCAATGTCAACTCTTTGCTTAGCACAGTTAGTGATTGACCAATGTCAACACATTGCTTAGCACAGCTAGTGATTGACCAATGTCAAGTCATTGCTTAGCACAGCTAGTGATTGACCAATGTCAACTCATTGCTTAGCACAGCTAGTGATTGACCATTATCAACTCATTGCTTAGCACAGCTAGTGATTGACCAATGTCAACTCTTTGCTTAGCACAGCTAGTGATTGACCAATGTCAACTCATTGCTTAGCACAGCTAGTGATTGACCAATGTCAACTCATTGCTTAGCACAACTAGTGATTGACCAATGTCAACTCATTGCTTAGCACAGCTAGTGATTGACCAATGTCAACTCATTGCTTAGCACAGCTAGTGATTGACCATTATCAACTCATTGCTTAGCACAGCTAGTGATTGACCAATGTCAACTCATTGCTTAGCACAGCTAGTGATTGACCATTACCAACTCATTGCTTAGCACAGCTAGTGATTGACCAATGTCAACTCATTGCTTACATAAGCTTCTCTGATATAAAGATTATCTTTATAGTGGAAGGAGTTGACTCCAGTGTGTATTTTCAGAGCCATGGGGTTGCTTAGGATACGTTTTTAATTGTTGATGAATGTATTCTCAGTAATTATTTGTAAAATGAAAGTATTCAAATATATTCACTGCGTAACTGCATGATGTTGAAATATGGCTGCATCCTCGAACTCTAATTTTCAGCGGAAATCCAGCATCAAATCAAACATTTAGTGTATCGGCAAGGCTGTTGAGCTGTTTTTACAGGTAAAGAATATAGATTATCCGACTGAGAAGACGAGCGAAAGAGAAAAAGAAAGAGAAATAAACGATGAGGTGATACAGAGGTAGAGATAAAGCTAAACATACAAACTAGAGGCAAATAGAGATTACAACAAAAGTAGAGATGGACGGAGAGTGATAGAGAGAAAGACAGTCCAGAAGGCAGATGAATAAAAAAGACAAACAGAAAGGCAGAAAGATAGAGATATCAGGGAATGTGAAATAGATCACGAAAGTGGATAATAAATTGAGATAGCGACAAATATCAAAGCGGATATATATATATATATATATATATATATATATATATATATATATATATATATTATTTCTACATTTTAAATTTAAAACAAAGTTATAATTTCATCACTGAATAAATGAAAGCAAAGAAAAAGGAATCATTTTAATATGAGTTTTCAAAGCCAGATACGGGCTGGGGTGGGGGATATAAAATTGAGTTGACGCAGGTGAGACAACGGGTTCCGCGGAACACTTCTTAAATAAAAGCATGCAGACTGTTTTAAATAATGTCATTCGAAAAGCTTACAAAACGTGGAAAGGACTTGAAATTCTCGTTTCTGCCTGAAGACAATTTAATGCAACGATTTTTGTATATTTATTGTTCATGTATATGCACGATACAATCTTGACTAACAGGCAGCAATTATCAGCCAAGTTTATTCGGTAAATGGACAATTCTAATATTAGACCTCGTGAAATGCATGTACACTGCATCATATAATTCGTGTTTGCGAGAGAGAGAGAGAGAGAGAGAGAGAGAGAGAGAGAGAGAGAGAGAGAGAGAGAGAGAGAGAGAGAGAGAGAGAGAGAGATAGAGAGAGAGAGAAAGATTATAATGGACAGAAAAATAAGTGTTTAAAATGTCATAAAACAGATATAGAATGAATTGTGATACCTTCTATAAAACCCGTTTATGACGTAACTTTCGAGTCATGGCCGATTGTGCATTGTATAAGAAATTGTGTCATAAAGAAGACATACTCATAGAAAACAGTCACTCTGACTAGGATAATCTCAAAGGGACTAGTACGTAAGACAGTACGTATCATTTTTGTAGAAGTTTGATATCATCAATACATTAGTACGATACTACTAGACAAATTGTTATCTAGCTTCCCATCGAAATGAATGAAGTTTAGGCTGGAATATTGAGAGGAGCAAATCGTCTCGCCATCGTATGATTTACCTTTGACCCCTAATCAAATACGGACCAAATAGGCTTCAATGAGAGCTTTTATGTGACATTGTCTGAAGAGTTAGCATATCTATGATGGCCATCGACAGCGCAATTAGCGCAATTTACCAAAGGTAAGTCACCACGTCAAGCGCACTAGAGCGTCCTAGCGGCGGACTGCTGTCTTCTTCAGAGTTGATAAAAAGGCGATTAGAAGATTTGAGGAGATAGGACACGAGAGACCCGTGAACAGAGAGAATACCCGATGTAATATATCCAAGATAACACCAAATACAATTGCAGTAATGTGAGGTTGAAGTGTGCGACCCTAGCAATATGGAATTGTAATTTGCACGCAGTTTTATGAAATTCAATAGACAACGCTGTACTAATCTTTGAGTATCTATTTCTTTGCTTCATCTGTAAGAGTAGAAAAATGAACTACTTTTAAATAAAGAGGAACAGCTGCATAATTGTTTACTTGACCCGCAAATTGGAGGTGGTTGTGTTATTTACAATGGAACGTAGCTAACAAATCTTTCAACGAAATCACTCCAATGCTCACATAAAAGCGTTATAACGTAATTCTATACTGATCAAACATGTTAAAGAGCGACATGCCGTAAAGCCTCAAATTCCATATAAACAGTTGATTTTTCCCCTCATTCATGGTTAATTAACCTTAATTTGAGACAGAGTATATTTAGGAAGATGGTTTAATTTATTTCGTTGTTTTGTTCAGCCATCGAGAAAACGTGCATCTGTTGCGACAGTTATTTTATTACGCGTCTTGCCTGAAAAATATTCAATAACACTACAACGTGGGTAATAACAAGGTGTATTAACTTTTATCATATGCTGTATAAAAACTAGCGTTCGTTGACAAAATTGTAGAGAGTTACCCTGACAACTCCTACACCAATAAGAAGCTCTCCTGAAGAATTCGTGTTTGACAGATTCAAACGCTAAAAAAAAAAAAAAAAAAAACAAAACCCACCTAGTTTCTTCGTCAAATAAAATAGGGTGTAAAGTGATGACGAAGTTCTATTGTCAGCATATGTTTGCCCATTTGCAACCATTATCAAGAATTCAGAAGGGGGAGGAGTAGTCTTTTGCTTAATCTCAAATTTCTGAACAGGCTAAAATATGTCGAGTACCCTCTTTACTACTGGGTCCCAAAATGGCCAAACAGGAATATTTTTGAACGACACTATTCGGAAAGAGTACCCAATATCAGTAAAACATTTCAAATGTCCATATACCATATTATACCAATTAGTGATATAGACAAAAAAAAAGCCAGTTTAAGTCGGTGAGGTTTTTTTACCTGCTTTTTCTAGATTATTTTAAAATATCATCAAGCTTTCGGCCCTCGTATCTTTTCCAAAGTCTTTTCTGTGTGCCCTCTACCATGCTAGAAAAAATGTCTCACGTGATGTCATCTTTTGTATATGATGATTCCAGTTCGGTCAAAAAATACGCAAAATTATGGGAAAATGTATTTGAATGTATCGTTGAGATATGCATTTTCTTTAAACTACAATGCCTCAAGCAGAAACCCTGCAATTAGGGCACAAATGTGATCAATTGAGCTACGTTCGAAAATGACCCACTACTTTCCAACAAAGGTAGATTGTGTGAAAACAGGAAAATGTTGTGGAAAATAACCTTGACTTTTCGTATGTTTCCTTTCTTCTTTGTTAAGGATACCTTTTTGTAAATAACTGTCCTCTTTTCTTCTCTCGATAATGAACTATGACTCAAACAGATAACTTTAGACAATGCATTTCTTTCTTCAATCGACAACTTACGCCGATAAAACCGTTTAAGCAAAGGACCTCGTTTACAAAGAATAGTTTTCCCTGGCCTTAATAAAATACAAATATATTGAAAACCTGTTAAAGACGATGATATCTGAATAATTTGAGGTCAAAATTACTGAAAGGCAGAGAACAAATGTATGGTCTTCGTGCAGAGTTTAAATCGATATTTTAAATTTATAATTTCCTAATATTTTATGTACCATCAAGTGATCTGTTATTACTTTCTATTTTTTTTTTTTTTTTTTTTGTAAGGCTTAATTTACATCTATGAATGTTTTTAATCCTGTCCGGTGCTTCCTTTAAATTTAAGATGCCTGGACTTTGAATAGTTTATGTATTTTTTTTTCTTCAGTGCTTAATCTACTTCTTAGCATTCTTCAGGTCCTAACCTGTGCTTTGTTTTAGTAACCTAAACACTAAATTCACTTTTAAATACAGTTTGTTTATTTTAACAAAAAAAATACTTTGCTTGCTTATATTTTAAGTTTTATGCTATATGATTTGTTTCAATATATGCATGTATTATACTGTGCTTGAATGTATTATGCTGTGTTTGTATGTCTGGCAAATCAAGTTTATTTAATGTCTTTGTTGTTTTAATGTCATGTTGGTAAAAAGCTCATTACAGCTTATGTTTAATTGTTGTTTTAATCGTTCCGACTTTAAATAAATCTTTAATTACATGTTTCATAATGAGATATTGAAATGTATCAGTGGGAGAAAAGTGACATCGCCACAGTGGCGGTACCACTTTGATCGCCACAGTGGAACTACTTTTTCTTTTTAGGCATATATCTGCCCTTATATGTGTTATTCAAATTTATATTTCCATATTTAGGCATATTTCATTTTTCTTCTTCTTCTCCTCTCTCTCTCTCTTCCTCTCCATCGGGATGAACAGATCTTAAATATGTAATGACTATACATTTATGTAATCAATGAGTAGGTGCCATCAAAAAATGCCTACAAAGAAACTCCAAAAAATAAAAGGTAGGTTTCACGTATTAAATTATTTATTAAAAAAGCTTTCTACATCAATCGTGTAAATTGTCAGTGACTGAACTTGAAGTTCTGTTTTTATCTGATATACAGTGTCATACCGTACCTGTTTCACTCTACCATAAACGGAACAGGGTTTTAGGGAAAAACTCTTCATTAAATAGAATACTAAAATTGTTTAATTAGCGATTTTAACTCTTCTCACTCACAATCATGTTTGAAAAAGATGGAAAAATCCGGGATAGACGTGTTTTGATTGCAAATCGAATGTAAGTGACAGTCGAAATTAGGTGTAGCGTCTCTTACCGAACTAGACTGCAAGCTTGCCACACAATTCATGTAGGAATGCAAGAATAAATTTTTTTTTTAAAAAAAAATCCGTATAGGTAAACTCACAATTATTAAAATCTTTTGTTTAAAGTTGCTACGCTCTGAAGTCTGTTGGATACTACTGCTCTGTGATGATTCTACGGAACCCCCTACCCCACCCCAACAATATTCACTGTATAAATCTGCGCAAGAAATGTATAACGAAAACAAAAATATGTTCATTTTCGTATGAAAACAGTCATAACTTTGACAAATACACAATTTGAAGCATTAAATGTAGGAGCTAAAGTTTTAAAAAGTCCTGTCCTAATATTCAAAAATATATAATTAAAAGAAAATCTACTTTTGTTTAGTAGCTACAAGGAAATATTTCACTTGTGAAGTGAGAACATATTATATTGTCACTCATGACTTCGCCACTCGTGACAATGCAATGTTTCCACTTCACTCGTAAAATATTTCCTTATATCTACTAAATAAACGTAAATATCCTCTATATATCTACTAAATAAACGTAGATATCCTCTATATATCTACTAAATAAATGTAGATATCCTCTATATATCTACTAAATAAACGTAGATATCCTCTGTATATCTACTAAATAAACGTAGATATCCTCTATATATCTACTAAATAAACGTAGATATCCTCTGTATATTTACTAAATAAGCGTAGATATCCTCTATATCTTCCACCTATACTAAATATATCCAATATAGTTAAATAGCTGTGAACGGTACGTTAATTGTGTTATTAGACTGAAAAACACGTTATAATTTCCACACACAAAGTGTTGGGTTTCAAATGAATGAACCACAATCCTTGAATTTTGACAAAGCCATACATTCCATTAGATTCATGTTCAACTTGTGTAATAGAGGGATAGACATCTGCAATTAATATGAATATTTCATATAACGGGAAATTGAGTGATCATATTAATATTTTACAATACACTATTTCATACACTACTTTCTATTGCAAAAAATAGGGTCTCGACCAACTTACCAAAATAAACACAAATAAAAACCGGCGGCCATCATGGTTTGTGATCTAAACATGTAAATTCGTCTTCTTGAATACATTTTAAATCAATAAAATTGGAAATTTAAGTCTGCACGCTTCCTTTTAGTCAGTTGATTCATTATCAAGAGTCTATTAGGGGATGGACACGAATCTTAACACCTGGAACGTTGGTCAAGTCAGTGGAAGTGAGTGCGGACTCTTGGAAGTTCTTCATTATTCCCAAATGAAACAGATCATTCTTAGCTTAACGTGTGCGTGTGTGTGTGTGTGTGTGTGTGTGTGTGTGTGAGAGAGAGAGAGAGAGAGAGAGAGAGAGAGAGAGAGAGAGAGAGAGAGAGAGAGAGAGAGAGAGGGATTTGCTAGGCTAACTAACACAAGAGTTGGCTACGCTGACGTGTTGGGTTTGAGAACAACTAGATAAGAGTGTTTTCAATTCAGGCTTTATGTGTCGCTTGTTTCAGCAACTAATAGCTTTTTCAGCGATAAATGTAGAAAAAATAATAATAAAACTTTCTAATAAACTTTGTTGTACTGCTAGTCTAGAATACAGATAGACTATGACGAAAAAAGAGAAGCAATGAAAAAAGCCGATACATGTGGGTATATTTTTCTTTTACCGGTTGAATGTTAAACGGAATTATGAATAAAAAGTGATTTTTTATTTTGTCGTGGGTTCTTTTTTAATTATCTGCGATGAGAAAATAATGGTCAACATAGATAAACCACTTGTGGATACAATTAAATTCAATACACGTATTTGCAGGTAGCTACTCCTGAAGTCTGAAAAACAAACAGTTTACTCAGATTCCTGAAGGTATAATCAAAATTTGAGCATCATAGTGCATAAGTACAATGTGCATTTAACACGTGGCTTTCATAAGAAAAATTAACTTTTGTTGTACGAATTTGAGCACTATATTTCTTCAAAAGAAGACCTAGAGTATAAATTTAAATAAACCAAAATGACACTGAAAAATTCGGTCTCTAAACCTATTACAAATATTAACCACGAAGGATATTTTAGAAAATAAACATGACATTGGATCAAGTCACACACTTCATTCTTTATTGCATCTGCAGAGTACAAAATTATCATGAGATAGAACAACAAAAAAGATCAAAACCATTAGTATCGGCACATGTCATCATAAACCATCACTACTGGTCCTACCTTATGCGCGCGCCACCTTTATGAGGTAGCACACGGCAAGCGTTGACGTCACAATGAAGCGCATTGGAACCGAATGGAACAGTCTGGTTCTTTTAATCATGTTTATGTTTGGATTTCGATCCGTGATAGAGAAGTAGGGTGGGATCCAGACGTGTTTGTGTACTAATGCACAGAGACGATGTACAAAGGTCTCACTGGATGGTTTCGTATTTCGTATTTTGACACCACACTCCCTAAGTTTTTTTGGGTTGAGGGCATGATCCCAATAAGCATGAGCATTGTGTTTATAAATTCACACAGAGAAAAAAAACTAAATCTGTAATTTGATTTACATTTACTTAGTTTGGCTTGTTTGGTGATTGGCTTTCATAGCTAGACTAGCACTGAATATCAAATGCGAAACATAAGCTTCAAATGAACGGCTATCTTGGTTTATGTATGTGTCCTAAAGATGTAAAATATTCCAAATCGAGATTGTTGAGAGGTAATAAGTTTAGTATAATAACAGTGAACATTAATCATGCATAAGGCCCATATTGCTTGAGCCGCCTTGTCAGAGAAAAATATTCAAAATAGACCTTGACGGTTGGAACTGAACACTATAAAAGAGTGGTTGTGGGCAGTGTTGGTTCAGTATAAAAGCTATCAGTTGCACAAGGAATTAACCTGAATATCTTAAACAAAATCTTAAAATCATGCTTTCCACAAAAATATTGGTTAGTTTTTATTTGCATTTTTAATTCAGAATTATTCTCATTTTTCTTCCATCAGTCAACGTCAAATGAAAATTCACTAAAGAAAAATTGTTTGCGGAGACCTATGGGTCAAAACAGCCGTACGGCAGCGATATATTCTGAACGAGTATGAGTTGCGAGGAGCGTGCTCCTCTGTTCCTCAGTAACCGTTGTGTATTATCATTTGCGTATTCATCTGACTACGATTCAGAATCTGAGTAATTTCACGTAAGTACGTGCCCAACATCTGAAAGCTGCTTTATTTCTCAGAAATGATAGATATTATACTGAACGATTCGCTTAAGTGGTTATTTCTCAATAGGTCTTAGAATTTGGTTCTCTTGCGAGATGCTCAGCCGTTTACATCAGGTTATCGGGAGCGAGCGCCGCCTCGGAAAAGGATTAAGTAAATCCAACGTACCTGATAGGCGCATTCACTAGAGAAACTTTAAATTGCATTTGACAATTTAAAAGTACTTTTTTAAAATGGTATCAACGTTCGCCGAATCTTTCGGTTGTGTTGGAATCCTCGCCCTTCCGGATTGGGCTTCAACGAACCCATCGGGATTCGGCGAACATGTATAATCCCTATATTATAATAATAGTGTAATAAATTTGGGTATGTTCCATTTGTATTTACGTCTCCATTTATAGGTTCGTTAGATTTTAGTGATTAGTTGTTTGATTATGGGAAGTAGGTGTTGGGAAAATATTTCCCAACCCGAGTAATTAGCCAATTTCTAGGAACAGACTTAGAGTTGTTAAGAGACTTGGCAGTGACATGAACTGGTTTCGTAAGAACAACTGTGAACCAGTCTAGAAATGGGTTAAGATACATTAGAGAATATACGGGTTTGGTGGTCCATCATTGGTTAATAATGAAAAGTGAAATATTAGCAAAGAATTATATTTAGAGCTTATCCTACCTGTACCTAAAAATAAATAGAGACAAGATTCTATTGATGCAGTTTTAGTATTTCCCTGCATTGGGAGTTTGAATTGTGTTATGTATGCTTCATGCCACGGCAATGCGAACAAGGAAAAGCCATGCAAATGTGAAGAAAAGTCATGCAAATGTGAAGTTGTAGTTGTGATATTGTGGTCATTTATTGATTGATTAGAGAAAAATTGTAGCTATCATAGTCTGGGCGCGTTACGAGAACTTCCAGTTGACAACGAATGTTGTCGGGAAGTCCTTGGAAATAGGGGAAAACAAGGCACTTACAGCCCGACCTCACGCAGGTGTTTGATTCGCTCGGTTGAGGAACCCCTGTGCGTGTTACAATAGGTCATATACATAATAAAGTAAAGGCTGCCAATTACAATCTCTATAAAAAAAAGTACAAGGAACAAAATAATAATCTTAGCATATGCATTTAAATTATAATTGAAAAAGAGAAGAAGAAACAAATTCGAATAAAAAAAAATGCTAGTTGAAAATATAGATTTTTCAAAGCTCATCATTTTGTCACAGTCTTGGAGGTAAATTTGTATTGTGTATTGCCAAAAGAAAAAAAAATGAGAAGTGTAGGGTATAATTTACTTAATAGAAAACAATGTTGTTTATGAGGTAAAATAAGCACGATTACGTCTCGTAAGTCCCGTAGAGTCATCAGTGATTTCTTATATATTGAGAGCACAGAGGGGCAGCTTTCTTCGTTTAACTACATTGTTTAACAAACATATAAGTGGGACAGATTATTTGACACCTCTCTTATCTCTGGAAGTAAATGGAACTGATGAATAAACACTCTTACAATTCTAAGTAACAACTTTGTTACCACGACCTCTTGAAATGTGAATCTGTTCTTTGGCAAAATATTAAATAAACTACACGTGCACTTGTGTGTTTTGTTACAAAGGTAATTGCGTTCTAAATATCGCGGTTATCACAAGCAAAGACATTCTTGAATAACCAATTATCGTATGTTAAAACTTCAAGTGAGAAGTACATAAACATTTATCTAACACTGATTATCTGACAAAATATGTCATAAATTCGTGTCAATCTAAATTATGAAGAAAAATATATGCCTATCACATCTAATAAGGTCGCATACCAGAAAATCGAGCCAAGTTTTGTGTTTAAGATCAAAGAGGAACTGTTAAGCCTATCCTAACGATTAAATCATTTTTGAGACACATTTAATGGCTTAAATTAGAAATAAATTGTATAATACACATTCCTTGGCACCTAACTTTGAACCCCATACTAGATTACATTTTGATCGAGTCGCGTAAGTAGGGACACTGTCAATTGTAGACTGAACATATCAATTGCCGTATATTTTCTAATTATTTTGTTTAACGCATTTTTCAGCACATGACAGGCTATACATGGCAGCCAGTATATCTGGTGAAGGAAGAACCCGGGAAGACCATGGGAAGAACCACCAACCCACGTGAAGCTACCGGCAAGCTTTCTCACACACCCACGTTGGTCGAGTCGAGACTCGAACTCATGCGGATAGTGGTGAGACGTGTGAGTGATCTATAAAGGCGAGAGCCTTTGATCATTCGGCCACCAGGGGCTCTAATTTGCCTGAGAGAAATGGTGTTCACTGCATGTATGCATATATATATATATATATATATATATATATATATATATATATATATATATATATATATATATATTCTCGTGAAAAATAATGCTTGCTGCACCTTTGGAGAAGTAATAATAATCTAGTAACATGGTTTATCGATATACAGCAATACATTAAAATTGTCACGATCGTCTAAATTTCAATTTATTGTAAATTAAGTACTAAGACATACAAGAATATTGTCAAAGTATCTTACAGTACAAGATGGTTGTATGTAAAACAAATTATCTTACAGTACAAGATGGTTGTATGAAAAACAAATTATCTTACAGTACAAGATAGTTGTATGAAAAACAAATTATCTTACAGTACAAGATAGTTGCATGAAAAACAAATTATTGGGACAATACGTGTCGACTGTTTAAGGGCTATTGGTAACGCACAATTCATTACGGGTGGGTGGGGAATGGTACTCTGGATGTGAAGAAATGGCTAAATATTATGGTAATAGTGATGTCCGATTTCTTTCAATTAAGTATCCTGTAACATTTATCAGTGAGTATGTGAAAGAATAACTTATAATAAAAAAATGCCATACCTTTTTGTCCACAGACTTTGATGCACTGTACTGCAAGGAGGAGTCTGTATGTAGTGAAAAAGAAATTTCACTGTCACTTATGAATAATCCATTTAGTGTCAAGAAGAAGTGGACTTTGTACAAAACTTGGATATATTAAACATGAGCTGTTTTTCTGCACATACTGTTTGCAAATAAAATGGATTCTTGACAGTCATGAACAACCTTGACAGTAGTTCCTAAAAAAAGGTAGGGAGGCCTGTACTGGCAATAAGCGGCATTTTATGATGAAGACAATGAGACAACTGTACATGTATATTGGTAATAATAATAATGACACAATTTTCAGTGACAAACATTATGATGATTCCAAAATGAACATTCTGAAATATTTTCATATTTTCTGCTCAAATGTCTTTCTGTACATGCTGTAGATCTATATATTCTATCACAACTGGTAATTTAGTTTTCTATACTGTATTAATTATTGAGTCGTGAGTTTAAATCTCTGACCACTTTCTTTGTATCCATGTAATGGGTTCAAGAGAACATGTACAAAATGTAAGACTTTGGTCTAATATTTCCCATTTATGAAGACCACCAGCCACATTAGGCAATCTCCTGCTATCCTGCTTTTCTAAAGCACCCCATGTCTTTGCAAATGACTACACTGTACAAAGATAAAAACAACTAATTCATCCAGTGTTCAAATGTCACACACAAAACAATACCAATATATGAAGAAGAAAAAAGCGAAAAACGTCACTAAATCAGCTCTAATATGTGTATAATTAATAATAAAAGTGTCAACTCTTTCCCTACAATTGGCCTATGAGACACACCGAAGAATCCACTGTAGAAAAGCACGTGGATATATACATGCATACGTGTCATATTCACCGTCACAAAGCATGTTGCGCTATACTTAGTTTAACATTCAAGATTAGTGACAATCGTAACATCCAACAGAACTGAAGGAAATACTGTCTTCTAAAGTATGCAACTGCTCATATATATATATATATATATATATATATATATATATATATATATATATATATATATATATATATATATATAACCTGATCAGTTTGTAATTTTGTTAAAACTTGTCTTTTTCTTAATTTGAACCACTCTTGCTTTCGGGGGAAGTGCCTTATCATACCTAGCGGAAACATATTACCACAACTACAACAGTTCTCATACTTACAAGCAAATTCAATATATATCCCATTTATACATACATATAAGGTTTATTTAGGATAATTAGCTAATGTCAAGTACTTTTAATTATCTTTAGACGGGTATTAGGAACGAAGGACTGAAAATACCCGAAGATACACACTTTGGCGGATTAATATTTATAAAACTGCATGCGGTGAAAGTGAGAAAAAGAAGTGACATGTAAAAAAGCAAATAAGTCATTTCATAGTATATATTTCAGGAATGTTTAGGAACAGTACCGACCACAACTGTACTTTCTATATAGAAAGTTTGATAGACATAGGGTTACAGGTATGGGTATAATATGACTGTCAGTCATGAGACTGGCTCGACTGGGGAAAGACCAATGCGGCATCGTGATGTTTGCTACATGCAGTGTACGTAAGGCTCAATGAATATGAAAAATGTAATGCTCGTTGCATCTTGCTTAGTCTCCGTGTAACACAATAATTACAATGTAATAGCTCAATTCTATCTCAGTGAACGTAAAATGCAATATCAAATTTTCTATTTTACCTCATATAAATACCTTTTCCGCATAACAAATTGTACCTGCGCATTTAAATTACAGTTTTTTAAGTCACTGATTTATATGTTTCCACTTATCATGTGCTATAAGTGATTTTTGGCTATACTACACCCACCCGCCCTATGAAGCCTATTTGCATTACCAAAAAGCCTTTAACTGCTATTAAAAACCACTGTTAGGGACAGACCATATACTTTTCATGGGGGGGGGGGGGGGAAGGGGCTGGTATTATTTTGAAAAACAATCCCGGCTTTCAAATAGCTTTAACAAATATTCTTGCTCTGATTTATTACACACGCACACTCTCTCTCTCTCTCTCATTACTTTATTAACAAAATAAATTTTATCTTGAGGGAAAATAAAAACAAAATATACCGGTTCGAAAGAATATCCCACCCCACCCACTCACCCGAAAATTAAATGGTCGGTCCCTAATTGCATCTCAACCACCCACGCCCTAACCGCAGCTCACTTCAGCTATCGTAGCCGCTACTACTACTGTCACTACTACTACTACTATACGAAAATTGTAAAGCCTTATCCCAATGATTACACGCCAGTACTTAAATGCATGAACAGGAGGTGTTATTGACCTTCGTTACACATCGTTACAAAGGCATTTGTCTTCTTCCTATCAGAATAATGCACTAGACTTATGTACATGCTTAAAGTTGCCACATTTCATTCATGACATTGAATAGCTCAGTCAAATCGTGCATTTGATCATACATCATTGGGAATATATTGACAGGAAAGGTCAAAGGCTAAATACTCTGCATTTTATACCTCTTCCATGTATGAAGGGCTCTCCCAGGAATGTAGAATGTCTCAGCTAGATGACAAACTTTTCAAAACGTCATTCATTCTATTGACAACATCATGCTCATTATATTCGCTGCTGACAGTTCTGAGCCAAAATGAAATATGCACGTTTTTTCCCCCACCAAAGAGCCTCAACTAAAACGATGATTTTTTTTATCCTCAACCAAATAACCTCAACTAAAAGGATAACTTGTTTAGATCTAGTGAGAGAAGAAAAAAAAATATTTTTGTCATTTCCACCAAACAATGTACTAAACACGATAATCAGCAAAGGTTATTTACCAAAAAAAGGACATAGAATTATTCTGCCCCTCTTTATTATTTTTTCGTTTCCAAAATTCTAGTTAATGCATCCAACATAACTCCAGTTAAATCATCTTCTATCAGTATAAAGAAATACCTCGTGCATTCATTATAATGAAGTCCCCATACATAAGGGAACACCTTGTGCATTCATTACAATGAAGTCCGCATACATAAGGGAAACACTTCGTGCATTCAATACAATAAAGTCCTCATCCATAAGGGAAGACGTTCAAAATGAAAACTTCTTTGAGTAAGTGTTCTTCTATTATTTCAAAGATAAAGTAACATGTCTTTCATATGCATTTAGGAAATGTATATTTGGGTTTTTAAAATGTTCTCTGTCCACGTTGGAAAGGTTTCCTCCTCTATCTATCTATCTATCTATCTATCTATCTATCTACTTACCTACCTATCTATCTAAAAAAATGAGATATTTTCGTCAGATAATTCTGAAAGTTAAGAATTGTGTAAACGTCCTTAATTTAGAGGTGTTCTTAAAGGTAGGTACCACACCACAATTAATTTTAAAATGAAACAAACACACACACATACACACACACACAAATTACCGTATATCATCGAACATCACAAAAATGTATTAAGTACAACATTTTTGGGTTAAATACAAAGCGCAGCCAAAGACAAGTTAGATTATACCTTTTAGTTTGTGGTGTTCATGTTTATTTTTACCAGCTGTGGTTTACTCACAAATAAACATATCAGCTGTGGTTTACTCACAAATAAACATATCAGCTGTGGTTTACTCACAAATAAACATATCAGCTGTGGTTTACTCACAAATAAACATATCAGCTGTGGTTTACTCACAAATAAACATATCAGCTGTGGTTTATTCACAAATAAACATATCAGCTGTGGTTTACTCACAAATAATCATATCAGCTGTGGTTTACTCACAAATAAACATATCAGCTTTGGTTTACTCACATATAAACATATCAGCTGTGGTTTACTCACATAAACATATCAGCTGTGGTTTACTCACAAATAAACATATCAGCTGTGGTTTACTCACAAATAAACATATCAGCTGTGGTTTACTCACATATAAACATATCAGCTGTGGTTTACTCACAAATAAACATATCAGCTGTGGTTTACTCACATACAAACATATCAGCTGTGGTTTACTTACAAATAAACATATCAGCTTTGGTTTACTCACATATAAACATATCAGCTGTGGTTTACTCACAAATAAATATATCAGCTGTGGTTTACTCACAGATAAACATCAGAAATGTCAAAAGTCAGTCTTACTCTTTACACCTATTTGCTGTGAAATAAATGTCACAAATCACTAATGAAATAAATGTCACAAGTCACTAATGAAATAAATGTCACAAATCACTAATGAAAATTAATGTCACAAATCACTAATGAAATAAATGTCGCAATTCACTAATTGAAGTAAATGTCACAAATCACTAATGAAATAAATGTCACAAATCACAAATGAAAATAAATGTCACAAATCACAAATGAAAATAAATGTCACAAATCAATAATAAAAATTAATGTTAAAACAGATACAAACAACCCGTATCCAGATAGTCGGCTACGCGTTTGTTGTATTTGACTTAGACAAATCTATTGGATGCAAAAAAACAAAAAAAAATTAATAAACAAAATCATAGCACCTGGCGAAAGAAATCGATTATTGTTGAAGAACCATGGCGGATTTGGGAAAAAGTTCAAATTTGCTTTCTCCGAAATGTAAAATCTCTTGAACACATATCTGAATATCTGAATTTTTGTTCTTCCTGCAAGCGATCCGTGAAATATGTAGTCCCTGTGTTTTATCCGTTAAATATGTAGTCCCTGTGTGTTGTCCGTTAAATATGTAGTCCCTGTGTTTAGTACCATTGGAGATGAGATAAAACTGAAGGTTACATTTCTTATACACTTTACTTTCAAATCACGCATAAGGTGTGCAGTATCTATATCAAATAGTTTATTGAAATTTCTCTTAAAAGTAATATAATAATTAATAACAACACTCCTCTTCGTATAGTACCTGAAATATAACACGGCTTTCATACATACAATATATAAGATTGTGATCTTTCCACTCCGTTTTGATAAGTCAATTTTGAATTGACAGGTTATTGGTGTTTTTAAATTAAAATGAGATGCATTTTCCGTAATACATAATCTCTTGTATCCTATGCAGGGTGTCGACATCAAAATACTGAATTCTCTCTCTATCTGTCTGTCTGTCTGTCTCTCTCTATGATGAATAATTCACGTACTACACGCTTTGTTAAAGGGATGCTCAAAACAGTAAAACTAGCTGTTTAACGAATAAGTTAATACATTTTAATTGGTGATAAACTTATATGATACACTTATACTTAATGCGTGCATTTGAGAGAGAGAGAGAGAGGGGGAAAGAGAGAGAGAGAGAGAGAGAGAGAGAGAGAGAGAGAGAGAGGGGGGGGGGAGAGAGAGAGAGAGAGAAAGAGATCAAACCCAAATCATAAGAAACATTTATTTGGGAGCGGCTATACGGGTAGATTGAAAACTCATTTGCCAACACTATCTCGACGTCAGTGAACATTTAATATGTAAATTATATTTACGTACAGGCATGGTCCCCGTCAGACACTACATCATGGCAACATTTGTTCAAAATCAGGTATGAAATACATTCTGAATGCTTGTCGGTGTTTGCTGACTATATGGTCTTTATTGTGGTTCGTGTGTATTGTATTGTATTGTATTGTATTGTATTGTATTGTATGTATGTATGTATGTATGTATGTATGTATGTATGTATGTATGTATGTATGTATGTATGTATGTATGTTCCAAACGTGGTCGTCTAGAGCGAGATGGATCGGATTGTTATCGCCATCATAAGGAGTCATAAACATAGTTTATTCGTCAACATATACATATATGTATATAGATAGAGAAATTGTTAGGAACACTGATCGATACAGCTGACCCAAGCAGCCTGACAGCCTCGGATTGTCAATAAACTTTGTCGGTACTGTGATAAAGAGTAGCATTTTACAGGTAAAATATATAGCCCAGTCCTTTGATCTTTATATTGACCGACGTCTATCTGATCAGAACTGAGTTTTCAATATATACAAGGTGTAAATTGTATCTGAGTTTATTGTTGTCAAAATGTACTGACATTATATCAAACAATAAATTGAACTGTAAACACATCGTTTCGAGTATGTGGGAAATAACGGAGAGAGAGAGAGAGTTCATTAGGCAAAGTTAATTCAAAATGTACGAAAATATTTTGAATAAGCCATGCAAACTTTAACGCAAAATGATTATGTAGCCTTAGGTCCACATACCACTAGATTCAACCATTAAACCTATATTTACGTTTCGAGCGTGTGTACACGTGTGTTTGTGTGTGTGTCTGTGTGTGTGATTGTGTGTGTGTGAGAGAGAGTTTATTATGTAAAATTATTTCAATAGACACGAACATACTGACATATTGTGAATGATTTTGTGGCTATTTAGGGTTCCGTCCTACATCCTTGCAGAGATGCCTAATTAGAATATGTATCTTATTTCTTCGACACATCTTTATCTCTAGGTTATATGGTGCTAGAAATTACACGTGACAGGATACATCTTTACCTCTAGGTTATATGGTGCTAGAAATTACATGTGACGGGACACATCTTTACCTCCAAGTTTTATGGTGCTAGAAATTACATGTGATGGGACACATCTTCACCTCCAAGTTTTATGGTGCTAGAAATTACATGTGACGGGACACATCTTTACCTCTAGGTTATATGGCAGTATAGATTACATGTGGCAGGAGCAATTTCAAATTCATCCCTTGAAATCAGTAAAAGAAACAAACAAACACAGCGTCACAAAAATGTACCAAAAACTACTGTAAAAATTGCAAGTGAAGACCCTAACAAATATAATAAGCTAAGGTTTCAAGGATAAGGATATATTTCAATACACCCTATCTACTTTCCCAGTGCCTGCTGACATTGTTGTCCGCTTTATACGTACGCATTACATACATTTAACATCTGTAACCGAGTATGCAGATGTTCACGATGACACGGGGTTTTATGATTGGGTCTGTCTAAGGACAAAAACGAGCTTTATCTGAAGCAGAGACAAAATAAAACAGCTTGAACGGTAAAGACAACCGTACCGTGGTCTACTTCTGTTAACTATGACTAGGACAAACAACTCTTCAGCACGATAACTTGTGAAAAGAAAGTATTTTAAAGAGGCGGTGTTCCGGTAAGTAGTTAGATGCATTCGATAATACAAGAGGATGTAGGTGACATTTCCATTCATAGGCCTTTGAATCAGAAATTTGTCCCTCCTGAACACTAATATAATTATCATAATTTGTCAGCTCTTTTCGACATGGTTCAGGAGTGATAGTATTTCCGTATGATAAGTTCATAATTTTTACGATAGACCAGTTACGTGTCCTGGTCGCTATTCTGAAGACATAAACATACTTTCAGATAATACCTTTATCAGAAATTCATATTTATGTTTTATATTTTGAAACGAAAGTGTAAAATATCTGATACAACAAAAATATCAAACCTATTACGCGTGCATGGGGAGAGAGAGAGAGAGAGGGGGGGGGGCTGGTGTGGAGAGATAGAGAGAGAGAGAGGGAGGCTGGTGTGGAGAGAGAGAGAGAGAGAGAGAGAGAGAGAGAGAGAGAGAGAGAGAGAGAGAGAGAGAGAGAGAGAGAGAGGTTTCGACGCTTAAAAGAATCGTGGGTAATCAGAACACACGGCCCAGCAGTTAGGAATACAGTTCACCCATTCACCCATGAAGTAAGTTTTGCAGAAATTTTACGGTCCTTTAACTTAAACCTGAACTATTCAATCATCATGTCTTAAGAGGCCAGTCTCGTTCTCTCAAGACGAGATACGAATTTCGGTTTAAGAGGGTTAATTATGAATAGCGCGGTCTAGGCGCTATGATTTGTAGCAGCATAAATCATAAATTCGTACGTACAAAAGAGACACGTTTTAGTAACATAATAATCATCATTACGTATACGCCTCTGACTTTAAAGGTCCACTGAAAGGTAACTGGGATAACTTTCTTATTAACTCCAGGGGAAGATCTGAGAAGGAGGGGGGGGGGAGCCTCTAAAAATTAGCGCCAAACAACCGAAATGTTTAATAAAGTAAGTTTTCTTTACAGTTAGATGGTTCAAACTAAGATCATCATTACAGTATATCTTAATAGCGAATAGAAGCATGGCTTGGTCTTCATTGCTTGAACTTTGCCACCAGTCCTTTAAGTGAGGCAGAAAAAGCTCGTCTTCCCTTCAGCTTGTATTGTCTAAGAAAATAAACACAGAAAACAGGCGACTGAGACAGATATAGCAAACAGGAGACACAAAATGGTATATTGGGTACTGCGAGAATTAAAAAAAAAAAACATATGGACCCAACCCGAACGATAGCAACTTGGCGTGTAACGTGATATGAATAAGTAGGCAACTTGTCTCCACCATGGATCAGTGTGGAATTTGATTCATTCCTCAGAGTTCTCGCTAATATTCTGAAAACAGAAGTCCAGAAACAGATTTTTCCAGACGTCTAAAGTCAAGTTCATATAGAAGTTTAGACCTAAGTTTTAAACTGGAGAGTCCCAGACTTGGAACTGGATGTTCTGGATGCAGTCAGTGACTCTAAATACAGAAGACTTTGATTCTCTATTACCATAAAATAGATCCCTTCAACTGGATACACGATAGAAACGGAGAACTGTAAAACTTACCATAATAGTTGGGTAGACGAAGAAGTCACTACCTTTCATGATAATGATATAAAAACTCCTTTGATTTGCAGAAGTATAGAAAAAAAAGTTAAAATATTGAAAGGAAACCTACCTTGGACCGCAGCCTCTGTTCTGTCCAGATTTATGATAGTAATGGGTTCAATACTAGAATTCAGATGAAGGTCTCCGTTGCCGTCCTTATTAAGGAGAAATATCCGTGTATCTCTGACCCTGGCATTATTTACACAGATACTAAGGTCACCGAACCCCTTGACCATCACCATCCTATGTTGCGGGGATGAGTCTGACACCCCCCTGACATCTGGCAAACCTTCTAACACTTTTTCTCCTTTGAACACTCTCTTTACTTCGATGTTCCCCATATACATTCCACTGCGGTGTGAATCCTGTATAATTTCTTTCACTGTTCCCGATAATATTACACTCGCCATTTCCTCTCGGAATTCCAGCGGTTTTTCTAAGCATCGAGGCTGTCGGAAATATCTTGCATTTGAAGGACACACATATGAAGCATACAGAATGAACACCACGATATTACTGACCATACTTCTCCTTCTGGCCATCACACCAATTTCATTCCAATATCCTTCCATCACTGCGGAAAGTGAATTTCCGGAGGCACACCGCTACTATCAGATATACCACATTTCCTAATTTGCCTTGTGATCTATATCCTTTTGATCGTTTGAGTTAATTAACAAGATTTAATCCAGGTGCGTAGATGAGTGCCACCCGACCATTATCGGGTGAGCCGGGATGCCGACAGGTAAGATTTACAGGTATACGAACCGCATACCTGTAGAGATACTTTAAAAACTTTTAATGGGCCGACCTCAGAAGGGTCCACGTGTAGCTAGAGAGCTCTTCACGGAGTCTAACGGAAAGTTCCGATTCGCTGTGCGCCCCTCAATTCAGCTCGCGCTATCAAGAAGGTTAATTGCTTGAAATATATGAATATTACCTGAGAGATCTAATCTGAGATGTAAAATTGAGTACCTGTTTGCTTTTCGATACTTAAGGACATTAATCAGTTAGATTTTTACATAGATACAGCATGAAAGGGTGCTAAATTAGTACTGTTTTAACAAAAGAAAACATAACGGTCACTTTAAGTTTTGCTTCTTCTCAGTCTGTCGTTCCTAATCCAGTGGTCATTCGGAAAGCGCGATAAGGGACTTTTAACATAGAGGAGACATTTTCCTGATCCGTTAGAAATTTAGGCCACCTCCTTTTTGATACAGAAAAATAAACTCCACCCCTGATTTACAAGTCATGAAACATTATACACATACTGTTCATCTCAAAATCCAACATTGAGAAGATTCTATCAATATCTTCATATAAAAAAAAAACAACAACATCCAAGTTACCAACAAATTCATCCATAAATAATTTCTCGGTGAGTCCATATGGCAGTCCGCTCGTCCGACTGTCTGTCTGCATCTATCTGTAAATCGATATGTTTGTCCCTCCATTTATTGATAAAGTCGATATACCTTTATGTTTATCTATGAAACCTATAACAAACCCTGATAATGCATTGATTGTGTCAAATGTTCTCACATCTTATCAGATTTAAATACATGTTAATACATTGAATACAGTAATTGATTAGGTTCTCACCTGTAAATGTAGTTTTACCTATTTTATCTGAACCCAGTTATATAAAAAAGTTATACTCGAGTGCACTAAAAGTCTCTTTTAACCCCATCATTGCAATGACATATTGCACAGAAACTTTTTACTTGTATCAAACCGCACGATGTATGCCTTTAACGCCGCTAAAATATTATTTGATTTGGTATAGAGTTCTATTTTTCTTGTTTACGTTATTACTGTTTGTATAGAATACCATCCTTTTCTGTGTAATTTAGCTCGGGTGAAACTATTGCACAATAGCTGGGTTTTCCATGCATCCTTTGTAAAAACAGATTATACAACACCGAAACATGGGTACTGGTGAGATTGATCATATTTGAAGGCACGAATTCCCCTCCAAAGTTATAAACCTGAGTTATTGTCATAATCATTTGTATAAAGAAATGACATGGAATCATGTGGACTTAGAGAAGCACTTGAACTGGGTAAACTTGGCACTAAAAGTATTTAATCATATTCAAACCTATGAATGGAGCCATGGGTTGTTATGTTATGTGTTTACTTTTAAGAACTCGCTGCAGAACGCTCTTTTAAATGAGCTTTTGTATCAATACACTATAAATAAGCATAGTACTTAATGAGAGCATAGGGTATTTACGTGATCGCTTTATAGCATATGTGGAGTGCAAAAGTATTGGAGAGGTATCGCGTTTCGTATTCGGTTTTTCTATAGTCGCGTGTTCATCATCATCGTCGTCGTCATCATCATTATTATCATCATTAGTAGCATGGGATGAAAACCCTGTCCCAGCTTTAGTCTGGGTTTGAACGGTGATTAAAGGATGAATAGCTAGAGTTTAGCATTTCAACTTCTTTTAAAGTCTAATTTTGTCTATTAACAAGACTGTATATACATTTCAATTACAAATATAAATTGAAATATTGGACAAATTTTGGAGAAAAACGTTATTTAAAGTTGTATATGTTATATATATATATATATATATATATATATATATATATATATATATATATATATATATATATATATATATATATATATATATATATATAGATAACTATTAAGGTGTCGGAGTCACGATTGAAAGCGCTATGACTAAAAACTCAACCGAGTCCGTTTGATCCTGAAATGGACTTAGATTAATTACATCGTTAATTATTTATTGATTTACAGGTGATCTGCATTCCGATTGGCCAGCGATCAACTGGGATCACATATGAAAAGCACCTGATTGACAGTTGTAAATAATTCATTTGCTGTTTATTGCAAAATGTAGATCATATTACGATGGATAAGTCATGGATGTATCTAGCCGGTCAACAGTTATTAGTTACAGGTCATTAATTCATTAATTTTCATTTTCTTCTATTGTGGGATTTACAACGCAATCCAGTCATTCCAAAACAAAATCTGATCGAGGCAGCTGATATGTGAAATTCATGTTCCTCATTGTATTCACTTGTTCTAAGTTTTTACCAGTCTGTAAGAAACAAAAGTTTTATATACAAATGTAATAAAGTCTTAGAAAAAGAATGTCTCTAAAAAGGAACTGCAATTTACTCTCATCTGCCTTGCCTTCGATTTTTTTTTTGGAATTTTGTTTTCGATACCGAATAGTTTGTCTTGCATGTAACACTGTATATTAAGGAAACATAGTTATGTCCAGAGGGGGAAAAATAATTCCGAGTATAAAAACATTCAGGATTAGCGACTCTTTGATTATAAAAGAACGCAGCAGATTTGGGGTAAACTTTTACAAGAATTCATAAAAACACCAAAGAATGAAGGACATAAACATTCATTTATCTTCCCGTCTAATATAGTTCTGCACCAAGCAATACTAACGGATAAAAAAATTGGAAAATGTTGAGGAATCAGTAAGCGTAGGCTTGAAGTTTTCTTTCTTTTTTTTCCATTCTATTTATTCTCCGTGCACAAACTGTTGTATTTTAGGAAACTGTTTCAATAAAATAAAATAGTCAATGACGCAATACTACTACTACTGTTTACAATAATAATAACTAATCAAACAAATGGCTTAAACAATGTCTCCGTTATTTTTATATATACCCTCTAATCTAGCCATGGCTGTAGCATACAAATCAAACTAACAAATATCAAATCAGATTTGGTACTTGCCATTTTAGCAAAACCAACTAAATTTTGAAAAAGGAGACAGAACAAGGCTACATAAATAATAAAAGGTCCTGTTATGATAGCATTGCTACAATTAATGTCTTCATTCTACAATTAGAACTGTGAGCGAGCTAAATGCTCGAAGATATAGAGTTAAATGCTCGAAGATATCGAGTTAAATGGTCGAAGATATCACGGTCGACCGAGTCTCCTGTGTCTTGAGAATACATTTTTATTATTTGGTTATTACTGTGCATTGCCAAGAAAGAGCGTGATGTACATAAATCATATGAGAAGACGTACGAAATTTTCTAGCGTTTTTTAAAGAAGGAGTTTTCAAGTATTTACAATAATTTAGACAGCAAAATGTTCACATCATCTTCATTTCCAGACATCTATCTGTCTAATCAAGCGTAAATGATTCTCCAAATTGCCTTTTTTTTTTTTCGGTTTCCGAGCTTCTATAGACATTTTGGATGTCATGCATAATAGTAAAGGTTGTCACTTGCGATTTCACGTCACAGTTCACTACATTCAATATTAGACTCTGTTTGGTAATGGCCTGTACACACAGTCTACTAATGGGCAAGACTAATTGTCAAAGGTTGACAAGAAATCGTTATTTTTCTCTTAAAGTTTTAAATTTTAAAAAAGTTCCGCTGGTGTGTCTTCTCAAATGTCCCTTCTGATGGAGAATCATCAGAGGCAGATCCGGAGGGGGAAGCCGAGCCGGCGCCCTCTCACCCACAAAAAGAAGAAATAAAATAAAATATAAAAAAATGAGCGCGATACAATGGGAACGTTTCCTAGAGTAAGTTTTCTTACAGTTAGAGGGTTCAAATTATGCCCTTGAAATGCTAAAAATTCAGGCGCTTCCGCAGGCTTCTTCCCACGCACGCAGGCTTCTTCCCACGCACCCCTTGCCTACTTGTTTAGCCTCCCCACGCGCCCCCCCCCCCACACGATATTTATGGATCCGCGACTGGAATCTGCCTTAAATTCTATTGATCCTAGATCATGTTTTGGCCAGGTATATATTAAAGTTAGGTAATGCCTTATCTTAACAGAATCTGATTCACATGGCAAAGTAATCATACGAAAGGTACAGTGAAGTACTCTAGACTCAGTCTTATACATTGCACATATAAGACGACCTTGTTACGGGTTCTAACTAGAGTTATATATTGAACACTGAACTTCAATTCTGTAAGTTAACTGTTTGTTTGGAAATATTCTTCACTTTAAATTGATATACAATCTGGAGATGGCATTGTGGACTCTTCTTCGATAAACTGGATGGAATGAGATATATTTCGTCGACATTATCATAGTAACATAGCTTTTGTGTGATAACAAATCTGTAATGAAACACTTGACATTAAAAATGCATATCATCGATCTAATACTTAGACATATAAAGCAAAGAACAAATAAACCATCATTCATGCTACCGACTAAACTATCTCCGTCAGAACTTTAAAATAAGCCATTTAAAAAAAAAATAACTGATAACAGCGATAACTGAACCAGAACGATTGCTTTCTCAAAAGGTGAAGTTGATTGCAAAAAAGATAAATAAATAAATAAATGTACAAAAAAATAAATATAGCATATTATTCTAACCACGGATGTCTTAACTAGAAGCTTTGAATATAGAACTCACTTCTCGTAAATATATCTAGCTCGGTGACATGGTACATCTTGAGTGCTATTGTTTAAATAAAACCTCAACCATTTAAATAACACAGAGTCGAAACTCGATACAGAAATCTAAAAATCGTAATATTTGTATTACGATGAAAAGAGAGTTTCTATTTGTAACAAATCAGACCACTGCATCTCGATGTCATCACATTATTGTAAAATCACTCGATGCACCTGTCAAGTGACTTTATAGTCTTGTTCCCTGCTTCGTATGCTCACTGCGTTGCACTCCGCTATACGAACAATTCGTGTTGCGGAGTGCAACGCAGAGAGCATACGAAGAAGGGAACCAGACTAGTGACTTTACAAAATGGAGGTGTTGGTAAAAATCAGGTTGGCAGCCACAGGGTTGAATAAATGAGTCGGGCAAACACTCAAACAAGACACAGTACTTACAAGAGCTCTCGAAGCCAGACAGGGCTATCCAACTTCATCCTCCAACAAGGCCCTGGTATTTGATCCAATTCAACTTGAAGGTGTTTTACAGGCAAAAGTAAACTCTTAGAGTAAAGTGAATATTTGATTATAAATTCCGATTAACAATAAGGTGGATGATATCACTTCTCACTTCAGGGCGGGACCCGCGAAATCGCTGTGTTGACCTGAAAAGATAAAGTAGGAGAGAGAGAGAGAGAGAGAGAGAGAGAAGCGAACCAATAATTATTTGTCCATCTTCCTTATTCTAGGAGTCGGAATCTTACTGGGGTCACATGGTATTTTCAAGTTAACCGAAATGGAATTCTCTCTCTCTTTCTCTCTCAAAATATCTAAAAGCATGAGAATGTGCGTAAGTTTTACAATATGTATCAATGTTTAGTAATAAAAGGCACAGCAAGAGACAGTATTTTGATATTATTTCAACATAAGGGCACAAGGATTGACCAAGCAATAGCTCGAAAGTCATATCCAAGAGTACCGCAAAACGGCACATTACACGTCCGCTTCGTGTTTAATAGTTTTCCACGTAGATAACTGAAATTTTGTGCAGAAACCACTTTTCTTGTTTCAGTCACAGTGACCTTGGCCTTTGACATTTTGACCCACAAAACAACAGGCTTCTAACTTACACCAAGTGTAAGTCATCCACAAAGTTTGCCCCAGATCTGTGGTGGAGAACTGATATTATTGTGCAGAAACCCTTTTTTCTTCTTTCAGTCAAAGTGAACTTGATCTTTGACCTTTTGACCTTAAAATCAAGGCGCTTCTTTCTTACTCCAAGTGCAAGCTATCCACAACGTTTGCTCGAGATTTGAGATATTGTGCAGAAAAAATTTCATTCTGTCAGCCACAGTAATCTTGACCTTTAATCTTTTAATACCAAAATAGATGGGTTCTTCCATACCCCAAGTGCAAGCTATACACAAATTTTGGAATCTGTATATATGGATAACTCAAGTTATTGTGCGGAAACCATTTTTCTTCTTTTTTTAGTCAAAATTACCTAGACTTTTGACCCTTTGACCCTGTAATCGATATTCCAAGTGCAAGCTATGAACATAGTTTGATAACTGTAGATTGTGAACAACGTTACTCTGCGGAAACGAAATTGGTAACAGACAGACAGACGGACATAATAACAATACGCTTTGCCTTATGACAGGCGTATACAAGTTAAGACTTTGTCCTGAATATTCCCATATTGATATTTTGTCGCGCTGAGTAGCATAGTAGTGCAGCGTCTGCGCAGACCTTTGCCGCATGAATGGTGTATAGTGAGAGAAGGGGACAGTTGGAATTATACACTGATTTAGTCTGCCTCTATCTGCATTGATTGATAGTTTGATTACTTTCAAACATATTGTTTTCAAAAAGACTCTTCGGAGCACGACAAGAAAACAGATTTTTAAAAATACTTGATAAATAATGTGTACAAGTTGCTTTGTTTGTTGATGCATTTTTACCTCTGACAAGAATTGCTAAGTCAATTCTCATTTGTGGAGTGTCCGTCTTTTATGCAATGAAGTCGATAATAAACAATAGTCAAGACAATGCTGTTCAGGATTTCATCCATGATGAATTAACCATCTTGAATGATTAAAATTTTTTCTTGTGTTCATGTATCTCTTTTTTTAAGAATTGAATTGTATCAGTTTTGGACCTTTTTTCACTGGCAATCATAGACCTGGTGTTTGACCAGTGAAAACATTTTCTTTGTTGGTTTGGATCTGATGGAGTAAACCATGAACATTGAGTAATGTGATCAATGTCTAAACATCTTCACTAACATCTTTAGGCTTTGTGAACTTTAACCATCTACAATTGAAGCCAATATATAGAATACATAACCCTTTAACATTGTATTTAAGTTTTGTTTCAATTATTATAAAATTCTTACTCTTGCCTTATGAATTATTCTAAAATTGTCATCACTGTGGTATCATTGAGAATGATATCCTCTATTGTATTTTTTGCATTTATCTGTTTTCTTCCTCCATTTTTTAAGTTGTTTACTGCGCTCATTATAATAAGTTTTCAGTAAGCACTTGTTCTGTCAGATATGTATTTTTATATTTCACATTTTGGACTCAATTGTGTATCTATTGCTTTTATTTACCCAGTTAGATATCATATTAAATTGCAATATTTAAACTAAAATTAAAAAACTACATACAACTAACCTTTTTAACATCCTGAAATTATATTTACGTAACTTTCCAAATTTTCTTGTAAATTAAATGAAAAATGAACAAAACAGAAGGAAGAATCTAAGGTCAGCAAAGAATCTGAAAAGGTAATTTCACTAAAACCAAAAGATTTACTGAGAGTTGAACTTGGTAGAAGTCTGAAGAAAGAACCAGAAAAGTCTAAAACATCACAAGATCAAAGAAAAGATACAAGTTAATGAAGGTCAACCAACATATATTATTTGATAGACAGTGGTATAGCTGTTGTGGTCATCTTTTTTATTTGATCAAACAGTTAAGTTGTTTCTTGACAGAGTCATCAATATACACTTGTAGAAGATGTTGAAAGTGAATGAAGTTCAGGCTCAGCCATGAACAATAAACAACCAACCAATGCACAGCAAGAAATTAAAACATCGGAGACTGGACAAAATTAAATCATGCCATTGTCTTATAACACAATACCATAAATGCTTACATTTTTCTGATGATAAATAACATAGATTTTACATACAGACAAGTGTTGAGTGAACAAAAAAATATTATTTGGTCTGTTCACCTTTCAGCACTGAACTCTGCTCTTACTGTTGCCAACACCATGATTTTAAAAAAAGGTCCAACATCAAACATGAATATTAGAGAAGCTGGAAAACTAATTATCCCATTTTCTATTACTCGCAATGGACTGCCTGATAGTGCATGTTCTTTTATGACAAAATTACACCATACGAACAAATGTAAAATCAAACTTACACTGCTAAATGTTTAACTATTTTGGTTACTGCTGGGTATATAACATAGTTTTTACCTGTAAAAAAATGTTGACAGAAACGATAAACATCATCAACACAATTTAAAGTGTGAAATTAAACTTCGCTCTATGGCAGTTTACAACATGCTGTTAAAGAAGCTATTCAGGTTTACAAATGATCCACCATCAAGCATGGATATTGAAGAATTGTAAAGCTAATTGCTCTAGTTTCTTTTATTCAGTTAAAAATTGGTAATCTAATAGCACAAAAACCTGCCTGTATAAATTGTTACTCAATAAATGAGTATTTCTGGTTTAAAGGATTACGCTTCTATTTTGAAAAGCAAACCAAAGAAATTGTTACAATATAAAATACAACATTGCAATCTAAAACATCACCAAAGTCAGTGAAATAAGTTACCACTCCAAAGTCTAATCTGTCAATTTTGTACATATAAATGAGCAATAAAGTACCAAGTGAACCTCTTTCATATCTTGAAGTGTCAATATAAAATGGTTTTAATTTTAAACTGCAAGAAGTTAATGAGATTAAAAATGATTTGGTTTCGGTAAGAAAGACAGAATATTATATAGGCGTTAAAAACAAAACGTTAAGTAGCATATACAATTATAAATTGGATGCAGGTCAGCATGGCTACAATTTCTGACGGTACGTGTGTAATAGCAGCTGGATTAGGTGTTGCAGAAATTAGTACCAGTGTAGTTGTTCCTAGGATTTTAGTGAGTTAAGTGCAACATCAATTTGATTTGTTGCAAAAACTATGAAGAAAACAATTGTATCTACAAAAAGTGTTTAAAACAGGATGAATTAATAACTTTTGCAATTAGTAAGTTGATGATAAAAAGAGATCAAACATGCAATCAGGAAAAAATCACGATACAGATGAATTGAGAAAAAACTTTTTGGAACAAGGGAACAAATTAAAAGTGTCATATTTTGGAGAAGATTACAGGCAACAGAAGAGTTTTATTACAGTTGACAGACTTTCCAAGAAAGAAATCTATCTTAACAATCCTAATAGCTACTGAATTTAGTACTCTATCAATAACGTTGCAAAGAATTGATTTTGTTGTTGTGTATTACAATGCTTTCATTAACCTTGAAAGAACTTAGCTGAGAGATATATATGAAAAAGATGAAAAGAGGGAATGATGGTCAATGTTGACAAGAAAGAAAGCATAGATGCTGAATGTCTAAAATAACTCAAAAGATCAAACCAGTGAATGATAATTATGCAGTGTTTAACACTAACTGCAATGACAAATCATTAGGATTCTATGGCCTGAGAACCATGCTGATATCTGATGAATCGAATACTATTTGTGCATTCTTGAAACTCAAGCCTTTATACATTAACGTTGATCAAATTAATAACACACAAATCCATTTAAGTGGTATCATTGGTGACTGTGAAAAGTTCAACAATTCAACTTACTTGACTTTTTACCTGTAAAAATGTTTTTTTACAGTGCCTTTGTTTTGTGTTAAAGATGGTATCATAAACAATAGAATCTCAGTATCAGAGACAAAGATGGCAAAATAATAGATTTATAAGGTATGCTTGTAACATATATTCTTCACGTAAAGTAAATAGCGTGTGCAAAGCACAGTATTTGTTGCTAAATTAGAAAAAATTGCAGTATCTTTAAGAGGTCCTAGTGACTTAGGTTTACTTAAAAAAATTGAGACAAAAAGAGAAACAGTAACTACAATATTATGTGACACAATTAACAGTGACTTAAACCTCAACAACAATGGTATTAATAATCTAGCGGATCCTGTACAAAAATGTTGATGTAGCTAATAGAAATTATGTAGCAAATGAGTTGATCAAATACGTAAGACTTTGGAAGTTAATAATTTGAAAGATATTAAGACATGGAAAGGAAATGTAGACAACACATAAACTGCTTTTGAACAAAGTGGTAATGAAAAAGCTAAGACAATTTCACAACTGTTAAAACAAATTGGTGACAGTAGAAAAAAAGATTTTAGATGCACAGGAATTGTGCAGAGATTCAACACCTTCTCTATTGCTATACAAGCCCTACACACTGTAGGGTAAAGAGCAGTTGAGAAATCCAATATTCAACAATATTTACAACCAACTGAACAGAATAAATTATGAAACAGATGCTTTAGAAAGTGACATGGACAAAATAAAATAAAGATTACAGGAAGACTAAAGCACATTTACAATCTCAACTGGAACAGTTACAGAAAAGCTCCTAAATGGGAAATTCAACTAAACTGCCAGGAAATTAAATAGTTAATGAATGATATAAACGCAAACATTACTGACAGAAAAAACAAAATAATTTATGTCAGAGTTTCAGAAGAAAATTGATTCAACAGTAATAAGCAATGAGATAGAGCATGTCAAATACAAAATGAATGAGAATGGCAGCATGATTAGACTAACGAAAACAACTTATGATTTATATGTTGCAGATCTGAGTTGGAAGATCAAAAATGATACAGGACGTTATCTTTCAAGAGTTTTAGAACAAATTACATGCTGAGGTTGACACATATAAAAGAATATGTTGATAGAGAACTGGTCAATAATATCAATAGATAAAGTAGTATTTATGAAATTGACATAAAGATGAAACATATGATACAATATTTACTTATTTAGAATTAAAGTTTACAATGGAAATAGATGAAGTTAAAACTAAAATGATTAAAAAGGACTTGGTGATAGCATGTATACAATAAAAACCAAAATAAATGAATATATAGAGACATTCAACACTGAATTGAACATGGAAATCAGCATAAAGGGTCTTGGATGTTTGAATGTATGACTTATAAATGCAAAAGGAATTTGTAGAGAAAACATGTCAGGATATATATATATATATATATATATATATATATATATATATATATATATATATATATATATATATACATATATATACCTATGTGGATGGTATTATTTTAAGTGTAAATTTAATAGATCCAATTTAAACTGCTAAAGAATCAATAACTGCTAAATTTAAACATATGAAAGGTTTGTTTGGCATTTTTAGGTCTGAAACAACACCTCAGAGATTAATAAACAGTTATGGATTTAATTATACTCTATCACATTTTGTTGAATACAAGTTGTACACAGCAATATGCCATTCAAATTAAAACAAGAGTCTCTTGAAAGAGCTGATGCTCTACTGTCCAAAATGAATTTTCTGGAATTCAAGATAAGACCATTTCTTCTTTTAAACTGCTGAGTAGTGAAACCATCTCTGATATTCTTCAGCAATAATAACATTTTTAAATTAGCTGCTGTGGTGGATATATTAGAAGTTAGATTGACATAATTTTCGAATAGGACCAACAAGATATCAAAAAGTCTTCTGGTGGAAACCCCATGTTGATATGACTTTCTGTTTTGAAGGGGTAATAACAACAATATTTTCAAGATGGCTGTCTTGGTGGCCATATTGGATATCAGATTAGCACCATTTCCATTTAGGACCAACCAGAGATCGTAAGAAATCTTTTGGTGAAGGCACAATGTCGACATGACCAACCATCCAGGCAAAGTAGCGATAACAAGATGGCCATTGTGGCAGTCATATTGGAAGCCAGATTGGCACCATTTTCATTTATGGAAAACTATACACCATAAGAAGTCTTTCAGTGAAAACCCCATGCTGATATGACCAATCATTTAGAAGTAGTGATAAGATTTTCAAGATAGTCACTGTGGCAGTCATATTGGATTTCTGAGAGGCACCAATTTCACTTAGAACCAAGAAGTCATTTAGTAAAAAACCCATGTTGATACAACCAACCATTTCTTTAGGAACAGTGATAACAAGATTTTCAAGATAGTCGCTGTGGTGGCCATATTGAATGTAACTGCAATAATTTATGAATGTAGAGTGGCTCATAAAGCCTGCCATATGCTTTCTTTGGCTAAGGAAAGTGCTGGAGTACAGGAAGGACTGTGTAATTACACTGTTTGAATTTCTAATTGTCAATTTTAATATGGGGTTGCAAATTTTGATCAGAAATCACAGGGGTGAGTGGTTGGGTGGGGGGCTTGTTGTTATTATTATTGTGTATGGTGTTGGTATAGACAAAGCTTCACCTAAAGTGACCTGAAAACTGATTGGGAACTGAAAGTAGTTCCCAGAATTTACTCATGTGCAGAATATTCCAGATTAGTATCACGTGACCTTTTATATCCAATCATATTGCAGAAAACTCGGTCAATTCATAACAATTTGAAGTATTCTAATATACAACAAACTGTTTTGAAAAATCAAGCCTATTCATTACATAAATAATGACAATGGCAGATGCATGAGTAATTATTGGAGGAGCTATAGCTAACGGTTTAGCATTTGCAGGAAGCAAACAATTAGACATGTTAAATACCAAAAAGATTTCCAGAGAAATACTGGAATAGGGTTTGGTGACTCATATTTAAATAACCTGGATGATGCTTTTGATCTATATGCATCTACTCATCGTGCCTTACGCTACTCACCCAGAAAATAAGGTAAGACTTGCAAAACCAAGACAGACTAAACAGAATAATCTCTATCAGCCTTCTGATGAACAGGTAAAACACAAGTATGTATTCATTACATGTAATGATGGGTGTTAGTGTGTATGTTGCTTACAAGTTTATATAGCGTATAAATAACATAGTAATGGCAATATATGGTAAGTCCACAACTCCTCATCAAGATAATTTGCCACAGAGTTAAATAACTCAGTCAAGCACATTGCTATATCCCATGCACCCAAAGCAAGATTAAATCTGAACTTTACAGATTACAATTCCAAAGCTAAGTCCAAATATATTGATTGTACTAGGTAGTTTTTCATTTTTTTGATATTAAGGCAAAAGGAGATAACAATGTTAGTGGTAAACAATTAAGGTAGAATGCTTGTGAAATATATTATCATATTCTATGGAAGTGTCGATCATGAATGATAAATTGAGAAAGTTATTATAACAGGAAGGTAATGCACAAAATACTGGTACTGAAACTATACTGTTTGCAGTGTATGGTAAAAAGTTTAGAATACAATTAGATTTTCAGATTCTAACCGACCATTGTCCACTGTATCCTTATGCCCATCCACTGATTTGACTTTAACATCTGCAAAAGCCGTAGATTTATAGAACCAGGATTGTGAACTGGAAAACATTTGTCTCCGGCACTTTATGTCTGAATCAATTGCACAATCAGTTAATGACAAATGCAGAAATGGAATTGCTTTCTTTTATGATTACATCACTAGGGAGAGAATCGTTCACATAGCATCCAACACAACTGTGACAAACCTTTGCTTTATTCACAAAGATGTTTCGATACTGAGCACAAAAAGAGGAGAAACTGATCCATAAAAGTTGTACAACTCAGTAATAGAAAAAATCTCAATGCTTATAGAAGGTCTGCCAAATATGATTTTTGCTCAAGACTTTCACTCAAGACAACAGTTTACAGAAGCCACAAAGTATTTCTATGACGAACAACAGAAGTACACAGAAATAGAAACATAAGTATTAAATTTTTTTACCATGATAACAATTGCATTTTCTGAGTTTTAGAAGTACACATGATAACAGACTGCATGATAGTGGTAATAAATTAGCTAACACTTACAAAGGTATCTACCTACGTATCAACAGAAAAGAAAATTAGGATGTTCATAAAATATATATTTATTTCATGTTTGATGCTTAAAGTAGACATTTAGAGAAAATCAGCTAAAATTAAATTTTTTCTAGGTATTGTTAAATGTACCTGATAACATGATAATTTATGGAATGACAAACTGTGGAAAGACTATGTTTGTGGTAAATATGATAGAGACTGAATACAGAGACTTTTTCTATTGCATAGTTAACTTTCTGTTCAACAAGACTGACAACATGAAGCAGGTATTCAAAGATGAAAAGGTAATAGTAATAGATCCTAAGAATAAATTAGTTAAGTTGTTGATGTGTACCAGCTTATCACGGAACCGATACTTTATTTCTGATTGATGACTGAAGCAATCTTCTTGTCAAAAAAACAAAAAAACAATCCAACTTAACAAAACAAGTTTTAAGTGGTAGACATTTTTGAAATATCTATCTGGCTTAAAAGTACAACCAACTCTGTAATAAAAAATGTCAGAGAAAATACGTTTTTTTATTGTCTTCTACAGCAAGGCCAAAAAAAAGCAACATAAACTATTTTGACTGAAAATCATCTTGTCACAGATGATGTACCAAGTGAGATTTTAATTAAGCTAAAGAAAAACAAAAGAAACAAAGTTTTAATCCTTCAGACTATAGAATACTTATGTGCCCTTAAGGTAATGCATTTATATTGCGAACCCCAAAATAATTGTCATACATGAACAATGCTACTTTGTTAATTCTGATGCTATTCATTTTATATGATCCGAGTAAATTCATTTTTTGACAATTTTATTTGTGATTCAAATAAGCAATCTTTCTTCATCTCCAATTTTTCATTTTGAAAAATGTATTTACAGACTTTTTCTTTTCATCTTTTTTGTAAATGTATACAGTTTGGAGCTCAATCCTACAAATTCTTTAATACAAATAGATGTTTGTTCATCTCTGAAAATGATGGTTATCTTTTTATTCATTTGTCAGATACCAGATATGTTGTCCTTTGGATAGTCACAGGTGTCCTAAAACTTGATGTCATCCTTTATGTCACTGTAAAAGTTGTCTGTTTCAATATCAATACACAATGAATCAGTATAGTCTGTTGGATTTCTATTATAACCCAGTTTCATCACTTTTACTAAAAATCCACCATGTTGAGCAAAGTTTTAATACCACAAAAGTTTGCCTAATGTGTGTACATGATTACACCAACAAAATATGATTATTTTATATATTAACCAAACTTTATCGTTCTTTGTGATCCATATCTAAATTAGGAAAAAGTGCTCCATGCAAATATGGGACGAGTGGTATTTCTGATGGACACATTTGACTTCACAGCGGAGTTGACACATATTGTTTACAAACCACGTGGAACTTACCTGAATTGAGGACAAGACACCCAAGCCATGAACAGATCATGTACCATACACAGTATATGAGTTGTATCAAAGATAAATAGAGTTAAGGCAAAAATGTGTAATTTGCCAAATACGTCTTCTCTTTTATGATCAACATTTATTGTATTTGCACACATTTTGTACATGCACATCATAAAATGTGCATTTCACTAAATGAGACATTCATTTTAACCTGTTTTCAATTATCATATGTTGTAACTATCCCATTGTATTTCAAAACAACCCATGCAACATGTGTTCACCCACCCTACTCACCATGGCACAGAGCCACATGCTTGATAATAAGACATTAGAATTGGTTGTTGAAAGAAGTGGGCACACACTATGTAGTGAGAGAGGGTACAAATTGTTACTCAAAATGCAGACAACAAATAAAAAACTTTTTAACTAAATGATGGAAAAATAAACAAATTCTTGGTAAGTTATGTATTCAAACAGCAATTACTTTGACAATTTTGAAAGTTTCCTAAAACAAAAAGATTTGGATACAATATGAAGAAAAAAAGTAATTATAGGAATCAAATGAACTGTATATGTCTTGAACAATATTATGTTATCACTGTAAATAAATTAATACATTAGGGATTTAGATAATTCTAACACTGTAAATTAAACATTTACAAAAATCTTATACTGGACATGTTTTTAAATTTATCATCAGGAACATCATGATATCATGGAACTCGAAATTCATTTTGTATTCTAAATTTTCAGATGTTAGAAATTATAGAATTTTCAAAATGTGATTGTGTACTTAGTGTTCACATTTTCATGTCAATAAAATCATAAAACAGATGGTTAAAATTTTACCTACTGGCAAAGTTTAAATAAACAAGAATGCATCTAATGAATGTATCAGAGAGCATCAAGTGTTTCTTGGCATAATTCACTTGTGAGGTGCTGTTTTCATGTTAGTTGTTTATGGAACTGTTTCATGGGCAAATATCTTTTCTTTATTTCTGTACACATAAAAAACAGGCAAGTATAATATCCATAAAGACAGTTTTCAAACCACCTGGCAAGTCTTTGGCTGGTTAGATACTAGATTTTTTACTTTAGAGCTCAGAGAGTTATCAGGTAATGGATCAATCAGGTGCTTGTTGGAAGTTCTGCTACCCTATCATAGTCAGAGAGGCAATAAAACTAAGTTAATCATCCTTTTATCTCTATACTTCATCCTGCAAATTTCAGTGTTGTAAATCTTAGGTAAGAAGAATTATTAACACTAAAAGTACAAAACTATGCTCATAAATTTTATAACATCCAGGCCTTATTTTTTTTGAGAGCAGATAAGTGTCAGATATTACCTGCTAAACTCATATGCAAACAGTAGTTCTTCTATTTGAATATTTATCTTTATACAGCACATACATTGTATTAGGTCCAGGTATTCAAATCTGCATGCTCAATAGATCTTGAAACAAATTTTTCTAAAATAATAATAATAATAATAATAATAATATCAAACCTTAAATGGCCAACTGAATAAATAAAGTTATAACTGATCCTGATAATTCAATTTGTAGACTTTATGAAAAAGGGAAATCTCAAATACCTTTTTATATGCAAATATTTAATAGCTTTAACCTATTTGAAAGCGATTTAAGATGTAAAAAATAGTAATATAATTAATTTCTAAATGTAAATTTTGAATACCTGGAACATATATATGTATTCAGAAAGCTATATGTACAGTTTGTAGAAGGACAACGTACAGTTTTCATCAACAAATAATATAAGCTTGTTTGACAAGGGAAATAACTCTTATAAAACAGAACAACTTTTATACAGATTTTTCACCAAAATGGTAATTTCTAAAACAATTGAAAATTCAAAAACACCATGTATCATATAAATAGCAGCCAATCTGTCTAGAGTATTCTGTGAAAAAGATTTTCTGCCCTGCTTAAACAATTAAAGTAGGAGAACACATAAAACAAAAAATGTAAATTTTAACAAAGTATGATCCTGCAGACCCTTGAAGAATAATACTATTGTCTAACTTGTTTTTCCACTTTGAAAGATGATGATGTCTGTTGATACTGAAATATCTTGGTGACCACATTTTTAAATGGTCAACATAATGAAAAATCAATGTATAGCATTATTTTCTTTTTATTCAGTAAATGAGGAATATTTGCAATATTTTGAAATTAAACTTCAACCAAACCAGTACTACCTTGCATAATATTCTTTACCATTAAATATATGTAAGTTCAGTTTTCTTCCTTAATTTATGATAAATTTCATGACTGTTGTCATTTTTAGGATTTATGGTAAAGTTTTAGCTTTTGTTTTCTGATTGTGCAAATCATAAAATAGTAAAGTAATTGTGCTTGTCTCAGAAAGTTTGTATGATCATAAACCCGAGATCTCTTTAGTCGTATGATATGTCAAGTCTTGGCCTGTATTTCATCACCAGATTTTAAGTCCGGAATTTAAGTTAACTTAAGTCTAGAATCCAGCAATCTGGTTGGCTGAAATTTATATGATTTGAAACTAACCAATCAAATATCTGAATTCTGGACCTAACTTTAAGACCTAAACTCTCTGTCGTAAGAAAATGGAGGAGGTTGATATCGAAAAATGGGGGGGGGGGGGGGGGGGGTGGGCTTGAACTGAGAAAAGCGAGTCCAGTAGTGGGCAGAAACAAATTATATTCATGATCAGTCAATTTTTCAGTTGAACTTGTTCGTTGTAATTAGCATTATTCATTTATAAGTTCATCTCAAATTAGGATGCCTTTTGAATTTTTTTATTGTCCGTTAATTACTACTTCCAGTGCTCCCCAAAAGGCATTTTTAACTGCCTTGTTAGGCCAATTGTACATTCTTTGAAAAAAAGAGCTTGAAATGTGTAGAAGTGCAGGACCAGTCATCAAAGGTTTATAGGATGCATGACCTTAGAAAAACCAGCCCTGGACTAATCTGAGAAAGGGGTGGGGTGGAGTTGGTGGGAGCATATTGCAAAGGAAGCACTTACTGAGTGCTCTTTGATTATAAGCAGTCTCTTCTCTTTGAGTAAAAAGTGAAAACAAACCATTCTCTCACAATTTAACACTATTAATAGAAAACAATGAAATCACTTTATTATGTAGACATATTTTCATGATCACCAAATGAGACTTAAATACATCTTCTATATAATAAAATATTGCTAGATGAGAATATTATCACCACTTTATGGCTAGTGCATTAGTCATTTTTTCCACCTCATGATACTGAGTGTGCAGCATTTGTTTGGCCTTGGTTGAATTGTGGCCACCAAGCCAGTCTCTGTACATGCTCTCAATCCCCTGTACAGTATGTGGATCAATACAGTGTACAGAATTGTACAGTTCATTCACACTAGCCAACCTGTCCCGTGCATTTTCCCCATCCTCAGGCCGAATCTGACCACCGCCATTGTTACAGCCTGAGGGACAAGCCATGATCTCCACAAAATTATATGGACATTTCCCACGCTTAATTTTCTGAACAACATTCTGAATATTTCTGAAGCCATATGCCAGGGCCATCTTTAGAACTGGTTTTCCATTTGCTTCCAAAGTTACTTCCTGAAAGTCCTGGTTTCTGAAATGAATGTTACAAGTTGTGAAGAGGCATTTACTACACATATACTACAGTACTTATCTCATTACTAGGATGATATTCGTACAGTATATAATACATGAGCTGAATCATTTCTAACTTTTTCTGCTAGTCTCACTGAGCAAAATATTTTAATTCATCCAACTAGTTTCATAAATTTTTATATGAAATGAACACACATATAAGATTACATTCATAACATGAAAAAACCCGACAAGTTAATTCTTCAGTAAAATGCAGTGACTCAACTGGAAATTCATTTGTGCACTTTACTTAGTGTGATGCAATAATTTTATGCATTACCTAATATGTCATGACATATTTCACTAGTCTAAAAGTGAAAGGTTAAATCAAAGTCAGATCAATGATAACAATTTAAAGCTGAAGATTTTCAAAACCAGTTGACTCTTAATGTTCTCAGCTGATTGGACATACCATATTTCTCCAATCATAAGACCATGCTTAATGTTCTCAGCTGATTGGACATACCATACTTCTCCAATCATAAGACCATGCTTGATGTTCTCAGCTCATTGGACATACCATACTTCTCCAATCATAAGACCATGCTTAATGTTCTCAGCTGATTGGGCATACCATATTTCTCCAATCATAAGACCATGCTTGATGTTCTCAGCTCATTGGACATACCATATTTCTCCAATCATAAGACCATGCTTGATGTTCTCAGCTCATTGGACATGCCATATTTCTCCAATCATAAGACCATGCTTGATGTTCTCAGCTCATTGGACATGCCATATTTCTCCAATCATAAGACCATGCTTGATGATAAACCCATCCATAAGCTTTTACAAAATTTAGCCAAATTTTTTATACAAAAAGCGTTGTCCACTGATAAGCACACTCCAACTTTTCATCATAATTTACAAGGCAAGACCCAACGCTCATTATCGGAGAAATTCCATCAATTACCATATGTACTCACTTATAAGTCCAACTGCAAACTGCACAGACTCAGATCTGTCTTCACATAATATTCTGGCAGATCTGAGTCTATGGAGTTTGTTAGGAGTAATCAGTAAAACAAACAACATAGACCCTGATTTGCGAGAGCATTATGCAAAGCAGATCAGGGTCTATGTTGTTTGCAGTTGGACTGGACTTATAAGCATGTATATACAATACCCAATGCCAAAACTATCAAGAACAGGTCATCAAGCTGATCATAGATGATAGTGAATGTAGTGGGAAGGTTAAATTTCTTGGATCCAACTCTTTTTCAAAACATTCATAAATGATCTACCGAGAGATTTTGTTTTGATAATCTCGTGAACTTTTCTTATATTTTAACAAGAAGCTGAATTTGATATTGCATAGCAGAATTTTTTTGGCATGCTGTTCCCTCCATGTACTTTATGCAACAGTTTCTTTAATTTTTTGTAACTCATTATTATTTCAAAAGCTTGACTGCTTTTCTGTCCATCATCTTCAACAAGTATGACATGAAAATTAAGTCATCCAGGCATCAATTCATCACTATCATCATGTCAGAATGAAAGTTAACTCCCTTGAGGTAATGTTCTCCTTACTTCCTTTCAATGAGGTGCATGACTTTATATCTTTGCTTTATTTTCCATGTAACATGAGCTGTATTATTAATTTTGTTTTAATCACTTTGTACATATTTTCAATGAATATTGTTAGACAAAAATATGTAAGGAAAACTTTTAAAGTAATCATGATCACCATACAAATGAATCATTTTCACTTTCAATTTGAAATGAGACTTGTGGAACACAATGTCTTGCCAGGGAGGAGCATTATCATATATAATGTACAGATCATGAAACATATCATTTTACCAGTAAAATGAAAACAGAATGTAGAGCAAATGAAGAATTGATGTGAAACAAATGAAGAATGAATACAAATGAAAGGCACAATGAAGGCTAACAAAATCATGAATGCATTTTGAAGAGAACAGAGTGCAAATGCAAAATGCAAAACACAGAATGATGAATGATAAATGATAATGGAACAAAAACATGAAAGCATTTCATGAATGGATTGGAAAAAAATTGATTGCTTTCATGCTGCCCTTGAATTTACAATCTAAAGCCCTTTCATATGACAATACAGGATCAGATTCATTACAATGACAGACATGTTTTCAAGGCAAGGCAATAACAAATTAAACAAATTCTGGGAACAAAAATGTTCAAATAGTTGTAATAAGACTGAAATATTTTCAGAGGCTATTGCAGTAAGAAATTATGCTGAAACCAATTTAAGAAAATTTAACAAAACTTGTTTCATGAGAGGTTGAAGTTAGATATATTCATTTACAAGTGTCATGAAGTTACCATACCTTAGTGTTTTGTATTCCAGTGTGTCCAGGGTTTGGTCAAACAATTCCCTAGCAGCAAATTTAATGATATGCTCCAGGTATCCTCCTGATCCCCCTCCTACATGGCTCACTAGCCCCCCTCCATCACCAACACAAAAGCACCTGCAATTTTTTTTAAAAACCTCAAGCATTAAAGTATATTTTGAAAAAGTCTTGTCTTACATAACATGAATTTTTACATGTTGTTTTAATTTTGTGTAATTTTTATGTCTTGTCTTTTCCTAACAAGTAAACACCTAAATAAATGCATTATTATCCATTACTAACTGATCACTTAACTTGTAAAAAATAAATGTATAAAAAAATGTAAATAATTTGTACTGATATTTTCTAAATATTCACAGCAGTAAAAATAACCCATTGTACTGTTATCTGATGTAAATTGTTACCACTGAAATCACAAGAACAACCAGCCTGGTGAAAAAAAAAAGATTTTAAATGACCTGCAATAACTCCTTCCCATAAGTGTGTTGTATAAATGTAAGAGTCCAATAAAGAGAAGTTGCCTAAACAAGACTGTACTGCCAAACCTGCCCTAAAGGTCGCCTCTCACACAGAAGGGGAGCTACAATAGCTCAGTTGGTAGAGTATTGAACTTGTCATCCAAAGGTCATGGGTACAATACCCAACCAAGCCAATTTGGGTGAGTTGCCTTGGTGTGTCCTTGGGAAAGGCACTTAGCTCCCATTTCCTCAGTATGATATAACCAACAATGTGTTAAAGGTACCAATGAAACCAACAAAAAGAAAATTCATCAAGGAAATAAACCTCAATTCATTATAGAAACAAACCTCAATTAAGCAACAACAGGTCTAAGGAAATCATTATTCTCACTTCTCAGAAAAGGCTGCCTAAGACAGTATTGACTTTGTAAGAAAGCAAAAATCAAGCCATTTAGTCTCTTTTTCTTCTGACAAATATAACACTGAGCCTTTAAAATAAATATCTGGATTATGTCCAACTGATAACCAACAGACTTTGTCAAATTTGAAGGTTAATGGTCTAATCTATACACTGGAAATTCTTTTGGTTTTTTTGCTTCTGACATGTTGTAAGAATACTGCAGAAGAACTTAACGGTCAGACACATAGTGGATAACAATATAAATGCCATGTGCTTTCAACAGGTAATCCTTGGTTATTGAGCTGCTATTAAGTACAGGTATGAAAAGGTGGTTCCCAGAGGGTTAACTTTTACTTGAACCTGTCAAAAATGACTGTGAGTTGTTCAAGAGAAAACAAAGCTCACCTGTACACAACAGTGCTAGTCTGACTTTGCAACTGTCATCCCTCCACTTGGAAAGAAAAGGCAGGGGTCATGTGATACTACCCACACATCCATGCATGGGTTTCCTAGACAGGTTTTAAATGATAGTGTTGTCATTCTGATCAACTTACCATGCCTACAAATAAAATTTTACAAGCATCACCAAGCTCCATCTAGATAACATGAAAACTGGAAAATATAACTTTTCATACTGGGAAACATTAACCTGTAAATAACAAAGTCATTAGCATAATAAAAGTAGACCACTGTGACCTGCTTTCCTTGGAGTAGTTCTCAAGTGTTTAAGGAAGACCCAGACAAAGCTCAAAACACAACATGTTACAGATGAAGGCAAAACCTTTTATGCTGGGTTACTTACAAATACAGTGCACACAAACTGTGCTGACCATATTTTACTTGTGCTGGTGGAGGGTGCTTCTGAATGTAGTACAATGAACTGTGCCTGTGAAATATCAGGTTTCTTGCTGTACCTGTTTCACCTGGTGTAACTTTAACTCAAATCCATTTCAAGAGTGGATTTATATCCCTGCAGTAGTAACATCATGGGTCATAAATCAATTAAGTCTAATGCAAAATCAGCACAGCATAGCTCATGCCCGACTCCACTTGTAAATCCTGGAGATTTCACTGTGTAGTTGGGTGTACTTCTGTGTATACTACATAAATGAAAGTGGAAAATGGGCAATACACACTGTGTGTACTGCAGTTCCTACATGAAAAGTAGGTTAATGTGACATATTTTCTCTTGCAGAGTTTTCAATAAAGTAAAGTAAGATCCTGACAAAGTTACAATAGCTCCAAATATTGTACAGCTGAAGCCTGAAGCCACTACAACTCTAGATCAGGCCCTGTCCCTATTCTAAGTGAACAGTCTGTCAGGCTTGTAAAAAAAGAAAAGAAAAACAGCAGAAACATGTTGATTTACTTTGCTAGACAAAATTTTGTGTCATCAAATGTGGCAGGTGCATTTTTAACCTCATGAAAAGATCGTTGTAAATTGTTAATATTCAGCCCCCTGATGGGATTTCATTTGTAGGTTCCCTCATCCTCAGGAACATTATCTCTATTCTTATATATAAAGCTATAATCTTTTTGTACAAAGAGAAGCATATGATTCATGAATAAGGAGCAATACTAATTCTGTTCTCCATATTTCATTGTTTTACCTATAATTAGCACTCACTTGTCCTTCATCAATAATAATGGGCTGCTTGTGTATTTCATAAACCTTGCTCATGCTTACAGTGTAATACTTTGGTGATTAAATATATCAACCAGTAATTCTGAGATTGCTTGACAATTAAGCTAAATGAGGAGATTAGTGACTTATCCAAATATTCACTACAATATTTTCCATCATTTTTAAGTGATAATTATTTTAATCAATTAGTTCAGAGAGCTGCTAGCCACTGATTCCTTGATATATGTCATGGGTATCTATTGTAAATGTTATGTGTCCACTGTACTGTGACAAACACAAATTACAAAAGTTATTGTTTTTAAAAGACAAATAAAGAACTGATTTAAATTGCTAAAATATGAAAACATGACTTTAAGTAAAATAGAATCAAAATTTGAGTGAACAAAGCTACACATTATTATTTAGTACTGAGTTCTGGTTGACATCAGGACCTGAAAAAGCATTTCTTTATATGAAATTCAATCGAAATCAAAGTGAATAATCATGCAAAATTGTTGCAGAAGTATGCTGTGCAGCATAAACTATTTTGGTAATGTGCATTGGTTAAAATGGAACATTGTGCAGCAGTGACTATTACAGTAATATGCATTGGCTGAAATAGAACACTGTGCAGCATAAACTATTTAGGTAATGTGCATTGATTGAAATGGAACACTGCAACATAAACTATTTTAGTAATATGCATTGGTTGAAATGGAACACTGTGCAGCATAAACTATTTTAGTAATATGCATTGGTTGAAATGGAACACTGTTCAGCATAAACTATTTTAGGAATATGGATTGGCTGAAATGGAACAATGTGCATCATAAATGATTTTAGTAATATGCATTGGTTGAAATGAAACAGTGTGCAACATAAACTATTTTAGTAATAGGCATTGGTTGAAATGGAACACTGCAGCATAAACTATTTTAGTAATATGCATTAGTTGAAATGGAACACTGTGCATCATAAACTATTTTAGGAATATGCATTAATAGAAATGGAACACTGCGTCATGAACTATTTTAGGAATGTGCATTGGTTGAAATGGAAAATTCAGAAAACATTGCTTTAAATTAAATGGAATTAAAAAATTTCGTAAAAAAACATTACACAATATTTGCTGAAGTACACAGTATAGAGTAATGCATAAATTATTTTGCAAGACAAAAAACAGAGAAAATAAGAGTAAATAAATTTAAAGTACCATATATACTTGATTTTAAGTCAACTTAACTCTAAGTCGACACCCCCTTTTTGGGCTGCAAAAAGCTAATTTCTCCTGTAAGTCAGATTGTATTTTGAAAGTTAGATCTGTCTGAAGGGGTAACTTGTCATAAGTGATTCAGAGTTGCACTTTGGAAAAATAAACAAGCCAAACTAGATGGATAGAGAGATAGATAGGAAAAATAAAGACAAAACCAGTGTAAAACACAATTATATTTTTGAGTGGAATATGTCGCAAATAAATTGACAACTTACATTTTGTCCATCTTCGTGTCATACAACCCATAGCAATCCATAATGCTTGACATTTTAAATCCATTTATATGATAAATCCATGAATGCTATTATAAGTCACATACTGGTATAAAAATAGTAGCCCAAAATAATCTGATTCACAATATCCCGTAATATGTTAATTCCACATGTCTCACAAATAAATAATGAAAATAAAGTCAAAGAATTTATCCTGATCATCTGAGTGACCAAATAAAGTGCTGAAATCCTCCATTGTTGTCTAGTCATTGTAAATATCATCCTACTTTGATTCCTTGTCCTTACTGTCAGTGAGTATATATGGTAAATTGTATTTCTTTCTCAATTATAGCATTTTGTTACAACTGTACAACTTGTCAAAACGTTTTTTAAAATATTACTTTTTGAGGCAAGTGGGATTTGAATCAATGAGAAGAGTTGATTGAACATTTGGACAATAAATGCTGAATAAAATGCAAGGAATTATAAACAGAAAGTGTAATAAAAAGAAAGTGTAATAAAAAGACTGTTACACATAATTCGTACAAAGTATCAAGCTCAGCCTCTTCACAATCTGCTAATGATATGCCTTCCTTCTCTAGGATCTTCTCCACCTCACCTGCAAAAATTAAGAAGATTTAAACTTTCAGTTTCTTTAATAAATGTACCTGCAGAAGTTTTTCTCAAAGAAGTGGCTTTATTGTATAGTTTAAACTGACCATATTTTGCTGAAAAGAAGGAGTTTGAGGGAACGGGAAAGGGGGGGTTTGTGGTTTTACCAAAAATGTTTTTTTTTTTTTTTTTTTTTGTGGGGGGGGGGGGGGGGGTAAAACTAATGTTAATTATGTAATACTTACCTGTCACTATTGTTTAGCTTACTCTTTCTGCATTGGAAAAAAGCTCATCTGTGCTAGATGCACCATCCTCCTGTTCTAGAAATTCTTAGAACACGTGTATCAACACAGTCTGACTTGCCGACATTAGCCCATGCACGTGCATCCTAATTCTTTTCTAGAACCTTGACTAAGGAAGGACATCAGAGTGGGGATAGGAGGAGGGCATCTAATAGTGATAGGTAAGTATTATGTAATTATTATTAGTTTGACCCCCTGACAAACTACATTTTAATATTAGTAATATGTCACCTGTCACTATTGTTTAGCTGAATTTGTCAGTAAGGAGGGAGGCTGATGGACTGTAAGGGAGTAAAATGTGAAAAATTACTCATCTTGTAGCCCTGCCACTTAACTGCAGTTATAAACAGCAGTCTGGGTCACTGTTTGTATAGCAACAATTGGACCCAGAGAAAAAATACCTTGGCTCTGGTTTTGAAAAGGACTGAAGGTAACAAGAGAAGGTCATGTGTGATTGCCAAAAATGCAGCCTTCATAATATCCTTCAAAGATGAGTGACTGAGAATAACAAGAAGTAGCGAACGGCCTAACTTCATGGTCTTTTATCCTCAAGAATGAGAGGTCTCTCAGTGAGACACCAATAAGCTCTCCAAGGTTTGAGTGAATTCCATCTATAGATGGTGGATGCTGAAATATCAACTGAGCCCCTTAAGGGCAGAAAAACCTTTCCTACCTTTCCTTTTCCCATAGCAACTGCTAAATAGAACTTAAGTGCCCTAACTGGGCAAAGGAGTCTATCTTGATCATCCCCAGCACAGATGTGACTGAGACTGTGGTTCTCTATTGGGGATGGAATTACTGATGGAAGCTGGTTTTTTGCAAGGAAACCTGGCTGACATAATCAAGGAAACTGAATCATAATTCCCATTGAACCATAACATCCCTCCTCTATTGATAAAACATGTAGTTTGCTTCATTTATGCACTGACACTACAGGTAGAAGAAAGGTGGTTTTAAGCTTAAGATTTTCAAATGAACCCTCACTCAAAGGTTAATAATTTTTGTTGGTTTGTTTTGTTGTTGTAAAAACCCACAAAACACATGAAAGATTCAATCTTGGTACCAATGAGCAAGACACCGGTCTATGCAGCTCGATGTACTTGATAAGATCTGCCAAAGGAGGACATTAGCCAATGGAATGACCTTTGGAGAAGTTAAGAATGTCTGAAGGGCAGCCCTATAAGCTTTGATTGTAGAGACCAAACAAAATCTCTCCTCAAAAAGGAATAGAAAATCTGATACTGCAGCAAGAGAGGGGGAACTAGGATTAATGTGTTTCCTAGTGCACCAATCACAAAAGATTCTCCACTTTACATCGTAGGCCTTATATGTAGAATGTTTCAAGGCCTGGACAATACAGCTGGCAACCTTGCTAGAAAACTTTGCTTGGCATATTGATTGTTTGAGATGAGCTAAGAGTGAAGGTGGAGAATCTGATGATTGGTATGAAGCAGAGTACCTTTGTGTTGCGAAAACGATTTCTTCCACTTTAGTAACAACATGGGTTGGTTGACCAAAATGTCAAGGAGATCATTGAACCAACACCTTTGAGACTACAGAGGTGATATCAGGATAATCCAAGCTGTGGCTGTCATGACCTTGTGAAGTACCTGTGGAATCAACCTGAAGGAAGGGAATGCATAAGCGAACAGTTGATCCCACCTCACGCGGAAGGAGTCCACTGCCAAAGCTTTATGGTCTGGGATTGGGGAAACATAAACAGAAATACATTGTTCAGTTTCATTGCGAACAAAGTCCACAAGAGGTTCCTCCCATAGAATGAACAGAGACTCTGCAACTGTCTTGATGTAGAGACAATTCTGTTAGGACTACCTCACCTGTTCTGGTCAAACAGTCTGCAAGAATATGATCTTTCCTGGAATGTGACGAACTCAGTCCCTTCTGACTCTGCCCAGCATAGAAGGTTCTAGACTTGCACACAGAGAGAAGGAGCATGAGTACTTCCTTGTCATCTGCGTGATGCAACCGATATGTTGTCTGAAGAGACCATGATGCAATGCCCCTTGACATGATCTAAAAACCCTTACAGGGCAAAGAACACAGTCCAAATTGTTTACATGTAGAAGACTCTCATCCTGGAACCAATGGCCCTGGAGATGTACTCCTTCTGACTTTAACTGAGTCCCTCCTCTATTGGAATTTGATGCATTGGTGTACAGATAGGAGTTGGGCTTGAGGGCATGCAGAGGAACTCTCAACAGAATTTTGTCTTGACTGTACCACCACTTGAGGTGGCACTGAAAAGTCAACCCTTCAGAAATTTGATCTGATAGTGAATCCGTGTGGTTTCATGATCACTAACAGGAGAAACTGAAGAGAACATAAATGGAGTCTGCCTAGGGATACTTGGTCCACCTCAGAATTCAAGATTCCCAGAAGCAAGAGATCAAGGCGAACCTCAACAATTCAAGGGTTTTGTGTATCCTTTCTGGAGAACATGAACCCGACCCAGAAAGGTAAGGAAATTTATTCCTATGTACACAAAATCCTGAGAATGAATGAGATCTGATTTCTCTAGGTTGGGAATAAGTCCTAACTGAGTCACTAAAGACCAACTGAGGGTCATATGATGTAATAGGGACTGTTTGCTACTGTTGTGCAGCAGCCAGTCATTGAAGTACTGTATGAACTGAATCCCCAGGTACCTCAAGACTGGGATGTGGAATATGCATCCTGAAGATTGATGGAAACTGCCCCGTCAACAGGTCTGATAGTGTTCTGAAATGATACTGCAGTTCCATCTTGAAGGCTTCCTCTCACAGAAATTTGTTTAGGGGGGAAAGATTGATAATCAACCTCATATTCCCACCATTTTGTAGGACCAGAAATGCTGGCGACTGGATGTTTGAACCCTGTCTATTAAACCCTTCTAAAGAAGGATATGCACCTCTTCCTTTAACGTGATTATATTTGACTTATGGAAGAAGATAGGTGTCTTTGAGAGAGGAGGGAGTTATGTGAATTGCAGATGTAAGCTCTCTCTCATTATGGAAAAGGACCCACCAATCTTCTGTCATGCTTGACCAGTCCTATGAAGATGGCCAATCTAGCACCTACTTGTATTAAAGTGGGGTGCACTAAGGAGAGGTGAGGTGTCCCTGGGGATGCCATCCCCCCCTCCATTTCTTGGGAAAGGGGGAGGAGACAGTAGTCTTCATCACCATGCCCTTGCCTCTTCAGCTTCTCTGTCTAGAGCAGGGGTCTCCAAACTACTAACATGGCCCTCGTCTTATACAATTTGGAGACCCCTGGTCTAGAGTACAATTGATGTGGAGTGGGCTTATAGGAGGGTTGGCTACTTTGCTGTTGTGGCTGCACACCTTTCTTTGGAAACTGTGCTGCCTCATGGCTTGATCAGGCTGTGTTCATTGATTGATCAGTTTTGACAGGCCAGTAACTGACACAAGGGACCTATGTTAAAATCCTGAGATGCAATGGCAAGAATGAGACTGCTGAGTAAGTCTCAGATTCATGGGGTGCGGCCCTAAGAAGTGTCCAATGTGACATCTCTGTGGAGGTGGAGTTCCACCAACAATGTCATGGTCAAAGACCATGCATGCCTTGATTGGTCAAAGACCATGCATGCCTTGATGTCTTGCTACAGCCTCCAATAACTGTTGAGCAGATAACAAAGACTGAAGGAAGTCATTGAGAACAGATCAGCATGTGATGCTATAGTCACTAAGGACCTGGCATTTAACTCTAAAACCTTTAATGATTTAACAGAGGCGAGCAAACAGCCCCAATGAAATCCTCCTTGCAAAGCTGTGGCATCCAAAGGGTGGGGGTTATGGGCCAGGAGGGGGAATGAACCCTGGAGGCTGATACTAAAGGTCTGAGAACAGAAAGGGGGACTGACCACCCCTTATTGACTACATGAAAACTCCACCCTTAAAATGGATAAATAACTTTGAAACTTACAGCTTTACCCAAATAATTAACACTCCAACTAAAGTATCAGATAAAAATGCTACTATCATTGTTCATGTTTATACTAATAAACCTGACAACATAAGTGAAATTAATGTGCTAGTGTATGTACTGAGTGACCACTATCCTGTCTGTATAACTAGACATGCTCCCAATTTGTCTAAAAATGGTCACCACATTGAAATACGATACAGGGACAGTCTGATGAATAAAAGTTCTAAAACGATTTAATTTGCAAACCCTTCCACTTAGTAAGCAATATAGCTGATATCCACACTGCTTTGTACACATGGTATAAGTTATTAAATTCAGTCTTAGACAAGCATGCCACAATTAAAACAAAAAGGGTTAAACACCAAATTACATCCAAGTTGATTACCCCTGAGATCAATGAGGCTAGGCATCTAAGGGATAAATTACACACGAAAAACGACATGAAAAACTATAGAAAATGGAGAAATAAAGCTAAATACCTGATTGATAAGGTGAAAGAAGAATACTATAAACAGGCTATTGATGAAGGTATTAGTACCAAGACATTGTGGAGGCATTTAAAAGAGCTGAACCTATCCAAGAACAGTTGTTTTCTCCCTAGACTTAAGCAAAATGATGACATAGCAACATCTGTACAAGATGTTGTTGACATGTTCACTAATTTCTTCACAAGCATCTCCAGTAACTGTACTCAGAACCAGACTAACATCCCAATTGAGCCTGATACCCTTCTGTCATTTATAAGAGCTAAAATTCCTCATATAAATATTTTTCAATAGCTAATGTTAGTGAAGCTGAGGTTTTTGATATGCTCAATAGGTTGAGTATTAATAAATCCTCTGGTATGGATAGTATTGGCCCACGAATTATTAAAATTGCTGCACCAGTAATAACAAAGTCATTAACGCATATAATAAACTTAAGTATAATCAGTGGTAACTTTCCAGATACCTTGAAATTTGCAAGGTTACACCTATCTTTAAGAAAGGAGAAAAAGAGGATCCAGGGAACTACAGACCAATATCCATTCTACCTATATTATCATAATTATTTGAAAAGCAAGTAGCTATGCAGGTCTATGAATGTTTTAAAACTTACTTTCTATTTCATAAGGAACAATCAGGATTTAGAAGATATCACTCATGCCAAACAGAACTCACCAAATTAACAGATCTTTGGCTGTAAGAAATGGATAATGGTTCTTTGACTGGGATTGTTTTCCTTGACTTCAAGAAAGCCTTTGATCTAATTGATCATGAAATTTGGCTGCAAAAGTTGAACTGTTACAGGTTTGATAATTCTTCTTGAAACAGGTTTGATAATTCTTCTTGAATCTGGATTAGATCATACCTAAACCAAAGGTTGCAACAAGTAACCATTGGCAATATTAGCTCACAAACTATTCATTCAGGGATCCCTCAAGACTCCATTTTAGGCCCTCTCCTCTTTCTTATTTATGTAAACAATCTTTCTTTAAATACTGAATCCACAAATACAGATTTATTTGCAGATGATGCAACCTTGTATACATCTAATTCTGATACTGAAGTTATCCAAACAAGATTAGACTCAGGCCTTATTAGAGTTCAAAGTTGGACACAACAAAACAAGATGGTAATTACTGAATTAAAACTAAATGTATGATTTTGGGGACATCACAAAAACTACATAAGTTAGGGAACCCAGAATTATTTCTTACAATAAATAATTGTCAGTTAGAAAATGTCAAATATGAAAAGCTTGTATGTGTGTCTGTATATAATAATTTATAATGGGATGACCATATTGACAAGCTCTGTAAAGCACTGTCATCCAGAATTCCCCTACTCAGCAGAATCAAGAAATATTTACCTACAGAAACTCGCATTCTATACTACAATTCATATATACTTCCAACAATGGATTATTATTCAACTGTATGGGGAAACTGTGCCAAATCTCAGCTTGACAGAATTTATAAGCTTCAGAAAAGGGCAGCACACATTATTTTAGATGCATCTATTGATTATTCATCAAAAGCATTGTTTACAGAACTAAAATGGTTTACAATATATGAAAGGATTGATTTTCACAAGGCAGTTCTTGTATATAAATGTCTACATGTAGCTGCACCAGAGTATCTTCAGGATTTATTCAGGTCTTATTCAACACATTACCAGTTGAGATCAACATCATATGGAAACCTTCATCCACCAAAACCAAGGACAGAGCAATTGAAGAAAAGCTTCCAATACTCTGGTACAGTTCTGTGGAACAAGCTTCCACTGCATGTAAAATCTGCAGAAAATATTACAGTATTTAAGAAGTGATATCATGGGTATGTATGTGTTACTAATAGATTATAATAAAACTTAGCATCTATAATACTAAAGACATGTTAAAATAAATAGTAATTACTATTATCTTTCATATGATGCAGATTGTTATACTATTCATAATTGAGCCTCAAGGGTGAATAGTCCTTGACTAAATGAGTCACTGTCTATAAATAAATTATTATCATTATTATTATTTTGCCTCACACATTCTTGTTCTTTTTCCATCCACTGCACAAGTTCTCTGACCACAAATGTGTGAGGGAGCAATAGCAGGTCTGTTCTAGGCATTGCAGGTGTAAGGAGGTGGTATACTTCATTTACAGCCTTGTTGAATGACCATGTCTCCTCTTCAAATACATGAGATGCTTGGTGGGAGGGATTTGGAGATCCTAGGAGGGGAGGGTGTACCCTCTCCTCCTGATCATCAACATATTCCTGAGAATCTACTATGATAGACATGACATTATCATCTTCCTGTTCCAAACTTTGGTGGGATACATGAGTATCAGACCTGTATTAGATCCATCTGAGGGGAAGGTCAGGAAGTAGGGACATAGATGTTCTGCAACTCTTCATAGAAAGCAACTGAACTGTCCCTAATTGGTACTTTGTCTGAAGGATGAGAATTTTTCTCGTCTCTCCTAGGCCTCTCAGTGGAAGGGGGACTAACCCTCTCCTTCCATGATGACCTCTCCTGAGTACCATGCGGTTGTCTTTGAACCTCATCACCCATACTTGCAGGGGGCCAAATGGAAGACATCCATGATGGTACAGGATGATCTCTCCCTTAAAAGGAAACACTTCACATCCCAAAAAGGTTGAAAGGGAACATGGGGAAGGAGGGGACATCGGTCCAATATCCTTTCTGGGTAGCATGCATAAATGCAGGCTCTATCCCTGTAGTTGGGTAATTTTTTAGATAATGTGGAGGCTGGGGGGAGTTGTGGGGGGAGTTCAATCAGATCCCTGACCCTATACCTAGATTTGGCATGTGTTCTTGATGCCTGGTTACCGGTGTTCAGTATCGTGACCAGTGCCTGGTGGTCTGTACCTGTACCACCTAAAGTCAATGGCAATCTAGATCTGTGGAAATAACTTCCCCCAGAATTAAACAAGAGTGTCTACAAGGGACTGATGCTCTACTGGACAAAAAGAATTTCCAGGAAATCAAGATAAGACCCTTTCTTCCTTTTAACCATGTCTACCATTCTGAATGATGTGGTTTCACATCATTTCATTCATGCTGAAAGATGGTGGTGAGGTAAACAATTGCTTAGAAGTACTTTGTCAGAATCAGTGAATAACTAGACATCGTAAGAAGTCTTTCAGTGAAAACCCCATGTGAATATGACCATCCATTCAGGAGGAGTAGCAATAACAAGATTTTCAAAATGGCTTCCTTGGCCGCCATATTGGATGTCAGATCGGCACCATTTTTATTCCGGACCAAGTAGACATCATAAGAAATCTTTTAGTGAAAACCCCATGCTGATATGACCATTCATTCAGGAGGATTAGTGATAACAACATTTTCAAGATGGCTGCAATGATGACCATATTGGAACCCAGATCAGCACCATTTTCATTTAGAACTAACTAGATATCATAAGAAGTATTTTAGTGAAAACCACATGTTTATATGGCCATCCATTCAGAAGTAGTAGTGATAACAAGATTTTCAAGATGGTTGCCATGGTGGCCATAATACTGGATGTTAGATCGGCACCATTTTCATTTAGGACCAAGTAGACATCAAAAGAAGTTTTTTGTGAAAACCCCATATTGATATGACCATCCATCCAGGAGAAGTAGCAATAACAAGATTTTCAAGATGTCTGCAGTGGTGGCCATATGGTATCACGGTGCCAATTGTGCAAGCCCAGGGGGGCAGAGCTTAAGGTGTAGGGAACATTGTATTCAGAAATAAACAACAAAACTAGCTGTGATTGGTGTATATGTAAGAGTTGTTTCTGTCTGGCTTAAAAAAAAGTTGAGTCTCTTAGCAACATGTGAGATTATGTTAATTCATATGTAGATCATGTTTTGTATTTTTTATGCTTTTTTAAAAATGTGATACACATCACTGAAAATGTGTCTGTTGTGACTGGATAACTCTTACCCCTGTCTAGTTCCAGCAGAGTTATCTCTCTTAAATGTAATGGAGTACCTGGTTCTGTCACTGTCAAATTGACAATCTAATATTGCTCTCTATGACAGTGTGTGACACGCATGCTAAAGTAGAAGAGAAGGTATATTTATTTCACCAAACATTAACATTAAGGTCTATGGAAAAACAATTGGTACCGTGATGCCATATTGGATGTCAGATCTGCACCATTTTCATTCAGGACCAACTAGACATCATAAGAAGTATTTTAGTTAAAGCTCCATTTTGATATGACCCTGCATTCCAGAATTAGTAGCAATAACAAGATTTTCAAGATGGCGGCCATTTTCATTTAGGGCCAACTAGACATGATAAGAAGTCTTTTAGTGAAAACCCCATGTTGATATGACCATCCATTCAGAAGAAGTAGCAATAACAAGATTTTGAAAATTGCTTCGTTGAAAGCCATATTGGATGTTAGATCGGCACCATTTTCAATTTTTCAAGAATAGCAGCAAACTTTACTGATACATAATTATTACATTTATCAAAATGTAAATTAAAAAAATTAGAATACAGCAAGATAACTGATCTATCAGGAAAAATGGTATCTATTGAACATAAACTTTAAAACAAAAATAAAAAAGCTAAAGAAATTATTACAAAAATTACAACAAAAATGATTCTGTGAAAATAAAAAACCTAAACAACAAATATAACCAAATATGACTACAGGAAAAATTATACAATGATTATAATCTTTTAGTATACTAGAAAAGTCCCTGCACAGAAGTGTCAATGACCACTAAACAAAATAGTCAGTAATCCTTTCCAAAATCAAGCCACCTGCATTCCTCATTTTTTTATACAAATTAATACCGTGACCTTGACTCTGAAGACAGAAAGGAATCTGGAGTAGAATACTTAAAATATTAACCTGTGACCTTGACTCTGATGACAGAAAGGATAATGTGGTAGAATACTTAAAATATTAAACTGTGACCTTGACTCTGATGACAGAAAGGATACTGGTAGAATACAAAAAATATTAAGCTGTGACTTTGATTTTGCAGAAAGAAAGGAAACTGTGGTAGAATACAAAAGGTGTTAAACAGTGACCTTGACTTTGAAGACAGAAAGGAAACTGGTAAAACACCAAAAAATTAATACTCTGACCTTGACTTTGAGGACAGAAAGGAAACTGTGGTAGAATACTTAAAATATGAAGCTGTGACATTGACTTTGAAGACAGATTGGAAACTGTGGTAGAATACTTAAAGTATTAAGCCATGACATTGGCTTTGAAGACAGAAAGAAAACTGTGTAGAATACTTAAAATATGAAGTCAAGATCCTGATTCTGAAGACATATCCCCGACTGTGGTATGTGACATGCTTACTAATGAGCTAAGGATGGTATGTAACTACACTAAGCTTGACTCCTTTATCTTAAAAAACTCTAAAACTTAAAAAGATTGTAATAAAGTGCTTCAAATATATATTTCATTGAGACTTCGACCTTAAAGATAGGACCCATTAAAATGGTATGTAACACATTTGCAAATAATGATTTATAAGCATCACAAATTGCATCCCTTAATCTCAAAATCTCTAAAATTAAAGAATGGAAAAGTGTGATGTAAACTTAAAATACTGAACCATGAAACTACATTGTTATAATAATGGAGAGCTGAAGGTAACACAACTTCAAATGATGATGTATAAGTACGCCAAGTTTCACCCATAAATCTCAAATGTCTTGAAAGTTAAAGGGCAGAAAGAAAAGTATGATGGAAAATTTAAAATCCTAACCTGTGACCTTAACCATAAAGATAATACCTCCAATGTTTTATGCAACACATCTTCTAATGATGTGTTTATGTATAGCGAGTTTTATCCATTAATCTGAAATAGATTCAAATGAAAGTGTGACAAAAGACTTAAAATACTTGCACAAACCTTTCCTGCAAATGATTCTTCAATATACTAAACACAGCTGAATACTGAATGCCCAAGAAATATCTTCCACTGTTTATCGAGCACCCACCTCAATTGCCCCCTTCAGACAATGGTATTCCAAAACATGGATTATCTTCCATGGATTCAAGGCCTTCTTTGAAACAACGAAACCATCTCAAAATTGTAGGATATGACAGAATTACATCCATAACTTTATCCAAGTCGGCCTTGATATCAGTCAGGCAATATGCTAAGAGTGCCCAGATTTTACAGTATGCACTTTGCCCATCAGCAGAATAGTTCTCTTCTCTGACATTTTGATGTCACTGTCATTTATCTATGTTTCATCACACGCATATATCTGTAGGTGTCTCATGGGCTGCATATAGAGTTGCAGATCATTTTGTATAAAGTTATTTGTCTATCGATGGTATTAAATTTATTGACAGGTTCAAAGAAACAAAAAGTTATAACAAATATTCAGATCTTTCAAATACCCCCATATTGTGCTGATATGTTTGGTGTCTTCATTATTAATAATGTTGAGACATTTGGTGATAATAATTGAAGGCAGCATGTACATTGCTACAGTATTTTTTAAAGATGTACACTGGATGCGCTACAGTACAAAAGCCTGTTTTCAAGATGACAACAACTTGAAATCTGGCCAGATCCACTAAACCAACACTTTAAATGCTTAAAAAGTTCCAAGGATATCATACAGTTTGAATACTGGTCTTTTGCCTCAAAACATTCTGCAAATAAACTTGCAAAGAGAATTAAAATAAATAATAACTAAAACTTGCAATTTAGCTCAAAATTGTTTGCTCTAGGTATCTTCAAACTAACTTTCACCAATGTTGCAAGACTTACTGCATAATTTCTAAGACTTTAGTCCAGAGTAAAATTTGTATACTACATTGTTTTTTTTACTACCGTGCCTAATTATGATCTATAGGTAATGCATCCTCTATACCTGATGTTTTTTTTTTACTATGGTGCCTAATTATGATCAAAAGGTAATGCATCCTCCATACCTGATGTTTTTTTTACTATGGTGCCTAATTATGATCTAAAGGTAATGCATCCTCCATACCTAATGTTTTTTTTTACTACAGTGCCTAATTATGATTTATAGGTAATGCATCCTCCATACCTGATGAAAGAACACAGTCCACATCCCTTGTTTTGAACAAATCATTGTAGAAATCTGATCGTGATGCTTCCAGCTTCTTATCATAACATGGCATCACAGTGACATGGTAAATCTGGTTTGGCAATTTATCGATCTGGCCAGACAGGAAATCTTTGACAAGGGACCCCATAATCTGCTGTGGAGATTTTGTTGTGCTTATGTATGGCAAAATGTAGAAGCCATGGGTCTTCTCAGCATAGCAGATCCAACCTGAGGGAAAGAGTGTGAAGAAAAAGAAGAATGTTATACATTAAAACCTCTCATTGTGACCACCCTCAAATAAAGAGCAATTTCCAACAACAACCACATTTGTTTAGTCCCATTTATTATGTACAAGAGCAAACAAATCCTCAAAAATAAGACCACATCTATATTAAGACCACTTATTCAGTCCAAATGATGGCCTTAATTAGGAGAGTTTACTCTATTTACATTTATTTGATAAGAAATATATGGAAAAAGAAAAACAATCCTTCAAAAAAATTGACTATCCCAACCTACTGCCAATCCCTTACCAATGTCAAATAGGAATACTTCAAACTTTTATCCAACAATTTATTTTAGGCAATGAACCTTACTGATTCAAATTGATATTTGATTCAAATGTGCTTCCTATAGTCTTCTTTCCCACCATGTGCCACACTAAAGGCCGTTGAGAAATGACCGCAAAGGCATGCTATTTGTCCAGTGTTGATGGTTTGTAAGTTCCATTTTGAATTTCTGTAGCACACATTTTTTTCTCCTTATTGGTCTTGTTTATTTAACTTTCTCTGCCGAATAAGAGCACTAAGCTAAAGTGGTTTTTGATTGGTCAATATCTAATTGCTTTTGTGATTCAATTGCTTAGGTATGCTTTCCCAAATAAAAAATACTCAGCCATTACAAGCATGTCAGTGATCTAGATATACCGGTGTTTAAGTTGCAATTCACCTATGTTAAATTTTACTTGACCAGAAAACTGGATCTGACAGAAGTGATCATAAAGACATAACTTGAGGTTAAAAATAGGAATGATTCCACCAAAATTGAAATGGTTGGCATCTCTCCTACTGGGATAATGTTCTTTCTCAATTTGTTGCATACTTCAAGAGGCCTAAGTAGCCTGATATCACTCACCTGGCATAATTTGGTCTAAAAGGGAAATGCAAAATAGTAAGAAGATAGGTGTCCAGGGTTAAGAGACACAAATATCAGTTTGGTTTTGATTTTGTGGGCTTTAATGCCATTTTTCAACACATGATAGGCTACTGGCAAGCTTTCTCACATACCCACATTGGTCGAGCCAATACTCAAACTCACGTGGAAAGAGGTGAGATGTGTGAGTGATCTGTAAAGGCAAGTGCTTTAGACCACTCGGCCACCTGGGGCCACACCATAAATGTCAGGATCATTTCCAGCTACTTGGTTAAATTTGGTGGCATCTGACATGTTGTTTAACTGAGTTTCCACTTTGAGTAGCTTCAGCTGAACTAGATGTTATATTGGCATCTTGCATATAAATAATGTAAATGGTGTTCATGCAAGGACTCTACCTCATATTTGTTCTGATATGGACAGGTAGTTTAGGAGAGAGCCCAGGTGGTAGCTATGGAAGCCATACCATTGCTAGGAGAACCACCCAAAAAAATAATTTCCAGCTATTTGGTTGAAATTGCTAGTACCTTACATGTTAACTGTAGTAGAGCATATCCAGTGGAACAATTCACCCAAGTTTAATATAATGTGACTCAGTTATTCTAAAGAAGAAGAAGTCAAAAACAGGTTTTCTAGGGATTCAACTCTGGACAAACTCTGGTAGAGAATGTCCTAAGAATCGTTCCTACCTGGTTTGATCAAATTTGCCTCAGTCATTCCGGAAAAGAAATAAAAAAGTTTTTTTTCCACCTGGATGCTATGGAAGCTACAATGCTGTTAAGGAAACCATCCTCAACATAATTCTGGAAGAACATGTCCTGTGAAAATTTCTTACTCAGTTTGATCACAACTGGCTTTTTGGAGAGGAAGGTGAAAATATGTTTTCCACTTTGTTGCTATGGAAGCCACAATAATGCTAGGGGGTCACTCTGGAAATTAATCCAGGGGACATGTCATGTGAAGAATCATGTACACAGTTAATCTGTTGAGGGTAACCTATCACAATAAACAATGTATAGTCATTAATATGGAAAATTTACCATTGAATAAACATATTTATTCCTACTTCCAATTGCATTGCTCAGAAAAAGCTTTCTGAACAGGCTAGGTTGTATATCGGCCTATCATGGAAGAATCTATGTGGTCATAAACACAAATACTTAACGCATGTTAGTAAAGCATAGAATGACCTTTGGTTTGAGGGATGTAGTTGTAACAGAGATGCATCTAATTATCAAGTTTCATGATTGGAATATAAACACCACCCAATAAATGAACTTTTAACACAAAATTTCAACACATTCATTGAAGCATGAAATATAGGTCACGGAGACATTTTTTTGTCAAAAGGATGTAGAACTTATCAAGATGTATCCACTCACAAAGTTTCATCATTCTATGTAGAACAGTATGCATGCAACATGCCAAAAGTTCATCTGGTCATGAGCTAAATGTGAAAGCTAAACCAAAGCCAGTAAAAGATGAAATACTGGTGACGATGAGCCTCTTTCGATGTAAGGGTATAGTAGTTAAAGAGATGTATATATTCATCAATTTCACAATTCTAGCATGAACATCAATTTCATGATTCTAGCATGAACAGTTTCTGAGAAATGAACATCAACACAAGATTTAACCCAAGTCAGTGAAGCACAGAATATGGGCTCTAATGACCTACTTGAGTGCACACCAAGTTTCATGATTCAAGATAGGATAGTATGTACATAGCATGCCAAAAACCTATATAGTCATGAGGTAAATATGAAAACTTTATCTAAACCAGTAAAATGTGAAATATAGGTCACAGTGACCATTTCTGGTATGGGTGAAGTACTAATAATTCTCTAGTTCAATGATTAAAGCATGAAAGTAAGAACAGTAAAAACATTAAATTGAACCAAAGCAAGTGAAATGTGAAATATATGCCACAGTGACTTGATTTCAAGATGATGGTGTAGTACTCATCAAGATGCATCCTCTCATCAAGTTTTATGATTTCCGGTATAAAAGTATATATGCAGTAGATATCAAAAACAATGTGATCATGAGACAAATGCAAAAACTTAACATAAGCCAATCAAATCTGAAATATAGGTCACAATGACCTTTTTTGTTGTATGGATACTGTACTAATAGAGATGCATGCAATCATCTAATTTGATGATTCTGGCATAAACAGTGCTTGAAATTGAATCTAAGACAGTGAAGCATGAACTATGAGCCACAGTTACCTACTTTTGTGACAAGGAATGTACTACTCATCAAGATGCATCCCCTCATCAAGTTTCATTAATCTTGGTATAACACTAAGTATACAGGATGCTATAAATCTATCTGGTTATGAGCTAATGCAAAAACTTAACCAAAGCCAGTACAATGTAAAATGTAGGTCACAGTTACCTTCTTTTGTTGTAAGGGTGTGGTATGAACAGAGATGCATACAACCATCAAGTTGGATGATTCTACCATGAACAGAGCTTTAGAAATAAATTTTAGCACAAAATTTAACCAAAGTCAGTGAAGGAAACAAGATAAACAAAAGTCCCCTGATGGCACTGATGCTCTACTGCGCAAACAGAATTTCTATGAATTCAAGACAAGACCATTTCTTCCTTTTAACTGCTGAGTGTTGAAACCACTTCTGATATTCTTCAGCGATAACAAGATTTTCAAATTAGCTGCTTTGGTGCACATGCTGGATGTCAGCTTTGCACCATTTTCATTTAGGACAAAGTAGACATCATTGGAAGTCTTTTGGTGAAAACACATGTCATAATGATCATCCATTCAGGGGGAGTAGTGACAATGAGATTTTTAAGACAGTCATCATGGCAGCCATATTAGATGTACGACTGGCACCATTTTCATCATAAGAAATCTATTAGTGAAAACTACTCCATGCTGATATAGCCGTACATTTGGGAGGAGTAGAGATAACAATATTTTCAAGATAGCCACCATGGTGATCATACTGAAGGTTAGTTATTTAATTAAGAATGAACTAGACACCATAAAAACTCTTCTGATGAAAACCCCATGTCAAAATGACTTTCCATTTGAGAGAAGTAGCAAAAACAAGATTTTCAAGATGGTCACATATTAGATATTAGATCAGCACCATTTTAATTTGGGATCAACAAAACATTATAAGAAGTGTTTTAGAGAAAAACCTATGCTGATATGAGCATTCATTCTGGAGAAGTAGTTATAGAGCTACTCTAGGAACAATTTTGATAATACATGTCCTAACAAACACTTCTGCAAGGTTTGATAAAAATCTACTCAATCACTCAAGAGAAGAAGTTGAAAATAGGATTTCCATATGGTTGCTATGGAAGCCACAATATTTCGGGGGTCACCTTGGACACAATTTTGATAGAGCATGTCCTATCAAACATTCCTACTAAATCTGATCAAAATTGGCTCAGCCATTCTAGAAGTTGCAAATAGGTTGCAAGTGGAGATAATTTTGATACAGCACATGCTCAGACAGATTCCTACCAAGCTAATCAAAATTGGCTTAGGTATTATGGAGAAGTTCAAAATATGTTGTTGATATGGTTGCCATGGAAGTCACACAGTTGATAAGGAAGTCACCCTAGAAACAAAGCATGTCCGAAGAAACACTACCAAGTTTGAACAAAAATTGCTCAGGCACTCCAAGTAAGTCGAAAACAGGTTTTCCACTTGGTTACTAAGTATGCCACATCAATGTTAGGAAAGTCACCCCGATATAATCTTGATAGAGCATGTATTAACAAACATTTGTACCAGGTTTGATCAAAATTAACTCAACCCTTTTGAAGAAGAAGTTGAAAATAGGTTTTCTATGTGGTTGATGTGGAAGTCACACTAGACACGATTTTGATAGAGCATGTGCTGAGAAAAGATTCCTGCCAAGTTTGATAAAAATTGGCCTAGCCCTTTTAGAGATGAAGCCAAAAATAAGTTTTCCAACCAGATGCTATGGAGGCCACACTGCCTGGGGAGCCACTCTGGACACAATGTTGACAGAGCATGCTAAGAAACATTCCAACAAAGTTTGATCAAAATTGACTGAGCTATTCTGGATAAGAAGTTGAAAATAGTTTTACCATTTTGGTGGCTATGGAAGCTACACTGTAGCTAGAGGACCCAACCAAAACAATTTTGGTAGAACATGTCCAAAGGAACATTCCTACTAAGTTTGATCCAAACTGGTACAGCAATTCTGAGAAGCTGAAAATAGCAATGTTGACTGACAATGAACAATGCACAACAGATGATACATGCCAGACACAGGACCATACCATCCTCAAAATGAATTTAAGGAAAAATAAGAAAAAGATTTTGAATTTTCATATTATTGTTGAAAAGTTAATCCACCAAATAAACCTGAATTTTTTTTTTTTATTCCAATGTAACAAATGTCTTTCAGATCACATATGACATGAAATAATTATTTCATTATTGAGAAGTAGACAACAAGTGAAAAATCTTATTGTATGAGAGTTTACCATTCTCATTTTTATCACGCCATTGTGTCCTAACCTGTTCTTCCTTTTTGTCTGACTTTTCTAAGCAGACTAGCATATGAAACCAATTGAAAATGACAGAACCAGTACAGCTGCAATCAAATGACAAAAATAACAATTGCAACATCTTGTTTTTAATATTTTTTGTACAGTTGAGACTAAGGAAAGGTAATGCTGTTAGTTTCAAATAAAGTTTTATTTTTTTTATTTTATCGTGACAAAGACATAAACATTCATACAATAAAATACCAAATATATTAAATCCTTGTACTGAACTCTGTAATCATTAGATATTTGTCATAAACTTTATTACTTATAGAAATATATATTGAAACATGCATGTAAGCAAACACTATAAGCACACTTCACTCTGGGATTAAATTTTTTGGTTTTGTGGGGTTTAACGCCATTTGTCAGAACATGATGAGCTATACATGGTAGCCAGTATATTTTGGTGGAAGAACTCAGGAAGAACCAACGACTCACAGGAAGCTACTGGCAAGCTTTCTTACATACCCATGTTGGTTGAGCAGAGACTTGAACTCACACGGACAGAGGTGAGATGTGTTAGTGATTTATAAAGGCGAGTGCCATAGACCACTCAGCCACCTGGGGCCCCCCACTCTGGGACTGAATGAAAAGTACCTGCAGCATGGTAATTCAGTATAGTGATTAATGAATAATACAAACAGAATCTCATAACTTTATAAGCTGAATTGAAGTGCCTAACATCCGATTTTTTTTTTTTATATACTGTTGAGTATATGTTAGGGTACAAATCCATCATAAATTATTTTCATTCTTTGGTAAACTCATTACATTGGAACTAATGCCACTAAATTTTAAGCCCATATAAAGAGTTATGATCCAGAATGCTTGGTAAGCAGCATACTTGTGTATTTTACACAAACTAATTGTCAAATAAAATGCATTAAGGAAATTTTTCATGCATTCAACTTATGCAAAACAATTTAACTGTAAGCATTCAGTTCAACATTGCTAGCATATTGCTCTCAGCATAAGTCCATTTTTTATGCTGGCACATTTGATCAATACAAAGTTTGCTTTAGGAACTAGTTCCAGGTGTTTCATTCATGTCTGAAATGATGGTACTTGATCAGTGTGAGAACACACACTCAAATAGAGCTAAATAATCAAACGCACCTTGAATCAGCCTTGGTCACTATAGTATTCACCTACACTCCTGGCAGTTTGTATCTCCCCTCCCAGTGATTTTAAAAATAAAAAACAAGGATGTAAAAAGTGCACAAAACTTACTCATTTCATTCATAAATTTGTAATTTCTAACCTGACTGTTGCCAAGGTGCCCCTAACATTGTCATCTTGTTTACGTTTCAAACCAAATGGAAACTGTCAATGTAAACAACCAGACTGCTCGCTGTCCTTTTCCGATTCCTGGAACAGTACATTTTTAGTAAAAACTGTGTTGTCTGTATCCAATATCTGCAATGTCTAGTTTTAATATTTCTAGTAAAAAAATATAAACAAAATAAAAAGGTGTAACTCTTATAAACATGTATTCAAAAGATGTAACTCCCAAAGTTATGGAAATTTTAGACATTATTTGGAACTTATCGAAGATGGCGAACCACATCGCATCTGTTGTCTGACAAAAAAAAACTCGTCCACGCATATATGGCAACCGTGTTAGTAAAGAAACTGCTGTTTGGTTTGAAATGCGAACAAGACGACAGTGTTAGAGATCCTATGGCGATGATCAGGTTAGAAATTATAAATTGATGAATAAAAGGACTAAGTTTTGTGCGTGCATTTGTTATTTCCTTAATGCCTTTAGTTTTTAAAATGGATATGGATGTACAAACTGTTCGGGGGTGGGGGTGGGTAGGTGAATACTATAAGCTATGTGACGCATTCTAAAAGACACAATTAACATATTGATGATTAAGACTCAGTCAGCTATCATAAGCTTGTGCTTGGCATTGTGCACAAAATACCAATTCAAATTTAAAACGAAGGTAATTAGTTCCAAACCAGAGATTAAAATACCAAATATATTAAATCCTAATACTGAACTCTGTGATCATTAGATGTGTGTCACAATCTTTACTGTACTGATATTATTTTATCAACTTGAAGATTAATAGCAAAAAACTGCCAAAATACTGAAGAAAATCTGACCTAGTAGTGGAGAAACACAGTAAATTAAACCATGAACAGAAGTTTCCCACAACATTTAATTCAAATTTTGGGGTGATAGGGATAAATATATTGAAAATAAAGTATATCAAACAGGAATCATGAATCTTTTTTGAGATAAGGTTAAGTATTACAGCTCTTTTACATCCATCAATAGAGTTAAGCAACTGTTTTGAGCAGCCATTGATGTCATCTACACACTCCCCCCAACCCCTAGTGTTTGCATCAGTGACATCAAGATGCAGTAGGCTATTATCATTAAAGAAATAAAGTTCAAAATAGTATAATAAATAAAATGAATCTACTCAACCTTGCTCCAGAACTTACCAGGACAAGCTGAGGCCAGCATAGGAAGTGAAGTCTTCTCTGTTTCGGCATCTCTGTACCGCCGAACAAATTCATGACAACTTTCTATCAGGCTAAAATTCCTGGCAAATGTGGTGTCAAACACATAATGAACACCTACAAAACAAACAAGATCTATTAGCAATGGGTACATCATAAAGGACTACACTCACTACAATTTGCAAAATTTGGTTGAAATCCAACACACTTGGTAAAGTAAAGCTGTGGAAACTAAAGTCAGAGAATGTTCAATCAGGGGGACATAAATCCTGTATATGATCTCATGAAATGATAGAAATCAAACTAATGCAGGGTCTTATTATTATAAAGCTGCATGCTAAATTTGGTTGAAATCCGAAAATCTGCAGCAAAGTTATGCTACACAAACCAAAGTTACGAAGATGGAAAATATGGGGCCATAACTACTCAAATTCAAATGATGTTGTGGAATGCTAAAAATGAACTTTTTCAAGGGCTCATCAATATAAATTTGTTGAAATTCAACAATCCTTGGTAAAGTAAAGGTTCTGAAACCAAAGTCAGAAGAACGAGCAATCAGGGGGCATAATTCCTGTAAATGATGCCATGGAATGCTGGAAATTGATATTACTTAAGGTTTTATCAACTTGGAACCACACCAAATTTGGTTCAAATTCAACAATCCTTGGTAAAGTTTATGCAAAACTAGTTAAACTAAACTAAAGCCAGGATGACAAACAATGTGGGGACACAAGTCTGTAAATGATGTCGGGGAAGGCTGGAAACTGAAGTCACTCAAGGTTTCATCAACACAAAGCCGTTTACCAAATTTGGCTGAAATCTAACCATCCTTAGTAAAGTTATGCTGTGCATACCAAAGTCAGGAGGACAGGCAATCAGGGGACATCACTCCTGTAACTGCCATGGAATGCTTCAAACTGAACTCATTCTAGGTGCCACAAGTATAAAGCCACAAGCCAAATTTTGGTTGCAATGCATCATAACTTATGTAAAGTTACATTGAGGAACTAAAGTCAGGAATATAGGTAATCAGGGGGATAACTCCTGTAAATGATAACACAGAATGCTGTAAATCAAACTTGTTTAAATGTCTCATCAATTTAGAGCTGCATACCAAATTTGGTTGAAATCCAACAATTCTTGGTAAAGTTAAGCTGTTGAAATGAAAGTAAGGAAGATGGATAATCAGGGGCCATAACTCCTCTAAATGATGACTTGAAACACTGAAGTCAAACTCTTTTGAGGTCTCATGAATGATAAGTTACATACTAAATTCGGTTCAAATGCATCAATTCCGAGTTATCTTGATGAAATCAAACTGTTGACGTATCACAGATGGATGGAAGAATAGACTCTGACAGATGGATGAACATTATAATTACTGTAGAGCTCTGCAGGACCATAACAAAAATAATTATCAGGTAAGGTGGCAGCTAGAGCAAAATGAACAGCTTGTAAAATTATAAAGTTAGTAATATTATTTCTTATAACTTTCAAAGTACATATCTTATTTTGGAAAAAAAACATGATTGTTATCCTTATAAATCAAAGCTAGCAATGACAGCTGTTATTGACATCCTCACCTACATATTTGCAATGATGGGAAAGACAAGTTGAATGTGAATCAGTCAACGGGAAGCCAGACCAATGTTTGTTTATAAATATTCTTTACAGATTAGTTACTATTTGACCACAAAATGAGGTCGAAGTTCATGGTCAGAGTTCTCACAAGGATTTCAATAGCTGGTGTCCATGGGTTCCTCCTTAAAAAAATTAGGGTTGGCAAGAATTATTACTTTTGGTGCAACTTACCATTTTCTTCTCTCTAATTCAGTCCAAAAAAATAAATAAAAAATCAATCTGGGAAATTGCAAGTGTAACCTTGAAAATAGGTAACTCTAAACCCATAGGCCAAAAATTCTTATGTAAGTTTGATTTTCAATTGGTGCATTATATATATAAATAAATATATATATATATATATATATATATATATATATATATATATATATATATATATATAAAATATATATAATACACATGGTTCAGGAAAACCACTTGTCCTATCGTCCTGTCTGGGTAAAAATTGGTGGGGCCCATGTACTCATCTCTGGGCCAATTAGATGCAGATTCGCACCCTGGGAATAAATCATTTTCTACCCTTAACAAGCACCAAAGTTCAACATCGCTTAACATTTGGTGTGCATGATTTATGAATAACCTATGCCTAATCTGCCTACTTGTTGTCAGCTTAGAACATGTTGCAAAGGAAACGACTTCGTTTGTTTTTTACGCAGATATCCGATGTAAGCTTATACTAAAATGGTAAATAATAAAAACATATTATGCTGCAGTTTTACACTTAGCCCTTGATTTCTTAATGATGTTTGTGTGAACAGTGACACTTTTCAGTAATTTAGGCATCATTTTGTGTTTTGGCCCTTTTATACTCCAAATCTCAAAGTTATCCTACTTTTTGCAATAGTTCATCTGTCCATGTGCAGTTTGGACCAGTCTGCTTTAGATCTAAGGCCAAAAGATCTCAAATCCGGACACAAACTCCAGTTCCAAAAACTGTCAATTTTCTACCTAAAAAAAATTCGGGTCTCAAAAATTATGTTTTTTCCTATGTACTTTTTAATGCCAGTAGAAAGTTGACATTATTTGGTGTCACTGTAGAGCTACATCCATCTACTTTCCTGCAATACCATCCATTTTAGTGTATCTTAAATGATGTTGACGTTACAGAGCTCGGAAGTAGGGTACAACCTCATGACACGTAAACATGGCGCAAGGGGTTAATGAGTTAAAGATGTGTGAAAAGGAAAATTATGACACCTAGATTACATATATGTTTCACTGTAAATGTGAATATCACAGATTAATCAAGGGCTATGTGTGCAACTGCAATTTCTTGAGTTACAAACCTTGTAACTTATTGTGTTTATCTAAGGAGCAATGTATTAGAACATAATATTTTCATGGTTTTGACCCATTTTAGTATCAAGCGTGCATCAGGTGCCTCTGGTTCGTTAGTGAAAGAATAAGCAGTGTAGTGGAGAAGTGTATAATGAGGACAAGGATGAGCAACTCTTGCAACTCTCTCGTCTCAAGGATGTGTGCTTGGGAAATTTGTCCTGAGCCCTGGTTATATATATATATAGTATGTATGTTGTATCATTGACATACCTTGAAATGTAAAATTTATACAGTGAGTGGTAATGAAAGATACAGCATACACATTATATATATATTTTATTTATACCTCATACAAATACACATACTAGCATTTCCAATGGAGTCAAGACTGACTACAGGAAACTGTGTATTGGTGAAGGGAGTGAACTCTTCATATCCCTGCCCAGTGTGTCCACTACAAAATGTAGTGCTACACCCACTGCAGCTTTTCACAAGCCTCTTTGGAAATTGATAATTTGCTTCTTTTCTTTTCTTTGAGCTTCTATTATCATTCATATTGATTAAATAAATAAAATACACTCTTATGAGTTAAACATGATTTTTTGGGTTTAGTGGGGTTTAATGCCATTTTTCAGCACATGATAGGCTATACATGGCGGCCAGTGTATTTGGTTGAGGAAGAACCTGGGAAGAACCACCAACCCATGGGAAGCTACTGGCAAGCTTTCTCAAATACCCGCACTGGTCAAGCTGAGAGTCGAAACCATGCAGACAGAGGTGAGATGAGAGTGATCTGTAAGGGCAAGCACCTTAAACCACTCAGCCACCTGGGGCCCCCGATTTAAACATGAAAGTTGGTTTAAATGAAGAAAGTAGAGCACTACAAATACTGCATGGTTAGCTTCTTGAACACTGAAATGTGTAGCCATTCATTCACTGGTGAGTATACTGAAACGAGTGGGGAATATAGACTAAGTGAAATGATGAACCAACAAGAGGTAATTCAAACATTTAAATTTATTTACAGTTGATCTAAGTCATTATTATGTTTTAATTAACATTGCTACTGACCATTAAATTGTTTTTATCATCAATCTCTATCTTTTCCCTTTCTGTTGGTCAGTTTGTCTGTAAATTTTACCATCATTCATAGGTCCAGAGACATCGTCATATGCCACAGGTGAAAATCCACTATGTTCCTTTTTTCAGATTTTCACCTGTAGCTTGTGACAATGGTCCAGAGAGAGAGTGAGTGAGAGACACACTGAGGTAAAACTGATAAGCTGACAGACCAACCAAGAGAGAGAGAGAGAGAGAGAGAGAGAGAGAGAGAGAGAGAGAGAGAGAGAGAGAGAGAGAGAGGTGGGGTGGGGTTTTGGGGAAATTCACAATAAAGAGTATTTTTTTTATTGTGCATCCCAATGTTTTTCTGTTAATTGATTAGTCTGCTGCATTAAATAGATTGCAGTATGTGTGTGCCTCCTGACCAAGAAATTTACAGTACAGTCTTGACAGGCTATTGCAAATTTGTATTATTGGTATTGTGAACACTGTAGATAAATCCCATGGGAAGTGTACACATATCCTAACAACGACCCAAGTTGTTGTAGGTTACTTGGTGTAAGTTCAAGTTCAAGGGTTTCATCCAGTTCAAATTCTTTTTTCTCTCTCACTCAACAGATTTCTATGTATTTGTGTCTCTTATGCATGAGAGAGACAGAGAGAAACAGAGACAAAGAGAGGGATAAAAGGGAAAGCAGAGGGATTTTCAATGACATTAAGTACCATGTTTAATTCATGTAGAAAACGGGAATTATTAATATTTATTATTGTTATTTTCTTATGTCAATAATGATTAATATTAAGTGGAAATTCATCCCTGATCTTGAGAGTATAGAAGCAACAATCTACTGTTGAAACCATGTTTATATGCCATGGGTGGATCACAATTTGATACACAGTATTGGTATGTCAAATTGCTTTATACCACCACTTTAAAAGCCATGTTATTTTGAATATATATATATATATGTATATATATATATATATATATATATATATATATATATATATATATATATATATATATATATATATATATATATATATATATATATAGCAATTACACAGTATAAAATCTCTCTCTGACAGAATGTACATATTATTTACAAGAAATTAAACAACAAATGGTCACTATTCTTTGAGTACAAAAATATGTGACTCTTGTACAGAAAACTATGGACAAGGGAGTGTAATTGATAAAAATTAATATGCATCATAGGGACCCTCATACTGTGGGTTTTATGCATCCAAATGGCAACACATTCATATTTTTTTAAACATGTAATTTGGTGTTTCTGAGAGCCAAGATGGTCATATGGGCAAGTCTATACTTTGTAAATTTAAGGTATATGTAAACTGTACCAAAGTTTTTATTGATAAAATTTAATATGCATCATTGGGACCCTCATACTGTGGGTTTTATGCATCCAAATGGCAACACATTCATATTTTCTAACATGTAATTTGGTGTTTCTGAGAGCCAAGATGGTCATATGGGCAAGTCTATACTTTGTAAATTTAAGGTATATGTAAACTGTACCAAACTTTTTAATTTTGATTCAGAAACATATCCACTGGCATGCCCAAGGACTAAGAATGTGAAAACAATCAAGCCAACCACATTAAGTATTTTTGTGTATGATCAAAGTCTTTTCTACCATGAACTCAAAGACGAATGAATGCTATGTACACCTGAATGCACAAGGTAGACACATCATATAACCTTCAACAAGTATTTGCTCACATGAACTGATTTCTTTTTACAATTTTTTCCACTTATTCTTTCAAATTTCATGCTTAATGTGGAGAAGATTTCTTAATGAAAAAAATGTCAAAATGACCTAGTCTCTTGAAGAATCCTGCAATCTTTTTGGCACCATCAGTGATGGACAGTTTGTACTTTGCTGCCAGTGAAGCTCTAGACTGAGGGGACACAGACACCACAACTGTCTTTAGCTGATCACTTTTTCCAGTCTGTAATAAAATTAACAATATATACTGGCATTTATTCATCCCATCAAAATATAATGGCATTTATTCATCCCATCAAAATATAATGGCATTTATTCATCCCATCAATATAATGGCATTTATTCATCCCATCTAAATATAATGGCATTTATTCATCCCATCAATATAATGGCATTTATTCATCCCATCTAAATATAATGGCATTTATTCATCCCATCTAAATATAATGGCATTTATTCATCCCATCAAATGAAGAACCTAAGGAGCAAAAAGTAAATTAGATACAAATTTGACCCATCAAAAATGTAATGTATTAAAGTACACAGAAATAAAAATACTGTCAGAGTAATGTATGTATGTATGTATGTACGTATGTATGTATGTATCTTTGTATGTATGTATGCATGCATGTATGTATGTAGAAGCATTTTATGGCACCTCAGCACAGTAGTGGCTATATGGTGCCAACTAAAGGTAAATGTTCAAAAAATGTAAAAATGAATTCACAACAAAATTTAGGAAGATAAACCCTTCCAAAAAAATGTAAACATAAAATACAACAAAATAAAATATAAAATGTAAAAATGCTAAATTCTGTAAAAATGTTAAAAATCTGTAAAATGTATATAAAATAAAAGACATGTAAAATCCTTAAAAGATATGGTCAAAATCTGTAATATAAACTACATTAAGATATTTTTGGGTGGTACATCATCATACAGTTTCTTCATTCAGTCAACATCAAAATGATTCTGCCTCACAGAGTGGAAGTCGACACTCGACAAGAATATGTTCGTCAGTGGATGCTGGGATGGTATGCACCTTGGTCGAGGTTTACCCTTCAGGAGGTTCATATGAGTCAGATATGTGTGTCCAATACACGATCAGCACAATACCAACTCATCTCTGCAATTTGTTTTATATGAAGTATGCCACTTGCCAATCTTGGGTTTGATGTTCTATAGTTTGTTTGTGGAGTTTTCATTCCACATATTTTGCCCAGTATTAAGAACATGCTGTTTTATACAATATTTGAAGTCAGTATAAGGTTTTAAGGTTTTGCAAGGCTTTCAATGTGGAAAGGGAATCTTAAAAGCTGATGAAATTTTCCTTTTTGAGAGGTTTCAATGTGTTTCAAAGCTCTCAGTATGGCTGTAATTTCTGCAGTTAAAACTGAGATTTTATCGGGCAAGTGGCTTGAGATGGTGCTATTGGGTGTTGCAATGGCAGCTCAAACTTTGTCTCCATCTTTCAAACTGTCTGTATACAGGGATGTATGGCCACAACAGAGGGTCCTGATTTCATTAAATTTTCTCTGAAAAAGGAGAGGATGACTTTTTGAATTGGCAAAGATCAAAATTTTTCATAGTGTTTATAACCAAGGTGGTGATTTTAGAACACAATTTTGTAGCATTTCTGATACTGAATTTTTCTGTCTCTAACTGAGGATGAATTTGTATGTCAAAAGGTTGAATAAAGTTTGGTTTCTGAGTGTAGAAAGTTTGGTATCTGGGCCTAAAGACCACATCATATGCCTGGTTAGATGTATTGGAAGATAGTATTGTAGCATACTATAGAGCCAATTTCGTTTGAGATAAAGTGATGGTTCATTTGCATATTGAATAGGGTGACTGACAGTATTCTGCCCTGAAGTACACCCATCTCCTGAGGATAGCTTTCAGAAAGGGAGCTGCCTACTCTAACTCTAAAGTCTATATTTTTTAAAAAATAAAGTTGGGTAGGTGGTTCCTTAGACCTAGGTTGAATAGGTCATTCATTATGCCATATGTCCATGTGATGTCATAAACTTTCTCTAAATTGAAAAATAGCGCAAATATATGTTCTTTCCTAATGAAAGCTTCTCTGATAAATGCTTGAAGTCTGACAAGATGGTCTATTGTGCTTCTCTGATAAATGATTCAAGTCTGACAAAGATGGTCTATTTTGTTTCTCTGATAAATGCTGGTTTCTGACACAGTGGAAGTTTTCAGAATAATTCTCTTGTGAGGAGTTTTTCGACAATGTTTCAGCCTATGTATTTGAGATTTCTGGTACTGCTGTGACCATTTCATCAGATTTCTTAAAAATTTTTACTGGGATGTTAAATTGAAAACCTGTTAAGGTTGCATATTTTTTGTAATTGATTAAAAAAAATCATGGCCAGTGTGGTTGACTTAACAGTATACCGTATATGCCATTGTTTTAATTATTTTTGGACATTATATAAAAAAAATTCCACATGTATATTTTTGTCTCACATAAAAAAAATTCACCCTTTTTTCACATTTCTTGGTCCACTGGAATAACAGAGAGCAGGATAATTAGATGAAATAATCAATTTTGCCAAGGTCTCGTTTTTATTCCATGAACATTGCTTGTACTTTCCGAATCTGAACTGACAATGTCACATGACAAATACAAACATTCTATGAGTGAACAAAAACCACATGTCTTAAGTGACACAGATGATATGATGGTGCAGTGTTTGATGGTGCAGTGTTCACATACCATGAAGTACCTATCTGACAGAAATGGGGGTGATCATTTATTCTTTACCAAATTTCTTACTTTTATATCCATGCTAAGCATTGGTATTCCTGTTCTTAAATATCATACTTAACTGAAAGGCTAATGCTTAAGATGCTAAATCAAATCTTTGTAAAATTGGTTAATGTTGATATCAATACATTTTCCACTCATGTGAACGGTGACAGGGTTAGCCGATGATCTGCATTATCATCCATTCACTATACATTGCTTTCCATTTTTTGCTTGCAAGAAACCATCACATGATTACTGTTTATACTTGCTTACAACTCAAGTCCAACTGCAAACTGTACAGACCAAAATTTGATGTCGCATAATACACAAGCAGATCTGGGTCTATGCAGTTTGTTAGGAGAAGACTAATCAGTAGAACAAACAACACAGACCCTGATCTGCCAGGACATTTTGTTGGACTCAACTTATAAGCAAATATATATGGTAACTTTGAACTGAATGGCTGACTGCAGTTTTAAATATTTATTAGAAAATAGTAAAGAAGTGAAAAAGTTTTCTCAGCAAAAGAGACCTGAATGGTCAAATTTTCATAGTAAGGTATAGAACTAATGTTATGGTACTATTTGTTTTATGCGTTTACAACATGTGGACAAAATTACCACCGATTATGACATATACCATATATAGTCACTTATAAGTCAAATCCAACTGCAAACAGCATAGACCTAGATTTTCTGTTGCATAATGTGCCGACAGATCTGTGTCTATGCAGTTTCTTAGGAATAATCAGTAGAGCAAACAACATAGAGCCTGATCTGCCAGTGCATTATGTGACGGCAGATCAGGGTCTATGTTGTTTGCAGTTGGCTTTGACTTAAAAGCGAGTATATTATATAGTACAACTTAAAATAACTGACATTCATAAAAGAATTTTCCTTCCATCACTAATGTGTTTTAGTTGAAACAGAACCATAATAAAATCCACAAATGGCAAATCGCCAAGAAAGGTGTAGCCATGCCTACTTCTGAAGTCATAACAACTATTGCTATACCTAGAATGTTTACTCCAAAGATAGCAACAACTGGGTATGTGCACACTATGATACTAAAAAAGTTACCTCTTAATTTATCAGAAATTTACTTGAAAGGTATTGAAATAATTTTAAAATCCAAACAGCAAGGATGCAAATATGTAGCAAAGGTTACTTTAAGAATGGAAAACTTTTTAAGCACAATGAAAATGTGATTCAGCTATCAGCCAAATGCCATAGAAGAAAATGTGATAAACCACCCTCCATCAACTTGGATGTTAAACTCGGGAAAGTGAATGATGCCCACTGTTCTTGAATTGCAGGATACTTTTGATATGATACATTACCTTCTTTTAGCTAAAATGAAATGAAAAGAAAGCAAAAAAGAATAGACAGAGAGAGAGAGAGAAAAAACAAAACTTATGAGTAGATCTATTCATATACTGTATTGCATAGATCTATTCATATACTGTATTGCACAGATCTACTCATATACTGTATTGTATAGATCTATTCATATACTGTATTGCACAGATCTATTCATATACTGTATTGCACAGATCTACTCATATATTGTATTACATAGATCTATTCATATACTGTATCACATAGATCTATTCATATACTGTATCGCATAGATCTATTTATATACTGTATCGCATAGATCTATTTATATACTGTATCGCATTGATCTATTTATATACTGTATCGCATTGATCTATTTATATACTGTATTGCATAAATCTATTCATATACTGTATTGCATAGATCTATTCATGTACTGTATTGCATAGATCTATTCATATACTGTATTGCATAGATCTATTCATGTACTGTATCACATAGATCTATTCATATACTGTATCACATAGATCTATTTATATACTGTATCGCATTGATCTATTTATATACTGTATTGCATAAATCTATTCATATACTGTATTGCATAGATCTATTCATATACTGTATTGCATAGATCTACACATATACTGTATTGCACAGATCTATTCATATACCATACTGCAAAGTTTATGATTGTCGATACAGCTTGTCAACAATAAGTATCTCACTTTTTATCTTAATTATTTTAAAATTACTTATGAAATATTAAATGTGATGTAATCCTTCATGTCAATTATAACCAATGTCATCCGACACCCCCTCCCCTTACCTCACGATATTGTACATATATAGAACAGAGTAACACGCTTATGGCATCTACTAAGTCAGGTACTCACACCTTTCATAACACATATTACAAACAAAACAATCACATATGGGATATCATAAGTAATATGATGGTAGATGTAAAGGGGTAAATCTGTGAAAAAATAAAATGCTGAGGGGTCCTGGCCATGTGGATTTGCATACACAGAGCAAAAGCACATTCTGAAGTTAATTATGTTTCTCTGAAAATACTTATCCGATCACATTAATGTTAGGAATATAAGCTTTGCTATCTCCAGAATCCAGCCCTCCAAAAAGACAAAAAACGCCTTTTATGTCTATATCATATCGACAAAGGGCAATAACTCTTGCACATTAACTCCCCTTGATGCCGCCAGGTGTCCCTAGTTTTAAGCTGAGTGATGGATCAATGAGTATGCTCACATGGTGGTGAGGTGGGAGGGTGTTCAAGTAATGTGATCGGGTAAGTATTTTTGGAGAAACATAATTTACATAAAGATATGCTTTCTCCTTTAAATATGTTCCCCAATCACATTAACCTTGGAGAATAGGTAATAGGAGAAGGGAATAGTGAGCATCATACCTATACCCCAGGCATCCTTTGAGGGAAGAAAGGCTGGATTCCCTATATGACAGATAACCCGTTCTCATAACTTGGATGCAGCACAGTCGACAGTCACATATCCTGTGACAATTATAACCAGTTAAGAAGAGAATTACCTAAAAAATTTTACCAACAAAATTTGTGGGTGAAGGGACCATTCTGTATAAATGGTTTGACCCTCTCTTGACAGAGGATCAGCTAGGACATTGCGTCTACTGGGAATGTGTCTGATTTATACAGTGATGCTGAGTTGGAAGCACCAATGTAGGAATTGCCAAACCAGAATACACAGGTCAGGTGATTTGGTTCCTCCTTGCTTGAGGAGGTAGGTCACCACCACCAAGTTGTGCTGTGAGTGAAATCGACTTGAACAGGGTGACAACGCAGCTCATAATCTTGGTGACAGACCATGGACTTAGGTCGAATGAGAGAGCTTGAAATTGATAAATAGTTCAATGGTTCTCACACCAAGTTTCGAGTTTTCTACGTTGGTTAGTATGCATGTAGCATGGGAAAAACCAATGTAGTCATGAATTAAATGCAAAAACTTAAAAAGTCAGTTTTAGATGAAATACAGATTACAGTGTCTTCTTCTGTTGTAAGGGTGTGGTACTAACAGAGAAGCATAATTATCATCAAATTTCATGTTCCTAACATGAACAGTGCCCAAGAAATGAATTTCAAACAAATAGAGCACCAGAACACGTTTTATAGTACTGTATTATTTCAACAACCAGTCTGCTCTATTTGTCTTGCACCACCTGACATGCAGCAAGAGATTACGAGAACTTGTGAAGATTGCCAGGGGTGAATTACTCATCATGAATCTATTCAAGTTCGGTTTTTCCACATCTAAATTTGACAACAACTGACACTGAATAACAAAGTCATGATTGGCAGCAAAAATCACAAAATGAAAGGCTGGTGTTCATTGTTGTTATTTATGTATTAGAATCACCATTATATAAACAGATCACAATGCATAATGATATGAAGGTACATTATACTTTATACATGTGTCTGAAAATTGATAATAAAAATAGATAAATACCATTACAAGACCACTCATTATCATCAGTGGACCTGCCACAAGAAGTCCAGGACTTGCCACTAACTAGGACCCACTGGTCATGGTCCTTATTTTCAGCCCCTGATAAAGATGCATATGGTTATCTAGGTAATGATTCTTGCATGAACAGTGGTAGAAAAATAAACTTAAAACAAAATGTTTCCAGCATCAGTGAAGTGTAAAATGGGGTTCACTGACCTACTTTTGTCATGAGGGTGTATTACTCATCAAGATGCATCCCCTCACTAAGTTTCATGACACCAGTATGTATACTGGGTGCAAAGAAAATACTGGGTGCAAAAAAACTAAGTGGTCAATGAGCTAAATGCAAAAACTAAGAATGTACAAATAATGTACATGTATGTACAAAGTTAGCCCTCTTGCCTTGGGGTAGGTGCTATGAAAAACACTCCAAACTGTTGCCTGGGACCTAGGAGGAAAGAATGATTTACATGCTATGACGCTGTACAATTGTGAAAGCTTTTATGTGTGTGGATGCCAACACCGGGGTTAGTACAATAACTCTCCTTTATACTTCCTAGAGCTAAACAGTCATATGATTATATCCAAATATCATTATACAAAATAATTTATATAACAGAAGAGACTAGAATGGTCCACACGATATTCACACTAATAACCAATATATCATTGTATGCAAAAAAAATTCCAAAGTAGTGCTACTTTACTATTACTTAACATAGTACAGTAATGCAGGTGACCAGAATCCAACTGTGTCATACTCAATCAATTTTGGGAAGACATACTTCCTGTAAACGCCTGTTCTCTTGTAGGACTTTGTACAACTCCTCTTGACTCTGCTGTGTGATAAGAATACTCTCTGCAGAGGTGATACATCCACTGCATGCCAAGCAGTCAGTTAGGGTTATCTGTGCCTTCTGTAACCTGGTCACCTCTCCCGACTAAAACAAAGAAAGAAACAAAGATAAGTTTTCTTTTCAGGATTTCTCTTTAATTACAATTAAAAGCAATACTGTAGTGAGGCTTCATCACTCTTCTAGGATCCAAGCTAAAATAGTGTGAACCATAATAATGTGTAATTGTCATATATAACAATTGCATGTATCCCAGGATTCAATATAGCATTCTGGGGTAAGGGACCAATGCCCCATAATATTTTCTAATGAAACCATGATAGATGAATATTTCAGACAGTTGTCATTTCTTAAAACTATTATTAATTTTACACTTCATGCAGCTTATGATATGGCATATAAATATATTTACCCTGACTTTATTTTTATATATAATTGATCAAAATTACTTACTTCCATCATTAAATCTTGTGTAATCAGCCCTCTAATACGTAATTTGTACAGTCTGTGAAAGTCAGCATCCACCATTCATTAACCACAAGAAAGAAATTACATGCATTTGAAGAATTGCCTGTAAAAGACAGTTTGGCCAAATGTGGAGAATTCTAGGAATTAATTTACTTTCCTCTTTTGCAAGACATTATCCTGCAGTTAATGCTCTTCTGACAGTGTTTTGAATAGCAATCTGAATTCATTTTACAAAGAAAACTCATTGACATATCTTTTGGTCATAGTTCTAAAATTATCACCACCCTTTATCCTGATATAAATTTCAATTTTAATAACTGTTGTACCACAAGTATAACTAAGCCTATTTTATTAGATCTCGATTTCTTTCCAAGAGTTCTCTGTTTTTGGATATGATGGTGAATTAGATGTTGATGAAGAGAAGAAAACCTCCTTAGTTGATACGAGTTGGACGGAATCACTTGAATGAATTAATTCCCATGATTTTGCTGCAAAAAAGCAGCAACATGTTCTTGAAGTGCACAATGGTTGCATTACCTAATTTTGTTCCTTTGAAAAAGACCTTGTCAGAATTACTCAACAAAACAATGTTTTCGGGTGGTTAGATATACAAATACACTCTCTTTATAATTTTGTAAATAATTATAATTTGTTTCATATAACTTGCTGTAAATTTAAAGCCAACCGCAATTAGCGAGCAAAGGTATCCATAACTGAATCATGCTTTCTAGTCTGTATCAACTTGGTGCTTCAAAATATTTGTAAAAATTGCAAGCATCCTAATGAGTGTGATGTCTATTACTGTTATCTATGAACGAAATAAAATCCGAACTGGTCATAACATTCAGAAAATCCTGATTTTTTTTTTATTGTCAGAAAAATTTCTACTCAGCAGGCAAAATTAGGGTCAGTTGGGAAACTGGAAACAAAGCAATTTTTCTTTTGTACCTTATTCATTTCAGCTCTAATAATGACAGGCAGGATTCCTTACAAATGTAGGTCCAAAGTTTTCTGTCAGATGAATGGGGACAAAAATGTAATAAGTGAATCTCTATCAACATACCTCAGTGACAGAAATATAACTGCCATCATCTTCTATTCTAATCTTTCCAACTTTTCCTGATTTTCTTTCAATTTTCACTGGTTTTACACATTCCTGTCAAGAAAAAAGTGGGATAACATTTTAAATTAATTACAGATTTTAAAAATATAATATTTTAAAACAAGGACTGTCAATATTCACTTTCTTGAAGGTACAAGATGATAAAGTGCAAAAAATGCAATAATTTTATTAGACCCAACTCAAAACATATTCAGGGCTCAAACTAGAGTATGAAAAAGTGACTAGAGTCACTTTTCAGCTGAGGAGTCACCTTTCTAGAGCATATAAACAATTTCCACTTCACCGTCTGATGACTTCCAGTGAAACATGGCTTTGAATTGTACCCTCATACTCCCCATCAATTATCTATCCCATATCCAAGAATCATTTTATGTTTAATGCTTGAGTGAACATCCCCAGGGGTCCTTTTGTACAGCACACTAACAGCTGAACACATGTAGCATGCAGAGATCCTTATTTTTCAAGAGATTCATAAAAAGTAATTGAAAATACACAAATTATAAAGCCTGACCCAGCAACTGCTGCACTTCTATTATTAAATTTCAATCTTTTTATTTTGCCAAAATCCAAGGCAAGAAAGTAAGAAATAACTAAAAATAAGATTGATCCTGGGGTCACATGGTCTGTGCAGGCAGTGGGATTGTTTATAGATGTCACTGGTGTGTAGCAGACTTTACTTATATTATAATTAAGTTCAATTACTGTAGACACCCACTACACCCATTCAATTACTGTAGACACCCACTACACCCATTCAAGACACTCACTACACCCATTCAATTACTGTAGACACCCACTACACCCATTCAATTACTGTAGACACCCACTACACCCATTCAATTACTGTAGACACCCACTACACCCATTCAATTACTGTAGACACCCACTACACCCAATCTTAGATTTGGACCAGTAAAACACAGAAAATGGACAAGTCTACTATTCCAGTTCATCACCATAAACTGATGAGAGTCAACCTAAAGGGAGACCATGATGGACTTGTTGACACTGACAGAATGAAACAGGACTTTTTTCAGTTCAAGGTAGTCTTCAAGAACTTCCATGGAAAATCACTGAAATATGTGTCAGGAACTAATTGACCAATAGAGTGACATGTTTCCTGATTATTGTGTACTGGCCAAGTATATCCTGACAGCACCCCTTACAAGTGTGACTTGTGAGCATGGCTTTTCTAGCCAGAAGCAAGGTCTAGACTTGATAATGTGAAGTTGGCAAAACTCATCAGTATATGCGAAGAAGGTCCATCAGTAGAAAAATTTGATGCAGAAAGGATTGTTAACAAGTTTGTAAAAAGAAAAAATAGGAGGAAAATAATAACAAACAATTATGTTATGTCCATCCTTGATATTTGGATAATATATAACTTCCATAGTTGTACTGGTATATTTTTGCACTTAAGATGATTTGAGGAATTAAAAATAGAATATGTTAAGACGTTGAAAATATAATAAAGTATAAAATAATCCTTTTTCTGTTTCATATACCAAATATACACACAGTCACAAATAGTTAGAAAGAGAAATACTTGTACAAAAATCAGTAATGACCATGTCAATCTCACTGTCTGCCTGTCTGTTTCTTACAAAATATTGTACAAGTGTTTCTCTTTATTCACCATGAGACAAGAAATCTTAAACATCAGTTAGTTCCACAAATCACGAACAATCACAGCATGAGCTCATGACTGTCAAAACCAATTGATTCTTGAGATTTCAGTTTTGACTCTTGAGATTTTTAATTTGACTCTTGAGATTTTGGGATCAAGGCTCAAATGACTCTTCAGTTTTGAAATCTATCGAGAACCCTGTTACCAATGCCTACTTGGCTATATACGAGATATGCCAGGCCCCCAATTGTTGTTTTGTGTTTGTATGGTCAAGTGTGAATGTATTTTGTAAGGTATTATTCATGGCAGCTAAGGTTTATGTACCTGTTTTGGCCATTACACTAATAAAATTACGATCATCTATCTGTGTGAACATATGTCCATACATTAATCAATGCATCCATTATCTTCTCTATATATCTACCTCTAAGTTTGTCCACAAATCATTTGATATATATATATATATATCAATCCTGCAACTGAATGCATCCATTCTCTTGTTTCTCTATATATCAACTTGTAAGTCTGTTAGCTCCTAATGAATATGCAAAATGAACTGACCTTGGACAGGTCAATATGCATGTATTATTTTTTAACATTCCCTGTAATGTAACTGCTCATAATCCTAATAACACAAAGTCATAATATAGTGAATAAATATATATATATATGGCTCTCAGGAACCTGAGCTTCCGGGTCAAATACGCTTGAAATTCTCAAAGGACACACCATTTCTCCGTATAATGCATCCATGTGACATGCCTCATTTCCCCCGGTGACACTCTCCTTTTAATGTTTGGTCAGCCATGGATGATCTGCGGAACAGCTGTTGGGTAGCTATAGGTAAATATGCTAGAAGCCAGTGTGACTAATTAGCAGTTATCATATTTAGCTGTGTATAACGTGCACTTTGTTCACCTAATTTCTTATTTTCAGCCGGCGGTGCACGTTTTATAGAAGAACTAAAAAAAAAGTTTTTTTCCTGGTCGATCTGACGAAAGGATGAAGGCACTATAGCTGTCTACATGTGTTAAATCCACTGCACATTGCATTGTAACTATATTGTTTACCTATACTAGCTTTATTAAAGAAATAAATAATGCTTAAAAACCTTGATAGTCCTGTTCTTTGATAGATTATGTTAATAAACTCGTTTCATTTCACAACACTTTATAGCATTTTGTTCTGTGCCTCAGTTAGCAATACATGTTCATAATGACTGGTAACTTCTTGTTGCAAAGTACCGCATTGCAGAGGAACAAATATGATGATTACCATACCTGTACCGCAAATGTACAGTATTCTATAATTGTGGATCTAATACATTTTTTTTTCATTTATTCTTGGTTAAATTGAAATATAATATTTAGAATTCAAGCAGTGTTAATGTTCTCATCTGAGGCATCTTAGGGGACATATATTTTGTGACTACGGTTTGTCTGTTAGGGTAACAATGACACATTGACAATTACTGAAAAATACTTTCTCTCTAGTGTGATCTTATGAGGCTGAGAATATAATCCAGATACGTAATATAATTATTTCTCATCTAAAATGACAGTATTTGATATTTCTTTGTGACTATACAGTGATTAATGCATCATTGACTCAGTGTAGTCTTTTCAAGGTTATATGCGGAACAAATATATGATTACCTTACCCGTAAATGTTCAATATTTGATAACTGTTGATCTAATTAATTTTTTCATCATTTATTCTTGCTTGAATTGAAATATAATATTTAGAATTCAAGCAATGTTAAAGTTCTCATCAGAGGCGCATTTAGGGGACATCTTTTTCATGGCTATGGTTAGTCTGTTACAGTAACACCGACACATCATGAAACAAAATAATCCATTAATGTATGAAGTCGGAAAACATTCTTTTTTTTTCTTTGGAAAATAAACTTGGTTCTAAGTTTTATTTCTCATCTTAAATCATAGTATTTGATATATAATTGCGACTTTACAGTGATCAATGCTTCATTGACTCAGTGTGGTCTATTCATGGTAATCAGTGCCGGCAAAGCATTGACCTGCTAAACCTAATTATAATGCTTTGTCTAGGTAAATTTGCAATGTATTTACTTTTCGTCGGAAAATAAGATTGGTTCTTTGTTTTATTTCTTATCTTAAGTCATTGTTCTTTGTTACAATAGAGTGAGCAATATTTAATTGACTGAGCATGGTGCTTTTAAAGGTAATCAGTGCCAGCTAAAGTTTTGATGTGCCAAACATAATTATGAAGTATTGTCTTGGTAAATTCTATCTAGGGCACTGAGATATATTTTAGAAAGGTCATACTAGTCCAAATAAGTATAAATACTGGACCTTAATTTTCACATACCATCTTGTGTTCGATCTTGAAACGCCAAGAAAGATGATAGGCAAGGACATAAAGCGACTTTTCTAGAGTGATGGGATGAAGAGGAATTTTATGGAATAGACTGAACTCCATCAATAAGGCGAACCTTAAAATGTCCCTTTTAAGGGCCAACCATAATATAGGAAAGATACACTTTAAAGTTTGCCACTTTTTCATTCCTTCTTTATGGTAGCTGTTAAAAAAAAGTGTTGGTCATTTTATGATAGCTGTAAAAAAAAGTGTTGGTCATAATCAGGTGCTGTGTACTGACAAAAAAGACCAGAGAAATATTATGGCACTTTTTTTTTGCAAAGAATTCAAAGAATTCGTGTAACAGATGATGATCAGTGCACTATCCAAAATGGATGACTGTTGTCTCACTATGAAACAGAGTGAAATTATCAAGATTTTAAAATGTATTATATTACATGCGTGTTTTATGGCAGGACTACATTCCCCTCCCCCCTTATTCTGGGTTGAAAATCAGGGTGCACGTTATACATCAATGCGCGTTATACATACCAAAATATGGTAATCCTTCTTTGATGTGACCATTTCAAAGAAACGGATGTTCTACTGAATGTGTATGTAATCAACTGCAATTGTTTGGCAAATAAACGATGCCCTTTATTGTCTTAATGGCATTTAAATTGGTGATGACTTATATAAATCATGAAAGTAATTGAAGCTTTCTCCAAGTTTCAGTTAGACAATAGTGTCCAATCATTAATATGCAATAACCATAACAACTGCTACTTAAGTACATGTGATTAAGACTGGGACACCTTCAGTAGACACTTATTAAAGAGCTCAGAAAGGTACTTTGACTCGTAAAAATGAGTCAGCAAAATCTGTTTTCATTTTTTCGGGAAATGGGCTTTGCAACGAAAATCGCAATAATGGTAATAAAAGGCACAAAATAGATGAAAGTGAGAGCACAAGTGAAGACAACAAAGAGAACTCGAACTCGGAATGAATATTTAATGCTGACTCTCTCTCAACTACAGTGAAGGACGCTGATAAAAATGGCAGCAGAACTACAAACGTGAGAACTCAGGGACCTGAGTGGGAGAAGTGGTTTAAAATAGTGGAATCAGATGGCACATGAAAAGCAATTTGTGGGTGGTGTATGACTGCTGGAAAACAAAATCTTTTCACTTGGAATGTAGATACTAACTTGCATCTATCAGCCTATAACCATCACAAATTTAACCCGGATCATTTCATTGTTGTTGAGGGTTGCTGTGCTAAGCAACAAAGACAGACAATCCCATACGCTGTTGATAAAACTCTTAAAATTGGTGTGAAAAATGATGACTGCAAAGCAGCACGGTTCTGTACAAGGAAACAGTGAAGAACTTAATCAGAATAATGTAGGAGCGTCCTGTACATGAAGAATTCGATAACCAGAATGCCATACATACATTTGTTAAGTAAAAAAACTGTAAAAAGTAAAGAGACTAACTGATTTGAAACACTAGTTTGCAGATGGTTGAGTGCAGTATGATATTAAATTTTTTTGACAATTACTGAAAAATACTTTCTCTCTAATGTGATCTTATGAGGCTGAGAATATAATCCAGATGAATAATATAATAATAATGTACTTTTTCATTTTCCTTTCTATCCTTTTGAAAGTGATGGACTCCTGAGTTTATGCCAGGGACTCTCAGAAATAGGCTGGGGACTCATGAGTTTCATGAGTGAAGAGTTCAGGACTCCTCATTCTTGATACTCTGTTGACAGCCCTGTATGTATGTATGTATGTATGTATGTATGTATGTATGTATGTATGTATGTATGTATGTATGTATGTATGTATGTATGTATGTATGTATGTATGTATGTATGTATGTATGTATGTATGTATGTATGTATGTATGTATGTATGTATGTATGTATGTATGTATGTATGTATGTATGTATGTATGTATGTATGTATGTATGTATGTATGTATGTATGTATGTATGTATGTATGTATGTATGTATGTATGTATGTATGTATGTATGTATGTATGTATGTATGTATGTATGTATGTATGTATGTATGTATGTATGTATGTATGTATGTATGTATGTATGTATGTATGTATGTATGTATGTATGTATGTATGTATGTATGTATGTATGTATGTATGTATGTATGTATGTATGTATGTATGTATGTATGTATGTATGTATGTATGTATGTATGTATGTATGTATGTATGTATGTATGTATGTATGTATGTATGTATGTATGTATGTATGTATGTATGTATGTATGTATGTATGTATGTATGTATGTATGTATGTATGTATGTATGTATGTATGTATGTATGTATGTATGTATGTATGTATGTATGTATGTATGTATGTATGTATGTATGTATGTATGTATGTATGTATGTATGTATGTATGTATGTATGTATGTATGTATGTATGTATGTATGTATGTATGTATGTATGTATGTATGTATGTATGTATGTATGTATGTATGTATGTATGTATGTATGTATGTATGTATGTATGTATGTATGTATGTATGTATGTATGTATGTATGTATGTATGTATGTATGTATGTATGTATGTATGTATGTATGTATGTATGTATGTATGTATGTATGTATGTATGTATGTATGTATGTATGTATGTATGTATGTATGTATGTATGTATGTATGTATGTATGTATGTATGTATGTATGTATGTATGTATGTATGTATGTATGTATGTATGTATGTATGTATGTATGTATGTATGTATGTATGTATGTATGTATGTATGTATGTATGTATGTATGTATGTATGTACGGGCATGCATAACAAGTAGACCCTCTAGAATGGATTATGTCTTCATAGGGTTGTTCTCCGCCACCAGTCATGTCAGAAAAAAAAAAAAAAGGCAAATAACTTGTTGGTCTACCATCCACCCAGCAATTGAATGCATCCATTCTCTTGCTCCTTTATCTATCTACCAATAAGTCTGCATAATGATCTTTAGGTAGCCTCGAGTAACCACATTTCGTGGACTTAACGTGAATTTTTAACGTGTTCATTATAATATTATGATAATCTATTCAAATAAACCATAAAAAGTGTTCAACTATATCTACTTCATTTAATCAGCGTGAAATTTTTTTTTGGTATTTATGTACATAAGTTCATAATTACCGTTTTTCCAAGCGTGTGTATGTTTACTTATTTCCGGAAGTGACATCCATGGTTCATTACACTCACTAAAAAGTCACGTGGCATATGACCGGACCATGCCAGTTAGACCAAAGTATGGATATTATTAGAGTATAGCGTCTCCATGTTTTTGACATTAAAAAAAATTAAATTTAAATATGAATAATTTTTTTCCGTTAATTCTATATGCAGTTTGGCCACTTACATTACTGCTTGCTTGTTCTTTACCATATAGATACATGACTCAATAGACTGAGATACAGACAGACATACAGAGAGACAGGGGGAGAGAGAAATTTAAAAATAGACACTGGTGAAAGGATACACATTTTGTTATAATAGATTCAATGTCTTTTGATGCATATATGTTTATTATGAAATAATACTGAAACAAAAAATTCTGTATTGAATATACATTTCGAGTGTAAATTTTTCTTAGGTTGTATAAGAATTCCACATGATTAAAACCAAATATTTACATTGGCTAACCAGTTGTAGAAATTCCCAAAGTGGAGTATCCTGTTCAAAATATGTAAACAAAGCCAACATGTGATCGGCGGCGCTGTCTGTAGCATATAATAGAAAATTCAAGGTCAAAAAGTCGGACACAAAAAAGGCATTAGTGAAAACATAGATTTTTATAATGATTTTTGAAAATTACATGAAATTACCTTTTTGAATCGCATTTTGTATGCTTATACTATAAAATTATATTCTTTCGCTTCTGAAGAACCCTGGTGACACAGCTGATGATGTCATTATCTCGAAAAAAGCGCGTTATATCGTGAGAAACATGGTGCACGATTGAAGGAGTTCCACGACAACTGGCCATTGGACGATATATCTAACCAACCAACAAACAGATCATAGAATCAACTAGAAATTTATACAGATCTACAATCCTAGCATTATGTCAACATAAAAAGATGATATCCACATCAACAGGCCTAACATTGTACCATTAGAAAAAGAAAACCTGCCATCAGCAAAAAAGGATAACCATATCAATATGAATAACATGGTGCCATCAGAAAAATAGGATAGTGTTTCTCTGAACCATAAATAAAGTGTTGCCTACTTGTTTCATTGTATAATAACTTTGTTTTATGCTGGAGCAGTACTTGAGGAGACATGTCCCGGGGAGGGTGTAAAATCGTTCTTATCTATTATTGTTTGAAATATTTGCAATGGTAAAAAGACAAGAAAACGTGGAAATGTACATCAGTTTGGTCACTCCCTTTATTCATTGATTTTTAAAATTTATTTATTATTATTATTAAGTTTTTTAATACTTGCGTGTGTTCAAGGTCCTGTGCAATGGCGAAGCCTCATTCATAATACATGTATCTACACGATTTAGAACGGGTTACTAAAAACACCGAAATACACTGAAAAACCGAAATACACTGAAATACACACCGAAATACACATGTATTTACATGTTCTCTCTGTATAAATCGGCTTACACACACAAATTATTATTTGTTTTTGTTTGAAGAGTAATAAAAAGCAAAATAAAATATGATTTGAGCGATTTTGATATGACTTATTCACTTTTTCCTAGTTATAGTACTCGTCAATTGGTCGTACTTTATTGGACAGGTTGATCGTTCCGGACATGAGGTGGTATGATAAACGACTGATAGTTCCAGAACGGAGGTAATCTCCGGAACGGACGGTGTAAGTCGGCTTAATTCATATAGTTTCAAGTTGCTTAATTAATGTTCTAATTGACTGCACTGCACACACATTTATTGTTCTCCCTTTGATCTCATTTCTTATTCAAGTTAAGAAAACAATCTCTCAAGTCGCTTAATTCATTTTCAAATTGACTGCACACACTTTATTGTCATCCATTTGAACCCATTTCTTACTCAAGTTAGAGCCAAATGTCGCGCACATTAAAGAAAAGGCACCCTTTTGCTCAACGTTGTCATTATTTGTTAATTGCGCACTTAAAGAAATTACGCCCGACTTTGATTATGCACACATTTCATAACTGAGAAGTAAATGTTTTGATATAAAAGCTTTAGACAATAATACTGATATTATCACATACACAAACATACGCAACAAGGATGGATCAATAAGCTAAGAACACTCACGCACTCATAAATATAAATTATAAATATTCATTATAGTTTAAGGTAGTTGCCACGCTAGAGCTGCTAAAATCATTATGTGATCCAAAAAATGATGGCTCGAACAAACCAAACTGTCAGGAAAGCCAGCGTGCCCCGGGAAGAAGTCGGCATTTTCCAGAACCAATAGAGAAGTATCTATGTATGAATCGATATTACATATTTTGAACTGAGAAATATTTTTCTCTCATGAAAACTACGAACTGATATAAATGTATATTTTCTGAACAGAGGATTTTTCCCCTTCAAGAAAACTGTGAAATGTTATAAACAATTAACAATATTTTTGTGATTCATTGTGACTTATTGTGGATACATATTACAATATAGCATTGTAATACTAAATTGTGAATAGGAATAATACAGCTTACACAAGCAGTTTTAGCACGGACGGCACAGAAATGTCAACCCTACAAAACCACTTTGACCTAAAGGTGAGCTATGAAGCGGGACAGAAAAAGCTCGTGGCGAGCAGACACCAGGGTACACAAGGGATCAATCTATCCCACTATACATTAGAAGAAAGACCCAATACATCAGAAATTCTGACAGCACTAAAGACCAAAGGAATCAGGATGGACCTAATTGAAGCCATGACAAACAATGGAAAAGGAATATACCTGCTATACACAAAGGGAGGAAATACACTACTAGAAAAGGGTCCCATTACAATAGGAAACAAAACAGGCCAAATTACAGATCCACCAGATATAGAACGAGAAATCGCAAACAAATACGTGGACGTATACATAACCGGAATCCCATTAGAAATCCCATTGATAGTAACAAAGGAAAGATTGGAACAGAACTTTGAGATTCAAATACAAGACACACAAATGGGAACATACAAGGACTATCCATCAATACAAACAGGAGCCAGAATCATCCAAATACAGCTCGATGAAGCAAAGAAAATGACAACTTTCTTTTACATACATGGCTTTTTAGTCAAAACCTGGTACAAAGGATGCATCTATCATAGGAAATGCCCTAGATGCAAAGAAACAGGACACGATCCGAGAAAATGCACCAAGCTACAAGCACAAAATGAAAACACTCCAACAACAAAAACATCATTAAGATCATCAATCATAGAACAGAGAAACAGTGCACAAACAACACCAGATATAAGAACAGAAAACAAGTCAGAAATGGAAACACCAGAAAATAGACCCAAAACTCCAGAACCAAATAGAACATATACCAAGACACCAGTATCAAAGGAAACAACAACAACGAAGTCTCCAATAGCAGAACGGGAAAAAAAGGATAGAAAGTCTAGCAGAAATGGAAGGAACGAAACAAATCACGCTGATAAGGTCACCAATAAAGAGAACACCAGGAGAATGGAAACTACAACAAAGTAAAGAAGCAGAACAGGAAACAATTACAAATTTACACATCGTTGCAAAATACCTAGCGCAGTCAGAACAAAAAAACACCAGTCTGTAGCTTCCCCCTCCCAACAGAAAAGAATTGCCACAAGGGAGGAGCGCAGCTGAACAAAAAGCAAAAACAAAGGAATCAATAGTAGAAGTAATCACCCGTAAGAAAGAAACAGCAGAAAACAAGAGCAAAAGCATACAAACAGGAAAAAGACCAAGAAAGGAAAAACGAGCCTGAGATGGAATACCACAAAATGGACTACGGAATAAACATGTCAGATGAAGAAACATCGCCAATCCAACCAACACAAAAAAAAGACAACAAGGGAAAGCCCAGGGTGCCAGGATGAAAAAAACCTAAAGAAAATAACAATAATAACAACAATAATAACATAATATACTAACTCATAACAATTATCTATATATTAAAGGAAGCAGACAGCATGAAGTCTATCCGGGGGAGGGTTAAGCCCCGCCCCCACCCCGGCGGATGAGAAGCTGTCTCCTTTCTGCTGAAAAAAAAAATGTTTCAACATAATAAACTAATAAAATATAATATAAACTAAACATGAATGTAAAATTCTAACAGTAAAAGAGAAGAGAGAGTCAGAACAGGCGAACCATCAATCTTTCTTGGACCGCTCTTCATTCACGACAATAGCGATTTCGAAACTTACAGTCATTTTTTCCATCATCTGAAAGTAAAACTTATTGATTCGAACCTTAAGAGCCTTGTAATTGGAAGTGATGACATGAAGGCTCTAGACAAAGGCATTACGGCAGTTCTGCCCGAAGCAACACTTTCTGTGCACACGCCATTTACAAGAGAACGTTAGACATATATTGACAGACGACACAGTTACCGTGACTGACCGCAACAATATCTTTAAAGAAATTTTTGGGAAAGACGGACTAGTTGACGCCAATGACAGTATTTGCTTTGACGATAAATGTGAAGTGTTAGAAAATCATTATCTTGGAATTTCAGGAAAATTTCTTAATTACTTTCGGAAAAAAATAAAGACAAATATCAAACTAAAAGTCAATAATCAATTAAGAATCTATCAAATAGACCGCATGTGGAAAAATAATAATTGTGAGTCCATGAACCACGTTCTAAAACAGACAGTTCACTGGAAGACGAAAACGCTGACGTAATTTGTACAACTAACACATGAATTAGTAACCGGACAATTCAGAAATCTGAAGAGTGCTCTAGTATGCACTGGACAAAGGAAACGAAAAATTAATGTACGAACTGTGACAATTACAGCTAACAAATCTAAACATGAACCAGAGATTTCGTCATAATGTGCTATATTTTATTGTTTTCGGTCAGGTTTAATTTACCTTGTCTTGTGGAACATGACTTGTAGTTCGATTTTCAAGAGGAACATAATCTTGAATACTATTGGATTAATTAATTCATCTGCGTGCTCAAATTATTCATTCATTGAAACCTGATCCATTATGTGTGTAATTAAATGTAAATATTAAATTCTGCCAAATAATGAATAATACATGTTTTTTTACAAAAATGCTTTCCCGAGTTGTCTTTGTCTATCATCATATATCTTGATATTGTTACGATCACAATATTAATTTCACTCTTGCATATATACTACAGGGCTGAGCAAATTTTTTTTTAACCACTAGTCCAGGACAAGTGGTTTCAAAAAATTCACTAGTCCCACCTTACTCTTCACTAGTCCCACCTTACTCTTCCCTAGTCCCACCTTACTTTTCACTGGTCCCAAAATGGTAATCACTTGCCGAGATCTGATTAGATGTATGTACTTAATCCATAGAAAAATCAAACAAAATAATATACAACATAATTATTTCTTAAAAGAATTTAATTTTTCAAAAACATTGGTTGTTATACCTTTGGCTTCTTCAGGTTCATGTATATATGTTTTAGCTGATGGATTTGAAAAAATATCTATGTACAGTGTATATGTCTGCCACCTGCACCAGCACTAAGCCAGCAGTTGATAGCTGCGTCTGGGTTGAAGTCCTCAAGCTCTGGTCCATTTGCAGAAATTTTCATTAGCATTTGTAAACTCTTTTGGTTTAAGGAATTCCTTAAAGAAGTCTTAATTAAGTTCATTGAACTAAATCCTCGTTCACACTCAGCAGTGGATGGGTTTATAACAAATATGATTTCTAATAGTTTGCATAATTGACTGAGACTAGGTGGAGTATTCACTAAGAGTGTTCCAAGAATTCTCTGTCTCTTATTAGTGTCATATTAGACGTTTTTTGCCATCGCAGATTGTTGCTTATGTCGCTTTGGAGAAATAGCTACCTCACACTAAGTATCAGTCTTACGTTTTATCCCTCCACTTTCAAACAAATTTTCTTTCTCCGAATCACCGTTATTACCTTCCTTGCGAAAATAATTTAGCAAACTCATTTTATCCACAGAGTAACTATCAGCTTGCTTGACAACTACTTCTAAAGTGGTCATAACATACATTTTCTCTTTTAATTACGAACAGAGACAGCTCATTAATTAGCATAATTGTTTCGCTTCAAACGCAATATCGCAGGTGGAAGTTAATCATCTGTACAATCAATTACAAATTAAAGAATCATTACTGTCATTTAATCAGTTCATAAAAGAAACCAACATTGATGTCGGTACAGTACCTTTCATTAATTTAATTACACTGACTCGCTGGATTAAAATCATAGTGAGCCGCTCATGATAATCTGGCTTGAGTAAACTTAATGCAACAAAGCTGCTTAAAACACTACTAATTGATCATACTGGCTTTCTTTTGTTTGACGTGTTTTGATTTGCCGATAATTTGGTCGCTTAGCCCAATATGCAGTCAAGCCGTAACGAGATGTAAATGTATACACGAAGAGGGGTAGAATCAAATATTCAGTATGCCCCGAGGGCATGATTGGCCAAATAAAGGTAGATATAGTGATTAAAGCACGAAAATAAGGACTAGCCCGACTTTTTTAAAAAGCACTTGTCCCGGACTAGCGACTTGGAAAATTTTACTTGCCCAACTTCAAAAATGACTAGTCCGGGACGTCGGGCTATGGGATTTGCTCAGCCCTGTACTATCGTATACACTTTTGGTACTTTGTTACATTTCACTTTCACTATGTGTATGTATTTCAATTTGCCGTTTATCATATATATGTCAAATCTAGTAAAGAATAAATAATTCAAATATATTTAAATTGTTTTGCTTTTTATTATTATTCAAACATGTATGACTATTCCCCGTTCACCTATTTCCAAGAAGAAGACTTTCTTAACACCCTTACAATCAACTGTCATATCATCAAAAGCAGTATATATAAGTAAATGTTTCACTATTGCCAAATATTTGGAAACCTTTTAAACAAAAATTAAATTAAATGTTATTTATTTGTCAAAAACTATATCATTAAAAGTTAAAGTAAATATATAATATAATGTCGGCAAATACTTTTGCTACTTCGATACTTTTCACTTTCACTCTGTGTATGTATTACTACGATTCGCCATGTATCAGGTCTGTCGAATCAAGTACGACCGAGTGACATCATTACATGAATTGTGCTATAAATAGGAAAAAAGTAAATAATTCGTATCAAAATCACATAAATCATATTTTATTTTGCTTTATATTATTATAGAAACAAAAACAAATCATAATTCCTGTGTGTACACCGATATATACAGAGAGAACATGTAAATACATGTGTATTTCGGTTTTTCAGTGTATTTCGATGTTTCTAGTAACCGATTTAGAACCTTGGCCCAACATTTACCATAACTTAAGAGTAACTCGAAAATGGGCATGCAAAAGGGAAAATGTTTATCAACAATATTACTCCCTATGTGATAAAAGTATACCTGAGATGGAGTGATAAAGTCATTTAAGTCTGTTAGCTGAAGTGCACCACTAAATCCTTCCATGGTTTTTCTTGCGCAGTAGGAAAAATACCAAGGTGACCCAAACGAATGATCGGTGTCGTTATACATTTCTATTATGCTGAATTAGTTCCTCCCATTTCAACATCATGATAATTCTTTCTTTTGTCATATAAGCTTTTCAAATCTAAAAAATATTCTCCTTCTGAGTAAATTGCAACTTTTACAACCATTGCATGCAACTGGGATAATTATATGTTTGTAGGGGCGAATTTTTGACATTTACAATAGTATATGAAACAACAAATAAAGTAAAAATGATTGACTAAATAATAAAAATGTTATTAGCTCCCTAATCTAGTGCACCGAATGTCGTGTTACTTAAACCTCACTAGTCAAGCAAAACTATCAAATACTGCACAAAAGCACACATAGCTTGATAGCTTGTGCACTTTCTTTACGAATGCAAAAAAAAAAAAAAAAGGAAAATAAATAAATAAATAAATAAAAGCTGCAACACACTTTCCTTACTACTGAATTTTCAGTAAGATGACCCAAAACCTTTATATACCTTACTAGTGAAACACACAAATACTATTGAAATCTTACTACTACCTTAAATGGAATTGATAAAATGCTGCTACTGTGATTTTTCAAAATCACTAAACAAGATGAAACGTAGACATGCTTAATATAATCAACACAGAAACTGTTAATCTAGTAAGCAGCTTGAATGGGTGTTTTTACATCCTTGCAGAGTTTGATGATTACACATTTAAGTGTATTTGTGGTAGGACTATAATATACAGATGTTTCCACCAGCATGCTAAAACTAAAATACACAGAAACTTTGAATAGGCAAATGAAGTATTAATTAAAAACAGGATAGAAAGAATGAGAGCTAAAATAGAGAAATAAAATTCTTGTGTAAACCAGCAAAAAACAAACGAATTAGCCATGTACTAAAGACAAATGTGTCATGGTCTATGTTTTAATTGACTTAAGCAAATGACTGACCGAGTAATTCAAATTCCGGCTATCCTAATTTACTTACATGCTCTCTCTCTCTCTCTCCCTCTCCCTCTCTCTCTCTCTCTCTCTCTCTCTCTCTCTCTCTCTCTCTCGCACGCGCTAACTATGTACATGACAAGGCTTACCCCGTTCGTGCAGTGATAACACTGGGCCACAGACTTTTCTAGAACGTTTTCAGGAAAATCAATAAAGTACGAAAATTTACTCATAACAGGGGATCTTAACCTGCAGATTAAACAGACAATGTAAATATTCGTAACATCACAAAAATTGATAGCTGAGAAAATTAATTTATCTGCAGGGAGATACTGACACACAAACAAACAGAGAGACGAAATATTGATTTCTTAGAAAATTAATTAATCTACATGAGATACTGACACACAAACAGACGGACAGGAAAAACCAAGTATCACCCAGAATTGAAATTACAGCAATAGTAACTGACTGAATTAGCTAAGTCGTAAAACCGATGGATTTCAAAACGACAGGTTCATGGTTAGAGAGTCAGGTCCGCCAAACCAAAATATTTTGCATATAAAATTATGCATGACCTTTGTACCTAAAATCCACAAATCAAAAACACTACACAACAGGTTTCAAAATAAAAATAAAAATGAAAGTTGCTACTTAAGCTGTAAATGAAGCAACCTAATTATCAGAATAACACCGGGGAGGAACTAGTCTGGTGCAATGAATAATTTATTGGGAGCTTAGTAACACAAGAGTAAAAACAAAACAAAACAAAAACGAACAGGACAGACACAAATGCGCTCGGAAGAAACTGGTTCATATCTGATTTGTATAAAGAGCCGCTTGAACTAGCAAGAAAAAATGTCTGAATTCAGGATATAGCAACAGGTTGATCAAGTGCAGAAGTGTTTATCATTGATTTGTTTACCCAGGAAACAAATTTCAATATATTTTATTACTGCAAAAGTTTTAAATGTGTGTGTCGGACACAAAGTTGTATTTGAACTTTGTCATACATTTTAGCAATAGACATCTCAGTACCTAAATCCTTTCTCCCTATGGGTCGTACATGGAAAGAAACCATTTACCTCCCACATGGGAAGAGCTTTTCCCTGCACACTATTAATTGGTCCTGAATTCGGACCTTTTATGTTGCTAGTTCATTTAGTAGTAGTTGAGGGGGGGGGGGTATTGAGCTACGGGGGGGGCGTATCCAGCTACGTACGGGAGTTTAACATTGGGGGGCCTATCCAGCTACGTACGGGAGTTTAACATTGGGGGGCCTATCCAGCTACGTACGGGAGTTTAACATTGGGGGCCTCTCCAGCTACGTACGGGAGTTTAACATGGCGGGGGTCTCTATAGGGACAACGGGAGGGAGGGAAATAGAATTAATCTTTCTTGATAAAGGGTGGTCCTGAGAAGGACCGTTGGTTTTTTGTTTTGGTAGGAAGATTTTAGAGGTGGGAGCATCTCCCTGGCTTTGCCCTGCATGCAGGGCAGCTCCCCCTCCAGATTTCTTCTTTTACCTTCTTGTTGAAGGTAAGAAAGAAGGGCGGATGATCCGCTTCCAACTCCCACTCTTCGTCTAGCATAGGGTGAGCTTGGATAGGGATTTGACTTTCCCTCTTTTCCTCTTCCTTTTTTATCATCTCTTGGATGATGTGTAATAACACATCCAAGATTTGTTTTACCTCACGCAGGTTTCTTAAGCTAGTCATTTTTTTTGGGTAGCTTAACCGGTGAAGACGTGGTTTTAATATACTAGAAGTGCGGACGTGAAGGAAAACATCCTTTTCACCTAAAAAGAAAACAAAAAAAAACATTACCCCACTACCCTGCGTCTGACGTCATTCTTTCTACGTCATTCTTGGCTTCGCGGAGTTTACACTCCATGAACCCTGACTCTAAAAAGCGCGGACCTAAAAGAAACTACTTTTGATAAAAATCAAACCTACACACCATATTAATTTTTGTTATTTTTTTTAAAAAAAAACTTACACACTATCAACTTTTTTGGGAAGGGAAATTTTTTTAAAAACAAATCAAACACACAAACACACTATCTACATTAATTTTTTTGGGATGGAAATTTTTTTATATATCATCAATCACACACCACACACTATCTACATTAATTTTTTTGGGATGGAAATTTTTTTATATATCATCAATCACACACCACACAACTCATATAAGGGTTTTTTTGTTTGAGGGGTGGTAGACTATCAGAAAAAATATATATATATATAAAACACACACTTATAGATATTTTTGGCAATATTTGAGAGAAGTAATCTTTTTTCTAGAGATTGGGTGGCCCTAAAAAGGACCGTTGGGTTTAAAGAAGTTTATATTTTTTAAAACTTCTTTTAGGTAGATGTAGCCGTGGCAGCTCCAGCAGGTCGGCCACGTTTAGCGATAGTGGGTGGTCTTACCGCTTTCAGACAGGCAGGTCTCTTTCTACTGAAAGTGAAAGCAAAATCATCGCAGTCAATCTTACATAAGACTTCACCGTCAAATTGCTTGCTGGATTGCTGCTGAAGAAGTTGTTGCTGCTGTTGCTGCTGCTGCTGTCTTTGTTGCTGCTGCTGTTGCTGATGTAGACGTTGTTCTGCTTCCCATTCTGTTCTTTCTCTAAGTATTTCTTCTCTCATGACTTCTTCTACTAGATCATGAGCCATTTGAATGAACGTCATGGTCTTTCTCTCTGGGTTGGTCTCCATCAAATGATTCTTCACCCTCATTATGTTCACCATAGCTTCATTCAACTTTGTAATCTTGGTGGCAGCCATCTTCTTTTTCTTTCTTCTTGGAACACTGTTGAGATCTTGACGAGTCAACGAGAATGACTACACTGGCTAGTGAACCGCCTTATATGCTTAACGCGCGGACGCGATGGAAAACATGGTAAGATTTTTTTTCAGATGATCGACAGGGAGATCATAGATAGATAGAGAGGTTTTTTAGATCGATAGAAAGAGAGAGAAAAGAACATATTCATTATTTTTTTTTCTTCAAATTTCAATAAAAAACCACACAACACCATTTTTTTTCAAACAATTCACAAAAAATGATATTTATTCAACAAGAACTATGTTAACAATTAAGAAGTAACTATGAAAATTTTTTTCAAACAGGAACATATTTACAAGGTTGACAACGTTGAGAAGGTAAAGTAAATGTGAAACTTTCTACATCGACATCATTTTGATGTACATTACGATGGTGAGCTAAAGACAAGAGATAACCATAACGTTCACAAAACCATCTTTGTACTTTAGCATCATTTCTAACATAGTCACTATCAAAATAAGTGAGTAAATGTTCTAAAGAATATCCAAGACTGCGTTGATGAAGATAATGAACACAATATTGTCCACACACCATTGAATCGGATCCTTGTAGTCTCACATTATTGAATCGAGTCGAGATGGCATTTCTTCTCATAAACTCGATAATGTCTTTTTCCAAAGGAGGTAATCTATATGAATCAAAATATTCCACACAGTGTTCATTGGGAAAGTACACGGTAATCCAATGGCTTCCTGGTAGATGACTGTCGTCAGTATTGATGACATAAGCATGAACGTTTTTTGGTTTACGATGAGGTAGTTCATCTTTAGCACATACCACAGGATTCCAAGAAGAAGTATAGGAACTACGATTCAATAAGTAATGAAGTTCCCTGGTATCCATTTTTTTCTCCTTCTTCAACAACAGAAATATTGAGTCACCAATACACACCTGACTTTGAACTTGAATTGATCTGTCTTGTAATTCCAGGAAAATTTATCTCGGATAGGTTTTTCACTCTGTTCAATGAGTCCTTCGATCCGTTTGATCTCCTTAGGAATGAGTGGAGGAGAAGAATATTTCTGCAAGATTTTATACCACTTTGTCAACACGTCTGTTTCTGAGATGTTTGACCAGGCATCTTCCAAAAATTCATCCAATTGTTCTTCGCCTGTTAACATCAAACATTTGTCGTGTTGTATCTGACTGGGATGATCGGTTTGACATCCATAACATTGTTCTTTAATCAGTTTGTTAATGATGAATTTCAATTCCTCAGCATAACAATCCACTAACTGTTTTTCGTGTTCTGGCCATCGAGAAGGATAAAATCCAACAAACTCGGTAACAACAGTATTAGTCTCTTCTTTTTTAGGTTCTGAACGAATGACTTCGTCATCATTATCATCCTCCTTGGTGATAGTAGTTGGTGACTGGTGAATCCCTTCACAAAATCCCTCATCTATTTCCATAGTCTCTTCTCTGTTTTGCATCTTTTCTTTGTTTCTTCTTCTTCTTCTTTCTAATAGTCTACAATGACTTCTCTCAAACTGTTGATCTCTAGAGTGTTATCAAACTCTGCAAACAAGACGACGTTCACTGTCTGGGCTAGAGGTTGACCAAACTGAAGTTCCACACGAAGTGGTCCTGATTTTATAGGGTGGAAATGTCCTTCATCGCTGCCTTGGTCCGGAGTGAAATCAAATCCCCACAAGGCATACCCTCCTGCAAAATTCTCGTACGTAATATCGTGGCTACAGTCGCGGCTTAACTGTCCTGTGGCTTCAAACAGGCTCAAGTAAGATCGCAAGTAAGTTTTTGCGTTGGCGTCAAAGTCAGGCTCAAAAGGTCTGGTACACAAGGTCTTGCCATCTCGACTGACATCTAACTTGGTGACGTTAAAGTGCTGAAACTGGAACGGATTTTCATTGATGACTCCATTAAAGGCTGCATTAGAAACCATACCAATGAATAAAGTTTAGGGAGCTGTCCTTGAAAGATGTGATCTTCGACTATGGATCGGAGTCCAGCGGCTGCAGTAAAGGTTTTCACTTCCACACGTCTAAGAGGATACTTAGCAGTGGTTCTGCTCAAGGATTGACTGATGTCGTTAGCTACTTTGGGTAAGATTTCTACACGTCGTACGTAAAGTTTGGCTTCTTGGATGATGGTTTTCCACTCGTTAGCATTAGCCATCAAATGGAAAGCGGCACTACTGCGATTCAGTCTCAGGCGTACATCAATTCCATTGAGTAAATACTTGTCTTGCAACCACATGTCCAAATGTAAACGATCCATCAATTCTAAACTTCGCCCTCTGATTTTCTTTCGACGGTCGTTAAATCCCACATTGTGGGAGTCTGCTGGAGTTATATCTCTAACAAGATGACCCTGACCATCAACAACAGCAGCAACCCTGGCCGGTACTGACAGTTCTGTGTCGTTGAACTTTTCCGAGGTGTCAGGTTTCCAGATCACTGAAGCATCCAGATGACTGTTCTTAGCTTCTTTTCCATACGACAAGAGATTTTCCAAGTAAGCACGGTAAGGGTAAGTATCCAAACTGCTGCTGATCAGTTTGTTATTCAAGTACAAATCTACTCCACTGAACAAAGAATGAAAAAAATTATTGACGGGAGCGACTCTGGAATCATCCGCAGGAAAGGTGTTGTCCGCCGTTTTCTTTACTTGAAGTTTCAGGTACAAGTAGGTGTTATTCAGATCGATGTAATCATCGGTTTGTCCTTTGATTTCAAATTCGATAGGAGCTGAATCCGACAAAGACGATACAGGATGAAATTCTACCCATTGGGATTCTTGCATCGTCATCATGGTGGGACGCATAGAAAACAGTTCTAGTTCGGACTTCGTACATTCGCAAGAATCTCGGTGCATCATTTTCAATGGTTTAATAATCAAACACGTCTAATTCTCTACCAGTTCTTCTTCTTTTTCTATTCTTTCTGGAAGTACTACTACCGTGTGTTCTTTTATGAACTTTGAAAGGATTTCGAGCTTTTCGTCGTCGTCTCTTTCTACCTTGTCCTTGCTGCTGTGAAGTAATGCCAGAGTCTGAAGCGTGAAGCGTATTTATAGGATTTTCTCAGAGACCTAAAAGATCTTTACCAGTAGTCATCAACACATTTTTGCCTGCTCTCAAAAAGGCTTCTTTTGGATTTTGTTTGTCAATGAGGACATTTTGCAAAAATTCTTTTCCTTGTGTCAAAGCAGCATCTTTTAAGGCATGAAATCCTCGAGTGACCATCGGTTTCAAAATAGGAGCTACCGTCCGAAAAGCTGATTTTAACATATCTCCTAAACCATGTCCTCGTTGTCGAGGCACTCCTTGGTACACTGGATACATTTTTTTATTTTTTTGAGAGGAAAGTTATTAGAGAACTTGTTTTTTTCGAAAATGTAGTTTCACCGTGACTTTTCCTTGGTCAATGAATGGTACATCTTGTCCCAAATCTCCTTTTATACTAATCTGGACAGTGTCAAAATACGATTTACTCACTGAATAATAATGAGGGTGTACAAATTCACGGTGAATGTGAAATGTGTTTCCACCTTCTTCGTACGCACCATCATTAGTATCCACTTTGAAAGGAATGACTCTTAGTAAGGGAGCTGAGGTGTGTCCCACCACGCTGTACTCTACCACATCGGAGTACACATACATTAAATTTAATCCAATGTTCATTTCCACGGGGTCGCGAAAAGCTTCTGAAGATTCGATGTTGGTGCTGACAGGTGATAGATAACTTTTATCTTCGTTATTACCACCCAAAATTTCATACAATCCAGCAGAAAATTCAATAGTCATAAATCTTCTCTCCTGATCGGGGATGCCTTTTTCTTTAGCTTCTTTGTCTGACATCATGTCACCCGATTTTTCATCTTTCAGAGAAAATTCCATGTAGAAACGGCGTGCCACATCATTGTAATTGATGTTTACTATTTTTTTGTTCTCCATTAGGGCTTTACCAAATTGACGGTTAAAGGTAGCCTCAATAGTGTCCACCAAATGTCGAGCATTAAAATAATACCCCGTAGGAATTCTCAGGGCATACACTGCATAAGCCCCTTTGGCTCCTACCCCTCCATCCCATTTTTTGAAATGTCCCCGCATGTCATTTTTATTTGTTGGGTCTATTGCCCAGATTTTAGGATCATCTTTTTCCAAGGAATTTTGTAGTTTTTTGTTCCTAACTGTTATGATGATCTGATTTGATCTTTTGTTGATGTTTGTGATTTTCGTAGGATGAATGATTTCTACCAAGCCTACTTCCCAATGAGCATCGTGATCCAATTGGAGGGCTTGAGGTAATTTGGTGGTAAAACAACATAAGCTGTTGTTGGGAAACACATCCATGGAACTGTCACTAGGTAACGTTAAATAAAATTGGTCATTCATAGTTCCAAAGTAGTGGATCTGGTGGTGTCCGAGGTATCACTCAAGTGGTGGACAGAAGAAGAAGGATGTTCAAAAGGTTCCAAAAGAGGACTGGTAGTATTTTGGTGGTAGTAACTGGACGAAGAAGAAGAAGAACGCCTGGCGTTATTGTGGTGACTGTTGTCGGTCGTGGTCGTAAATTTCAAAGAGGGACTAGGTAAAAGATAACCGATGCAACTGCTCAGTAAAATAGTCCACAATTGTTTGTCTCCTTGTCGTAAACTCAAATTAGGAATGGCTGCTCCGATGACACAAAACACTACAATGATTTGGCAGAAAAAGACGATTTGATTTTTAGGCACACGTTCTCCACACCACACCCAAAGCGGTTGTTTTTGTAAATCTTGAAGAGAAGAACTTTCCGAAGGAGGAGGAGGAGTTGTCTGAGTAGCTACTGTGTTGAATGGCATGTTATGAGTTTTTTTACTACTTCTTTTTCTTTTTATAGTCGACGACTTGAGAAGCTGCAATCCAAGAATCAAAACTAGGAGGATATCCTTTCCAACGAACTTTGACTTCTTCTACTCGTCGTTTACCTACTTTGCGTGTTCTTTGTTCGAGAATGCTTTCGATGTCGTACAAGGTATCTTCTTTTTTAGTCACTCGTTGTAACTCAGGCAAGTAAAATGTTCCTTTGAGTACTTCACCGTGCATGTCTTCCAATTTATAGACGGGAGGATCACGTCCACGGACGGGGGTAGTGACACGAAACAATTCGGTAGTCCAGTTAGGTAAATAACCTTTGTCAAAAGTACGTTTGGTTTTTCCGATACGAACCCAATCTCCCGTCTTTAATAACTTCAACAAAGGTGTCTTTTTCTTTTTTCTTTTTTTGATCTGCTGGGGTGAACCAAATAATTTATCAAACACGACCACTTCGTTTTCAGGGCTGACTTCTTCGGGGGTACATCCAATACTACGATGGTACGATTGATTGTACGCTTTAACCAAACGAGGTAATACGTCGATGTACTTGAGAGTATGTTGATGTGTAAAATATTTCCACATGCGTTCTTTCAAAGTTCTTTGAAAACGTTCCACGATACTGGCTTTGGTTTCAGGATTTTCGGTCGTAAAAAAATGAATGTGTCTTTGTTTCAATTCTTTTTGAAAAGCTTGGTTTAGAAATTCGGTGCCTTTGTCCGTTTGCCATCGTAAAGGTTGACGTCCACTTTGTTTCAAGACCAATTTTAAGGCCCGTACCAATTCGGTACTGCTTTTAGAAGTCAAAGGCACGACCCAAGCAAATTTGGAAAACACATCAATGACACAAAACAAATATTTGTAACCACGATTGTAAGTAGCTAAATGAGAGACGTCCGCTAAATCAGCTTGCCATTGATGATCGATCCCTTCCACTTGAGTAGTACTTCTAGAAAATTTGCGTCGAATGGGTTTGTGTAACGTGTACGTTGATTGTTCTTGTAACCATCGTCGTACTTCGGGTAAACGTACACTTTTCAATTGACTTTTAGCAGCTCGATATAATTTTTGAACTCCTCCGTAACCAGCAGCATGACCAGGATTGTAATAAATGTTAGCTAACAGTTTCTCCATGATTGATCAATATTTGAACCAAGTTGTTCCAATACTCTTTTCTTCGTGAGGAAACTTTTTGGATTGACGTGTCCGACGTGCTACTGGGGTAAATGAAGAGGGAGTTCGATCATCAGGGGTCATCGGTTCTGTTTTGACTTCTTTCTTCACTTCTTTCTTTTTCTTTTCTGAGGATAAAGGGGTAGACCTTTTCTTTTTTATCCAATCTGGGGTGGCTAACTTTTTTATTTTTTTAAGAGGTGGAGTTAGTAAAAACTCTTCTTCTTCTTCTTCTTCTTCTTTTTCTTCTTTTTCTTTTTTGATAGTCACTTTAGGTTCGCTTTTCATGAGAGCCTTAAAATCTCTCAAAGTGGGTGGAGCTGTTTCGTCGACTGCTTTTTGACGAAAGAGTTGTAGACGTTGTAAAAGTTGACCGTACCGTTGGGTTTTTTCTGTTTCGGACAAATCGTTACGTTCCATCAGGGATTGTATTTCTTGTTGTAACTGAGACATTTCGTTGAGATTAGGATTGACTGGTAAATGAGGAATCCGTTGTTCGTTCCAACGATGAAATTCCATCCATCGTTTGTAAGGTACTAAAGTCAGTTTTCGTCCTTCCATTTCATTCAAAGGTACCAAAAAGGTGTGGTCATTTCAGAGTAGGGTGGTCCTTTTTATCCTTCTTTTTTTTTATCGCATGACTCCTCCTAAAAGTGGTCCAGCAATCGTTCCTAACAAAGGAGCGGCTATTTTTAACAATGGTCCTATCAACATAGGTAGAAATCCACCTCGTTGTACCAACATTTTTTTCTTTTGTTGAAGAGGTATTTTCTTTTTCACCATTTGACGAAGAACATTCCGATGTTTCCCTAATTTTTGTTTCTGTATCTTAGACAAAGGTACCGTTCCTTTTAACACGTTCAAACAACATTCACACACGGTATCGATGATTTCTTTAGGAGCTGTTTGAATGAGTTGTTTTCGCATGGGAGGTTTGGATTTGTTCAGGACAGACAAGACATCCCAATGTTTCGCCAGACGAGGGGGAAGAAGTCGTCCTTTTTTGGTGGTTTTCTTCTTTTTTTGGTGGTGTGAATGTTTGGGAGCCATCTTTTTTAGTCGGTAGAAAACAAGTCTGAAGTCTTTTAGCAGGGTACCCTTCTATTTTATACTGGAACACGTCTCCACTGATTGTCTGCACGACGTACCAACTTCACGACAGGTCTGACTCGACGTTGAGGTGTTTTCAAAGGACTAAATCGACTCAATTCTTGTTTGGATAAATCTACTAAACTTTGTAAGATACCAGTTCTTTCTTGGACTTTGGTTTTAGGGGATGGTACTTTATTGCTAGCTGCTGCCATGGCTAAATCAGTTGAAGTTGACGGTCCTCACGGGGTCACTTTTGAAATAGGTTTCCATTTTTTGCATTAAATTAGGAAACACGGGACTTAAGTCTGGTTTGACAGGCATCATGGTAAAAGGTGAAGAAGATGTGGACGCAAAAGGTGACCTTGTTACTAATGGGGTCTGTTGTTGTGGTAGTGTTTTTTTCTTCCTGGTTGCAAAAGTACTTCTTTTCTTCTTCTTCTTGGCACGACTTTTCTTTGGGGATTTCTTCTTTTGGGGGCTTTTCTTTTTTTTTTTGCTGACTTTCTTCTTCTTCTTCTTTTTAGGTGATTTGGGTTTTTTGGCTTTGGCATCATTAGGATCCCATTTCAAAAGGGAACGAATCATAACCCCTCCTAAAGAACCACTTCCACCAGGAGTTAAAATGATTTGTTTTTTAGTCCGTGAATCGATTCTAGGATCAGCCAGTTGTGACAATGCCGATTTATGTCTTTGAAAAAAACGTTGAGTTTGTTGAGGGATGTGAATGATACCTTGTAGTAATTGACGTGCTGTCAAAGTAAACCATCGTAACACTTCTTTCAGACTCGCTTCTAACAAATGAGCACGGATTTGTGCATTTTTTTCACGACTAATGCCATACAAGGCACGAATCAATTTAGCCGAAGGATGCGATTGAAAGGAAGTCATCTTCTTCTCTCAAAAAGAGTGTGAGACAAAAATGACGCTGTAGGTTGTTTTTATAGTTTTTTTTAAAAATGGACTGAAGGGGACGTGTAAATGACAGGACCACCTTCTTGACCCCAAGAGTGAAAGATACTGGCACGAAATCTCAAATAGTCAGGAGTGGTCGGTTTTAAGTCAATGAGTAAATACTCGTGAGGGGTTTGAGTGGCATCGTCGTACGCATAATTGAGCCAAAGAGCTCCTAACTGTTTGGCTAACACTTGTACTTGAGATTTGTCTCTGGGACTTTTAAACAAGACCACGTAATGAGCATTTAAACTAATAGTTCGATGGGCTTTACTCTGTTGAAATAAATTTTGTGTTATGTACACAATACTAGCATTACGATGGTGACCTTTTCGTGTAAACCAAAGTTTAATTTCTTCTTCGTCTTCTCCTAACATGTCATCAAAAATAACTAAATGAGTTTGACTCACGTCAGACACGATTCCATCGTCTTCGTGAGGGATGCCTTCTACAAACGAAATGGTTTCTCCTTGACTTTCTTTCAATAACGTGTAAGACGGTTGCCACTCTTTGTAACACCACACGATACGTTGAGGTGGATGATCAAACAAATCAGTTTTGTGTTCGATCAATCGTTTGACAAATTCGGTTTTGCCTGAACCACTCGGTCCAGCAATTAACATGTTAAATGGATGGCGCAGATACAAAGCATTCCAACTTTGACGATCTAATTTTTCGTCAATTACTTTCACCACAGAAGAGGAGGAAGAGGTAGAAGAGGAGGAGAATGATGTAGCCATGATTGAGGTAAGAAGATTTTTGAGAAGAAGACAAAAAACCCAAGGCTTTTTATACGTTTTCATACACGTTTATTTTTTTTTTGTAAAACAAACCAACCCACAAACAATAACATATTTTACTAATTTACATGAAGAAGTGAATTTGTGAGAAAATATACAATTAAACCGAACACGTACACAATTAAGACTATCACTAAAACAGCTAAAGTTCTCTCTAAACAAGAAAAGGAACAACAATTGTTTTGTGTCCAAGTCATGAAAGACACCACTGTTTGTGGTAACATTCTTCTTCTACTCGTCTTTTTTGAATTCACTGACGGTAGTGGTGGTAAAGAAGGGTGGTGGTGGTGGTGGTGGTGTTCCTCCTCAAGAGGTATTGGAACCACAGCAGTAGTGGTAGTGGTGTCAGGTACTTCTTCTTCTTCTTTTAGAGTTTCCCATGGAGGTTCCCATTTTTTTTTTCACTTTTAGAATGTTATCAATAAGTGGTTGCCAAATCTTGGCTGAACTGGGCCACTTCTTGTAACCAATATTGGAAACCAAGGTTTCTCCAGGGTCGTACATCTTTCCAATGGAAAAGTTGTTGGTGTAACTCACTAGCAGTACACACTTCTTGAAATGTTTTATACACAGATAAAGTGTGACGAATGTCTTCTTCACATGGAAGTACGTCACTAATTTTCATCACCACTCTCAACGCTATGCGTACAATTTGTCTTTCGTGGACTGATAAAATCAAGTTTTTATAGTCTTCTTCTTCTACTAAGTCCGAAGAAGAACACACGGTCATATTGTTTTTTGGAACTCAACAATTGAGTCCAAAACAACCACGGATCGTTCAAAAGAATCCAAGGCAAACACTTGTCCTCAAAAATAGTCCACAACGAATGTCCTGGAAAACGAATTCCAAGATAAGAAGTCACTATGACACATACCACATAACGTCCAAAATTCAATGGACACAGTTCTTGTATCACTTGTTTATAATCCTCTAAGGTCTGAACACCATTTATGATTTCCTTCCACGGAATCCGTTTCACAACTGGTGTGTAGAGTTCAGGCATAATCACTCTTTTATAGTCAGGCAGTAACTGTGTCACAGAATCCGTTTCACGAGTAGTAAAGTGATTTGAGACGTGCCGCCTCCTCTTTATAGGGATCGATGGCTAAGGTTGGTATCTTGGGTGGCATGTTTTTATAGCCAGGCTCCCAAGGTTGGTACCTTTTGAGACAGTCTCCTTCAGGATAGAAGTTGTGATAGACGTTTCCCATGACCATTCTTCTATGCCCTTGAAAGAGGGTATAGTGTAAAAATCGAGAAATGACTTTGAGTTTACGTTTCACTTGTAATTTCAGAAACTCACGGTAAATCTGTTCGCGCACATTCAAAGGCATGACACTAATGTACTTGGGTAAAGTTTCCGATTTGGAAAGAAATACTTCTCTTTTGTATTCTTCACGATACTGGTGATAGTCGTTGTTCAGAATCAAATTTCTGATGCGACGAAAGTAGCCATAGCCTTGAAATCGAGGAATCACTTGAAGTTTACGTTTCACTTGAATTTGAACCAACTCATTGTAAATCCGTTTTTGCAACTTTGAAGGCAAGTCACGAATGCGATCTTGTAGAGTAGGTTTCTTGGTGACAAAATACTCACACACTAACCAAACGGAATCGGTAGGTAAAGGATATCTATAGGATCCAACACCAGTTTCAGTGATTATCCTATCTAATTTCAAAACACAAAAAGGTGATTTGTCTTCAGGAGACAGTTCTTCTAACAGTTTTTGGTATTCGTCTATGTTAGTCACATTTTTTTCCTTCACTTCCTCCCATGGAATTCTATATTCCACTGCTACATTGTAGGTAGCCCCCACCAATGTCTTAAATTGGGGATGTAGATTTTCATCAATGTCTGACCATTTGAATATCTTCTTAGCAATCAAATGTCTTATTACCTTCAAAATCCATTGGCTACAACAAGTCTGTCGAAAAGGATGTAACTCTTTTTTACGTTTCAGTTGAATGTGAACAAATTCTTGGTAAATCCGTTCTCGTAGCTCCAAAGGTAATCCACGAATACGATCTTCTAAAGTAGGAATATACTGAAAAATACGATCTTGTAACTCTAAAGGTAAACCACAAATAAGTTCATCTAAAGAATAAGTATTCTTCTCCTCCATTGTATTACTTCTTGGTATCTGGTTGATCGTATCCGTATTCTTCTCGAGCCACTAAAGGTAAGAACTGACAATGCGGAGACCATCGAGCATGTTCGATGTCAGCTAAGTCGTAAGGCTCCCAATAGCGAAGTCTCACACCGCAACTGAAACACTTCACTTGATCTCCAACTCCCACGTAAAAAAATCCAGATCTGGCTAAAGCTTCGGGTTTAGGGCCATTTAAATATTTTGGCCACTTGTCTTTGAACGACTCGAGACGATTTTCATACTTGGAATAGCCAGACACAGCCAAGGGTATCATCAATCCATTAGGTCTGCAGGGAGTACCGTTTTGTGTACGATTAGTAAAACATAAAGGGCGTCCTGCATCTTTTGAGTTGGATCGACGGTGAGTGACTGAATCCACGATGTCACAACGTACGGCATCGGTCTCGTCATGGCATGGTTCAGCATCACACTCAAATTCCTCAAAACTGGAAAAAATACTCATCTATTTTTTTCTTCTTGCTCGGTTCACCTGAAAAGTCAGAATGAAGGTTAGGCTTGGAAGGGGTTCCTTTTTTATACCTGTCGACTGTACCATCCGAAAAGTATTGTAATGTGATCGGTGGAAACGCTAAAGAAAGGTAAGCACAGTTTGGTGACCATCTGGTATGTTCCACGATAGCTGAATCTTTAGGACTCATGCGAATGCTTGCACCACAACTGAAACATTTCACTAAACTTCCCTGTCCAAAGTAAACAAAACCTGCTCTGGCTAAAGAGATGGCTGTGGGTAATCGATCCCCTTTAGGCCAATTTTTGAACGTCTTCAATCAACTGTCACACTCAGCATAGTCAGGCAAAACCCATGTTGTTGTTGAAGACATCTTTTCTGTTTTTTCAAGAGGAGGGCTTCCTTTTTTTATACTTCTCCAAATCGGCGTGTCCGTAAGGTAAAGTAGTGTGATCTGGAAGTCTCACTCTTTTTTGGTACACGATACGATACACTTTTTGAACAGGACGAGTCACAATTTTATGATTTGGTAGGCGAACAATCTTGTGAGGTTCTAACGTGGCGACTTGAAAATCTTTCACTTGTCCAGACAGTAAAGCATTTTTTAAAACCTCAAAGTTCACGACTTGGTTAGTTCGATAGTTCAGAGTCAATCCTTTGACTTTACAGGAGGTGTGAAGTTGACCTTGAGGGTCTCGGTATCGGTACCCATAATTTTTAGGGCCACCGCTAGCAAAACTCAGGATGGTATCTTGAGGGTGCTCGTCTGTCCAGGCTCCTAATCGATCTCCTTGAATGGTAGGGTGGGGGCAACCGGGGCGATGAATGTAAATGCAACTGTCAGTATCGAAATACAGAACACGATCTCCCAAGACTTCTAATGCTTCGTCATACAATTTCAAACGAGCATGAGCAGTCACGTAGGCGGCAATGACTACGTTACTAAACTTGTCAGGTTTCACAAACTTGGGTTCATCTTCAAAATTAACAATGATCAAATCCTCACGGACGATTTCAACGTGCTTGACTAGAATACTTTTGTCGTCCACCAGTTTAAAGTAACGATAAGGATCGTCCACGTATTCCGTTTTGGGTAAGATCGTACGTTGAGCCATTTTTCCCCACAAACAATTTAACATCACTTTAGCAAACGATCTTTTTCCTTCATTTTTTTCTACCTCTTCTAAAGTGATGCCTTCGATGTCACGGTATTCTTCTTTGAATCGGACTTTGTCTTCGGGAGTTTGACACCACGAAGGATAACCACTAGCTTCTTGTTTCAGTTTAAGAAATTGGTTCACGTACCCCGAAAAAATGCCTGGATGATGAGTGGCGTCGTCCTTTTGGTATTGGGCTGTCGTTGGAAAGTGCCAAATTTCATACACGTTCAATAAACGGTATCCACGATCCAATGCCCGAAACAATTCGGCACTAACCCACGTTCCTATCATCGACCGTTCTTCCTCCGTGTGGTGACAGGAATGATCTTGGTTACACATTTCGGCACACGTCCGACATAAAGGAAACATCAATTTTCCTTGACAATGGCAAGGTAAGATGGGATGAAACAAGTTTGTGGGAGGTAAAACTTTACATTTGATCAATCCTTCGTATTGACGAATCTGTTCCACGTCGATGTGCTCTGTTAAAATTTCAGGGTGTCCGGTAGGAAAACGAGCATATTTACACACCCAAGGATACAAAGAACACACGTCAATGTATTTGATTTCTTCTCCTTGGGATTCGTTCACGTCGTACAATAATCGAGTAGCATTGGTTCGTCCTCCAAATAAACTGTGACGTGGATCTAAAGGTTCAATGTCGGCTGCGTCGTAACTTTGAGTGATGGTTTTAAATTCAGGATCGATTTTCAAACGTCGATCGTACTCGTGTTCCCACATTTCTATCACTTCGTAACCTTGACTTTCTAACTGAAGTCGTCGTTGACAAGTCTGTTCATATAACTGATCCATGGTAGAATCTGAATAAGGACTTTTCATGTCTCGGACAGGATAACAAACAGGGCATCCGTGAAACAAACATCCCTGAAACTCATACACAATGTGTGGGTTTTCTAAATCCCAACCATCCACAGAATAACCTCCAATCTTTTTTTCTCCTCCTCCGTTTCTAGCATGTTGTATCCATTTGTCTTCTTTTTGACATAAGTAATGAAGCCAACGTAAAGCTTTGACAGAATATTGACGACTAGCAAAAACCCCCGTGTTGGAGTCAATGATGGCGAGTTGGTTTTCGGGCATGAAATGTTGTCTGTAGACCAAGGAACAGGCTTTAGGTAAGGTGGATGCCTCTTTCAAAGGATCGACCTCTGCACTATCGAGAAATAACTCTCGAAATTTTCCACAACAACGTCTTAAAATATCTACATCCGATCGACAATATTTGAGCATCTCTTCTTGAAAGTCAAAGGGATCGTTCTGGTGAACACGGTACCAAGCGTGAAAAGCTTCTCGCTGTTCGGGTCGCATTCCATCAGGGTCATAATCATGAAGGTCAGGTAAATGAGGTAGGACGGCATGTTGATTAGCTTCCGTGTTAAAGAAGTGAGGAAAGTAACCTTTGGCCATTTCTGTCATACCAAACGTTTTTAGCATGCGACTCAAAGGCATGGTCAAATAACTCATCGAATCTTTGAATTGAACTTGTCCTACTTTCATGTAGATGAGCTTTTTTCCATTCATGGTGACTTCAGGACGTTCGGTTCCATGGTTCAAATAATAATTAAGTAAAAACTGTCCATCGTATCCCGAAAAATTGTGAGCTATGACGGTCGCATACCGATGACAATCTCCGTAACGATGAATGTCTTCTTCGCTCCAACTGTCGTGGGTGGTAGGGTCTAAAACCCATTCAGCAAACTCCGACAAAGTATTCACTCCACGAAAGATTTTTTCACGTCCTCCTGGAATCCGACTACAATGAGGACAGTGAAAATGAATCGATTCTTGAATGCACTGATCACAAGCCCGATGGGCTACACAAAAATTAGGAATGTGAGTGCCTGTTTCTTGCATACATTCAAAATAAAAAAAAATGAAATCTACTTGTTTCTTGTTTTTCTTTATTTCTTTCTTCTCTATCTGGTCATGCTTTTGAATAAAACATCGATGATCAAAATCGACGATCTGATGACAAATAGAACATTTTTTCTTGCCAGCACAAACGTGTCTCTTGGAGTCGTTGGAACGAATCAGTTGTCCACACGTAGAACACGATTGTAATAACTCACAAGCACATTTTTGTTGGTGTCGTCCTTGGGTCTTGCGATGTTGTTGGTAACAAGTAGGACTGACAAAACGGCGTCGACAGGTTTCACAATAAATGTGATGTTGTTGTGGCTCAGGAAGGCATGGTGGGTCGGCTAAACAACCCCGACATCTTGCTCCACAAGTAATGTGTTTCTCCCGACTATTACACCCTTTGTTACATTTCTCACAGTAGTAAGAGTATCCCAAAAATCCAGTGATACTGGTAATAGTTTCAAAATGTTCTTGATGGTGATAAAGATGAATGTATTTTCCCTCAGGAAAATCAGGGCCTCGAAACAATAGATCACCGCGCACTTCTTGAGGGTGAACTTTTAACGTATAATGAGGAGCCAAAACATCTTGAAGTTGCTGTAATTGAGAAATGCTACACACAGTCTCTTTAGGGATCCCTGGTTGTTTTAACAAGAGTTCTGCTTCTTTTCGTTGTTGGGGTCTTTGCGATGCTCGAATATTATTCCAGGCTTTTTTCCATTCTTTGCTCTCGTTCTTGTTAGCATAGGTACGACCCACCACAATAGCTCGAGCTAAGCACATTGAATCTTCAGTATTGTTAATTTGGACGACACTCTGTTTGGTAGTGCGTAGATCATCCACCAATAAAGTTTTTCTGCTTCGTCCACTTCCTCGAGGTGGAGAAACATGGGTCATGTAAACGGTGGCCTTTCCATCGGTGATGGTAAATTTGTCATTGGATTGTTGTACATGTTCTATTTTTGACATAACTTTGTCTGGCGTTAATTCTGCCGGGGTACTAAATTCAATCCAAACAGGACTCTTCAATTGGTCATGATGAATGGCTAGTCTCAACCGATCGTCTTCTTTGGCTCCACATTGCCGTTTTAAGTTCTGTAAGACAGATTCCCACAAATTGGTAATGAACCGCGCCGCTTTCTCGGGAGGTACTTGAGACTTAAAGTCTTTGAAGTGTACTGTGTGAGTATACGCAGTGGTCCTAAATTTTCGAGAAGTGATTTTTTGTGTCTCTCGAATCCGATAGTAATTTTCAGGAGCCACGGTAGCGGTAGCGGTAGTAGTAGTAGGACTTTCTTGGTCAGGGGTTCTGGTGTTGGTAGTAGTAGTGACTTTGGTTTTGGAAGTTTGGGTTTCAGGTTGTTGTTCACTCATTTCGTCTTCAAAGTCACTGGCATGGACTTGAGCCAGTAATTCCTCTAAGGGTGTTTCAGGAGGCACGGAATACCTTCGTCGTCGTGGCTTCTTGGTTTGTTCTTGTTCTGGTTCTGATTTATCATGGTTTGGGCGTGATCTTTTCATCTTCAACTCTGATTTGGAACTGATTGAGTTTTTTTTTCACCCAGGTACCTTTATATAGAGACAGAAGAGTATATAAAGAGAGAGCTTCTTACCTTCAGAATCAGTCTTTGGTGATTGAACTTTCAAACTGTCAAGATGGAAGAGTCAAAAAGACAGATTGCTTTTTTGGTGAGAGATTTACAGACAGTGATTCGAAAGTATACTACGTACAGTAAGAGTAAAGACTACTCCTCCTCCTCTGTCACTAGAGATAAAAGTGACGATACTTGTTACATCTGTCAAGAGAAAGGACATTGGGCTCCAGATTGTCCCAAACGTGAACAGAAAAAGAGAGATAAAGGGAAAGATATCTGCTATCATTGTAAAGGACCAGGACATTGGTCTTCGGAATGCCCTCAGAAAGAACAAGAAGAAGAGGAGAGGGAGGAAGTGGATTCAAAATTAACAAACCTAGAAGAAGAAGAAGAACATATCATCAAGAAAAGTAAGAAGAGAGTAAGAAGAATGGAAGACGAAAGTGAGAATGAAGATGAAGAAAAGGAAAACAGGATTCCTGTGAAGACGAAACACAAGAGAGACAGTGAGAAGGAAACTCCAGTGTTTCAATTCAAACCACACAAGCATTACAGAAAGTGAACTTTGTTTTTTTCTTGTGTGATTTTGTTTTCGTGTTATATGTTATATTGCTGAATTTATTTTGTAAAAAAAATTGGATGAATACACCAGACTGGAGAGAAAAAAAGTAAGTGGTTTTGTGTTATTTTGTTTTAGAGTAGAAATGCACGCACGCACGCACGCACTCACTCACACTTGTACTATGGTGGTGGGATTTTTTAAAGTTTTAACTTGATTTTTTTTTTTTTTTTTTTTTTTTTTTTTTTTTGGCAATTTGATTTCTTTTCTAGAAATCTGGGGGCCCTTAAAAGGATCGTTGGGTTGTTTTGTTTTTTTGGTTTTCAAAACAAAAACTTTCAAATTAACTTCAAATGCCGTAGTCCTTTACCACGGCCTAATCCATATCCTGTTAATGCTGCTGCTACTGATGGTGTTTTCATTATGGTGGCAGTCACTGGTGGTGGTGGTGATATTGGTGACATGGGTGGTGGTGGTGGTGGTGGCATCTCACTAGCACTGGAAGGTTTAGAAGAAGAATGTTGTTTAGCCCGTGATGGTCTTTTCCGTTTAGGTGGTTGATGAGTTAAAGAATACTTATAGAAATTGGTCATCCATTTCAACTCATATAATACCTCTTCTAACAGACTTACAGTTCTTTCTTGAAGACTGATGCTTTCCTTTCCTGTTTCCTTCTTCTTCTCCTCCTCTTGTAACTGCTGCTGCTGTTGCTGCTGCTGTCTGATTTCTTCTTCTTCTTTCTGTTGTTGTTGAAGAAGAAGAAACATTTCTTCCTCTTCCCGTTGCTTTTTGACAAAATTTTCCATCTCTTCCATTTGTCTTCTTTTAAAATCATTCACTATTGGAACAGTAGGAGCAGTAGTAGTAGTAGTATTGTCAAACTCTTGATTTAGTAAATCTAACTCAAAGTCTTCCGGCCGAAAGTTCAATATTGCCGCAGCATTCATTATCGTTGCAGGATCACTCCAATACATTGATGTAGTACTTGTCTTTCCAGTCTCCATGAAGGCTGTCGAAAAAAAGTAATAAAGCCTCCTACGAACGCTACGATACCTTTATACCCGAGATGACATCACACCTCCGCTTTCTTCCCATTGGAAGAAAAACCGAACCGACTTGTAACACGTGTTTGGATTGGTAGTTAATTTGGATCCATTTCAATCCGATCGTAAGGTATATATACAACCGCTCGTTTCATAAAAGCTTTACCGGTTTTTCTCCAAGACGACCAATCCTAAAAACAAAATCATGTGGGTTAGTGTAGAATCCTCCAACATTGTTTCAGGAATGCTGTTTAATCCAGCATTCCTGATGTATGTAAAAGCATCATGGACTAAAACCAAAATTACGGATACAGCTACATGGTATAGACAAACTTATGTGGAGAGACAAGGTTGTCTAAAGAGGGTTTTACTGTATGGCCCCGAAGTTAGAAGAAGTTCAAGAAGAAAAAGAAAACCCTCTAGGAGATGTTCATGTTGTTAAAAAAAACAACAACAATAACAAAAAAAGGTCCTTTTTAGGGCCACCCATTTTTCAAGAAAAGATTTATTCTTTTTCAATATTGCCTATATAAGTGTGTGTTTTTTATATGTTGTGTGTATATTTTTTTTTTCTTTTTTGTCATAGTCTCCCTATGTATGTTATGTGTGGTGTGTGGTTGTTTTCGGAAAAAAAGGGAATGTTTTCAATCACGTCCGCGCTTCTCGCATATAAAGCGGTGCCTTCCACAGTTGCGCCATTCACACTTCACACTGAAGAATGAATAGTGTAGAATTGTTGCAGGAAGCTTGGGATAGGATGGTGGATGTTGAGTCGTTGATGGAAAGGTTGGAGTATTGGTGGAGATATCCTACCACCAAACCATTTGTCACCAGCCAACTAGCGGCTCTTATTTCAGCGAGGAGGTTGGTGAATGATGTTTTGGTGGAGGAAAGAGTAAAAACTTCCTCAACCCCTTGCCGTGTGGGGTTCATCAAGAGAAGTCTGGATTTATTGCATGAAGTGGAGAACTTCCTTCACCTTGTTCAACAAGATGAATGGTTGTATCCACCCGCCAGTAACGCCAGGCGAGAAGAGGTGAACCTTCACATGGTGAAGGAATTGTTAAAGAAAGTTTTAGAAAAGGAAGTAGCTCAAATTAAAATCTTGTGGGGTCTTGAACGCTCCAAGAAAGAACAGGCCAGGAAAGAAATGGAGTTTGAACGCCTGAATTTAAATTGGATGAAAATCCAAGATAAATTCAGGCGGATGAAACATCCTGACTGGCTACCACCAACACTACCAACCAAGAAAAAAAGATCCACCACCTTCCTAAACTTTTTTACTAAATGTTGGAGGAAATAAAAATATATCCTCCAACGGTCCTCCTCAGGACCACCCTTTATCAAGAAAGATTAATTCTATTTCCCTCCCTCCCGTTGTCCCTATAGAGACCCCCGCCATGTTAAACTCCCGTACGTAGCTGGAGAGGCCCCCAATGTTAAACTCCCGTACGTAGCTGGATAGGCCCCCCAATGTTAAACTCCCGTACGTAGCTGGATAGGCCCCCCAATGTTAAACTCCCGTACGTAGCTGGATAGGCCCCCCCCCCCCGTAGCTCAATACCCCCCTCAACTACTTTTAGTTCCTAAATATTGTTCTAGGGCAAAATTCTTTATATTCAACCTTATGTCCATTGCTCATTCATAGGTCTCAATTCTTAGGAAAAAATAGTCGTATTAAAGGAGACTATAAACAAAATATAAACATAAACATCACTAATAGGTGTAGAGATTCTTCCCAGAGAAATGTCAACGAGTACAAATTTTTTATTGAGACTGACCCATACGTGAAAAAAAAAAGAAAAAAAAAAAAGATGAAATACAAAAAAAAAAAAAAAAAAAAAGCAAACAAAATCATAATTAGGAAAATTGGGAATTTTGATCCTGTAGAATTTTACGATTAGACAAATGAAGAGACCAATACAGAATGGAGAAAATGTTGAATACAGAGAATTTTACCATAGAATAAAACTTATGAACACTTAATCAACCGAGCGAAATGGATGCTATAATTGAACGTTTGTGTGACATTTTACATACCAAATATAGACAGGAAATAAGTGAAAGCACGAGGTGGATCCTTGATAATATTGAACTTTTAACACTGAACGTAGATAGATCTCTGTCTATAAAGAAAGCTCATATGCTGATTTACCCGAATAGGTTCAACATATAAAGGGTTGTGTCAAAGTGAAAAACATGAACCCACAACTGAGAATTGTCTTTCTGCAAGTCACTTTATTCACCTGCTTGTGTTCCTGTCTGTAAAACACCAAAAGAAAGAAACAAAATATCACCTGGAATATTCATAATGCTACGATACAATGACTACGTCTGGAATACTCTCAAATTACGCTCGGAACGTTTGCAGAGAATGAAGATTTAAAAAATATATATTATAACGGAAATTTTCGAAATTTTTATTTTACGTTCGACAAATATAAGTCGTTCAAGACATGTAGTTCTACGTATGGACAGAATGGGCAGTAATTTAAGAATTCACAATGTATCTGCATGAAAATTTTTACTTCATCTGGCAGACATGACGCTAGTATGGTATACTTTTATAGTTATAAGAAAAACATCGCCTCTTCGCTACAGCGCTACATCGCGAATAGCCAAAAGGAGATAGAAGATACGATGCGAGGATGAAAAGGTAAGGTACAATAGTGATGGAAAAACACACTGAGATTTCAACTCTTTGGATTATTACGCACATTTGATCATTACATACCTTCTGGAAAGCAACTCACATGTAACTTTTACTCAATTCAAAATCATGATTATCGTAGAATGTACCTTATATTTATTTATGGAAACATTGAAGAAAAGTGGAAGAATTCTAATGAAATTCAGTGAGCTGTTAGAAGAGATATGTTCTACACGTAACGCAAGCGTTAATTTTTAACAGATTCAATTCAATCTTTTTATTCTGTGGCCTCTTTCTGCTAAGAATACTCTATTTACAATTTTGTGAGTTTTTATTTTTATGTTAAGCTTAGAAAAGATGCCCTCACTTTTAAAATAAGTGGAATAGTTGTACCAGAGTGTATGTGCAAAAAATGTCTGAGATCCGAGAGGGTAACATAAGAATCTGTGCGTGTGTGTGTTTGTATGTGTGTGTGTGTGTGCGCGAGGTGCGGTAAATCGGATACACTGGTCAACATGCTTTCACTATGGAGTAATAAATATTGCAAACAATTGGATTCGTCAACTTCGCTGTCCAGCAACTACATGACTGATATTGCAATTGCCGAACGTCTAATGTTCATTCACTTCTGATATATATATATATATATATATATATATATATATATATATATATATATATATATATATATATATATATATATATATATATATAACATTCAATCTGTCTGTCAGTCTCTCCGTCTCTCCCTCCCTCCCCCCTCTCTCTTTATCTATCTATCTATCATATATATATATATATATATATATATATATATATATATATATATATATATATTGTTACGGAATCATACCTCTTTTCCTTTTTATAATGATTTAATTTATTAATTTATGATCTCTATTCTTAGTCTAAACCGCGGTTACATTATGAATATACATACGACAAATTTTTGATCGATAAATGGTCACATGACTTAATGCGCGCGAAATGAATCGACCTACTTCGTGTACTTTTAGGAAGTAAACATTACAAGGTCACATTCCCATACAGGCATCAATACAATGTTTACTGTTTAAGATTTTAGTACGTGAGACCTTTGGCAAAATGACGCATAACCTAGTTCCTGATTGGTTCTTAGAGGTTTGCATTATTTTTTAATACCATATTATTAAAGACGGAGAAAGGGATTCTCCTTTCGATTCTGCGCACTCACAATTATATATTGGAAATAATCCTGAAATTATCATTCTGTTACAGTTACTTGAGGGAAGACAGGTCATATTATCCAGTGTGGAATATATCTATATTTATCTGGAGATTCATCTATTATAAAATACAGTACATTTAGGAATTTAGTACTGTCTTCATCTGAAATATTATACAGTTCCGTGGAATTATCGGGAACATTTCTAATACTTGTGAGATTCCAGACTTACAAGGATTATTGGATTTATTTAGAACTTATCTATATCAGCACAGTGCAGACTTTTCATTCGGAATACTACATCCGGTTTACTTGGATTAACTTCAGGAAGTGAACTTTAAAACAATTTAGGACTTTTTAGGATATTCTATACTGTAAGTTATTTTTAATTCTTTCACTTTGATTGTTTGTTGAATTATTTTAATACTTTAGGAAATTAAAGATTTGCATTTTAATCTTGAAAGCTTGTTTGTGTCTTTTATCTTGTTACATTACCCCTAGAGTCGTAACAATATATATATATATATATATATATATATATATATATATATATATATATATATATATATATATATATATATATTACCAAAAGGTAGAAACCTCGATCAGAAATATTTCATTAAGAACTTAGAGAGATATAATAGATAATTCTGTGATTCAGTCCAGACGAGAAAAATTTCAGATGAACCCTGCATATATTTTTGATAAAGTGTTAGGTTACGTGATCAGTTCTCATATTTGTAGTAAAATTATAGTAATCAAGATTTTTTAAGTCACATGATTAATTATGTTCATCTTAATATAATTAAGCAACATTTTTCAAAGTCTTCGTTAACTACGTTAAATCTTGTTAGAAATAGCGGTGGCGGAAAGTAGTCTTGGTGGAAGAAACTGGTGTACTCAGACAAAATCACACAAAAAAAGTTGGCGAGAGGTTACCTACCATTACAGCATAGGTAATAGGGATCATACCCAGCATGGCAAAGGGTCATAGCCAATAGCTAAAGCAGTGCGCTGTTCTGCCTTGAGTAGACTACATTGACACTTGCAAACGATCTGCAATTTTGTATTCACTCTTTTCTTCCTCATCGAAGTATTATTTCTGCTTAGAACTTTCGGTTCGCTTCAAGTTTCATGCTTACTTTGTATTTTAGTTTACATTATCTCTTTATTCAATTACAATACGTAATTTGATTACACTCAACCCTTCTGTACACGGGTACTTGCTACAGCATGCTGGGAGATTTGACCTTTTTTACCGGAGTGATCTACATATCGTTTTATACCATGTAAAAACTCGATTTACTTATCTTTATCAGATGCACTTTGCCGCCGTAACAATTTTGAAAACATTTTAAATTGTGAAAATAAAGCTTTTTTTCTATTAAAACCATGCTCTATGCAGAAAATCTCAGAAATGTACCCTGTTCGCTATTTCGGCTTTAATGCACAAAGTAGAAACTTCATTTAAACATTACAAGTTTTAAATTCTGCTTCATCATTGTGGAGTCTCGGTGATAATATAGAGCTGGTCAAGCGTCCTTTCTGATAAAATGTGGAAAGGCAGGGATAAGAGATCTGGTCTACTGGAAATATTTGTATCTGATACATTAATTCATCCATCCATCCATACATACATATATATTTTCGGCACGTATAAATATGTTAATAATAATGACATATTAAGAAACACATTCAGGTAATGTATTGAATATTAAAAATTGACAATTTGTCAGCAGTGCATCACAAATATTTAATAACTTTTGTTAATTGATCTGCTCATCACTATAAAAAATACGAGGAAAAAGAGAGAAATAAACAGAAAACTAAGGTGGACATATAAATAAAACCCATTCTACAAGTTATGCATGCAGATGTTTATTTTTTCAATCCTATGTTTCGCGATGTTTTTAAATGGTTATTTTAACCAATGGAGCCACCATACACTCAGTTAGATTCATTTTGCTCTGTAATTGGTGATGCATACGCAGGAATAACTGAGGTTTATCAAAGTTCATAAAAGTCCAACGTTATTCATCGAATATTTTGCTCAAAATGTGACATAAATGAGGGATATAATAAAAACGTCAGCAGTTTTCAAGCGTGTAAAGCATCTTCAACAAGCTCCTGTATGGGCTATTCACTTCACAATTTATGGCTAGGCTGGAAAGTAGACTTCCTGTCAAGTACAATATGTTAAATTCATCTAGCAGGTTACGTATAACAGTATCACATATCGCTGAAGCCTACACAATGTATTATCTATATATAATTCATAATTTGTACATCTAAGTATGTGTACTATCTATATGCACTTTATAATTTGTACATCTCCCAACTATATGTACTTTTCATATACACTTCCTAATTTGTACATCCCCTAACCATTGGTAATATTCATACACACACTTCATAATGGGTACATCCCCTAACCATTGGTAATATTCATACACACACTTCATAATGGGACATCTCCTAACCATTGGTAATATTCATACACACACTTCATAATGGGTACATCCCCTAACCATTGGTAATATTCATACACACAGTTCATAATGGGTACATCCCCTAACCATTGGTAATATTCATACACACACTTCATAATGGGTACATCTCCTAACCATTGGTAATATTCATACACACACTTCACAATGGGTACATCACCTAACCATTGGTAATATTCATACACACACTTCATAATGGGTACATCCCCTAACCATTGGTAATATTCATACACACACTTCATAATGGGTACATCCCCTAACCATTGGTAATATTCATACACACACTTCATAATGGGTACATCTCCTAACCATTGGTAATATTCATACACACACTTCATAATGGGTACATCCCCTAACTATTGGTAATATTCATACACACACTTCATAATGGGTACATCCCCTAACCATTGGTAATATTCATACACACACTTCATAATGGGTACATCTCCTAACCATTGGTAATATTCATACACACACTTCATAATTGGTACATCCCCTAACCATTGGTAATATTCATACACACACTTCATAATGGGTACATCTCCTAACCTTGTGTAATATTTATATACACACTTCATCTTTGTGCTCAGCTCCTAACCTATAACATTAAAGAAATTTATCTGACTTTGTCTTGCTCTTGTGAAATATATCCTCAGCCGTATGTAACTAAATGATCCGAATTTCAACATAATGTAAGTCTCCATCTACCGAGTATTCTGGATGAGAATCAAAATTGGCTTAACTATTACTTCAGTTTAAACACGTAGATATTTCTAGAATTTGAAGCAATAACACAAGTTATAAGAAACCTCTCGAGGCTGCTGTTGAAACAAATGGCAATTGGACCCCGAGAAAATACCCTCAGTAATGATTCTAATTGGTGTACCGTCTGGTGTCAGCTGGTGGATGTTGTGAGACGACGATACCACAACATACACATTATCATCCCTGTCTGTAGCAACACCATTAGGATACTCGAGACTGTCAGGACTGTAGATATAGATCCTCCTAAAATCCATGTCAAAACAATACATGGAATTGGCGAAGAACACAGTGATGTAGACACGTGTACAGGATGAATTGAGAGCGACATGAGTAGTTGAAGGGATATATATATATATATATATATATATATATATATATATATATATATATATATATATATATATATATATAGAGAGAGAGAGAGAGAGAGAGAGAGAGAGAGAGAGAGAGAGAAGGAGGAAAGAAAGAGACAGACAGACGGACAGACAGACAGACACTGTAAAACAGATAGAGTGGCTGGGGGAGTGTCTTACATGAGTGCTCATTTCAAATGTAATTTATGAGACTTGTCGAATAATTTCTATCCTTTGCGAGGCCTCAAATTATTGCATTAGTTTCATAAATATCATTTGAAATTAGCACAAACTTACAATTCTATTGATCGTATTACGAAATATATTGATTTTATTTGACCAAACCGCATAAATGACTCTGAAGTACATTTGGATGCCTCGGTCGTTACGCCTTCATTTGCATGACGTTATGACGTCATTTCTGATGTTGTGACTAAACAAGGTGTTATTAAAAGTGTTTTATACACACAAATTATTATATGGTATATCAATGTAAATAAAAAAAATCATATGTGTGTGTATATATATATATATATATATATATATATATATATATATATATATATATATATATATATATATATATATATATATATATATATGATACCTCAACCAGACTTGTTTGCATACGAATTAATAATGTGAGATATTTAGTCCATATTAATTACCTTGTATCATCCAGAATTATATAAAGTACACAGTATAAGTCATGACACTGCAATTATTATTGATCATTATAAGTGTAATTGTCTTGTTTATCCTTGTGAAGGAAATAACGACACGAATGATCGAGTGTTTGATGATTGATTTATCAATTTACTGATATACTGCTTCAACATTTGATTCAGTTTAGAATTGGTCTTTGTTTATTTTGTTTACGCAATCCACCTTCAATATCTACGAGAAAAAAAAAGAATACACCGGTAGTAGCTAAATGCATCTCGACATATTGAACATCCCTCGGTAATTTCAATCCAGCATGGTCCAATAACTGTCAAATTCTACGGTAAGAAAGGTTTGGGGATACAATTTAAAACAAAAAGCAAGGAACACAACACCAAAAAAAAAAAGAAAAAAGAAAACACCAACCGTAGTTTACACTGAGGCGAGTGAGGAATGATTTAACCGTGCTTGAAACTTCTTATAAACATGTATATATGATCTTCATTCAAGCTCTCTGCAGCAACTCTGAGTCCCATTTTAAGAGGAGCCTCAATCACATTTAAAGAAAACGCGGCGTAAAAAAATAGCTCGCCTCCTAAAACATTCGTGCTACTCGAACCTATTATGGTTTACATTTTCCATTAGACAGTGAATGCAGAGTTACAATAATTGGCGCTAGGTCGCATACGGAATAATGACAATATTGTGTAATAGCTTTTGTTTGTACAGGTGTCACGCGACATGCCCAAGGGAATAACCCAAAACACGCTTATCCAAAGTAAGCCTATTAAGCAGTTTTCAAAATACTGAAAAGAGGAATTTTTAAAGGGGAATGCCAGCGGTGCCTCTCTACTATCACAAAAATTCAACTTTGATGATGTATTTTTGTATGCTTTCAGTATTAAACCAGGCCATATTCGTTTCCAGATATAGCAACGTTGGTCCAGTTATAACAGGAACATTATATTGCAATGGAATTTGGCTGATACACCAGCACAAGTTTCGTCTCAGAAGCCCTGGCAGTATGATGGGTAGATGTTTCAAATGCAACAGCAGATCTTAATACCAGTGAATGTGGCTCAGCAATATTGGAAATAACCTGTACAGCTATTTTTAAAATATATTTTCCTACTGTTTCCATTCACGATTCATGTCTGTACAGTAAATTGTGCACATTTGTTCCTGGTAGACAATAAAGAGAACAACAGTTTACGTTGTCCTCTTTAAGAAATGATGCTAACACTGTATTGACTCCCCAAACTAATTTTAATTTGATGTAACAAATTTTCTTTTTCTTTTTGTAAAACGTATCTATTGAAAATCGACCTGTTGACGATATTAGTTGTCATTCATGAAATGTACTTTAAAGATTGTTACACAACTCTTCCCACATCGAGGCATGTAACCCATTGCATGTATATAGATCTCATTGTAAAGGCCTGTTGCGACTCCATTTATTGTTACAAGAAAGCTACATTCACACCGTGCATAAAAGATTTCTGTGTTCCAGACAAGAATGATCATAGAAAAAGATCAGTCTCACTACGCTAATAAAAACATGTATTTTGTATGAGTCACACGTTAGTGGTGATCTCTCGGGGCTGTCCTTTATTAACTGGTTTAACAAGTTGATATTTTAAAAAAAACTCTTTGAGAAACCTGGATTATGTTGTAAAGGAATGTGCACGAAAACGTTATTTAACTACGATCTGACAATTGTAAGTTCGAAGATTCTGATGAATTTAAGCATATTGACTATACTATCAGACAAAATAACCCTTTAATCCAATTGTAAAAGCTCTTTGACTAAGGAATGAATCCGTCACAATTTATGATTTCTTCCGACTTAAACAAGCCCGACGGATAAATTGTTCAGTGATAAACTTAGCAGATCAAATATTTATAAGGCAATATTGTTCAGTGGTTTACAAATATAGCTCATAAAAGAGGCAGAAGTGAGCAAAAGAACTATTTTCTTGTTGTGATACACCAGCTGCAAATCACACAGTCATACAATACAGTATGTAACCATAAATAGGTTTCCATTCCAGCAATTCCAGAGATTTATATGGTAATTACAGTTTTTTTATAGTATGACCATTCCATATATGGAGGTAAAATACCCACACCTTTATTTTTATTTTGTAGGAAAATAAAAGCATTTTAAACAAAGGAATGTCTTTCTTTTGACGACTGGAGATTTATTGCAAGAGGTGACTCAGTAATGTTGACCAAACAATGTTGAACAATCAATTGCCCATAGGCCATTATGGCCGCTTTGTAAAAAAAAATATAATTGGTTGTCAAAGTCTTTAAACTGTTACATGTACACATGTGTGGTTTTGACTATACTCAGTCATTCACAATTGGAATCAATGAACATTTTAGTACTTACATCAATTATTTGTAATAAATCTGATAATTCCACAACTTGTCAAAAGGTGATGTTGCTATAGAAGTCATATTTTCTGGAACTTAAGAATTGAACGAATATTTGCTCCATTGCGCTTCTAGTCGAAACATAAAGTTTCATATGAAAAACATTCATACCTGTAGAAGTTAAAGATTAAGATCTTAATCAGAACATTGCGACTCATATTTCAACGTAATCGCAAGCGAAGTCTGAAAGTCACGATTTTTTCAGCCTTATGTTCACGTATGCGTTTAAACTTTACAAATTATTTAAATGTATCATCACATTATCTACATAAACTTTTACAAAATGAACAGATTCTTCCAAAAATACATACAAAAAAGAATGATATTTGAACGAGAAACATTTATTCCCATAGCCTGATTTAATTTCAATCTTTCATTAGAGTTGACGTCAGAAATCGCACGCGTCACATAAAGCAGCATGATGAAGCAATAATATGGAATTTAAACTACAGTAGGAATTTAACCGATAGTTTCAGTCTGACTCCTAGACGATTTGTTTCTTTAAGACACAAGCTATTTCAAATAGTTAAAGCTACGCCAGTTATGGCATTTTAAAACCATGCGTAAAACTCACTTTAGTTATTTAGAGCTTTTGTCACCAATTAAAGATTCATTTTTTGTATTATGGGGAAATGTTGATATAGTTAAAGTAAAACCTATCAATTGCAGCCGCCCATGGGAAAAGGCCAAAACTGGTATTTATAAACAGGTGACCCCTGTATGCAGCTTCACGTTTCGAACTTGGTTTTGGACAAGTGCAATGCGCGAATACCATTATTATTATTATTGTATCAACTGATTTATTTTAGTCCACAATTAAAAAAATAATAAAATACATGTGCATTCTCATAAAGTTATCTTTCACTTAATATCACTGTATCCGACTTAGTTTAATACATCCAATAAGTTAAATCATCACTGACTCTTAACCAAAAAGTGACTGATCTTAACTTGTTTGTGCACCATTACAAAACACTAATTTCACTACTAATTGACAGTTTTCATATGACTGTGTAACAGACTTGTTTTGGCCACCTTGTATAATTAGGCTTAGAAACAGCTTCAAACATATCTGGATTAACCACTTACTCAACTCTCCGAGATGACTGATGTCAAGTCAACCTGGCTTTTTAAGTAAACATTATGCCACAATTGACAAAAGTGCCACAGCGCCATTCTATTATTTGACCTTTAGATTAAAGTCTATAATCATGGGGCGTGGACTATATAAACCAGCAGAATCGTTTATTCTGCACAAATCAACATCAACAGACGCTTCGCTGCTGTTACAATCGTCTACACCAACATTCAAAAATATTCATTGTCTGACAAAAGTTAAAATTCATATTTATTATTGTAATAATGCATTGTATATTTCTTTCAAATAGTTGAAACAATTAAAGATTAGTAAGAGAGACATCTTTATGAGTCAGGACTTAGTATAATTATGATAGGAGGGCCAATATTCAAAATCTGATAAGTTACGATTATTTTATTTTGATTTGGGGCGGGGTAGGTGGGGGAGAAATAAAATCCTAACTTATTTATTCCAAAAATGTAAACACTGTTCCTTATTTATCGCCTGCATTATGTGATGAAATGATACAGAAACAAAAATTCTATGACGCATTTATTTTGGGGGATTTTATACCAATATTTAATATTTTTTCTTTTTTTCTTTTTTTACTTTAATTGTGATCTGTGGGCTTATACGAAGGAATATAGCTGCATTACGTGTTGTTTTTATAAAGATAAGTATATATCTGCGCGTGTGCACAGTTTTAGCACATTATGCATGTCACTATATTCTTAAATGTATGATCAGATCTTTCGTTTTTTTTAAGGTTATTGTATCATAGAGAGATCAGTAATGTTCCTACAATCTCTGTTGATGCTGGTTGTGGCCATCCAAGTAATTTCTGCCTGCAAAACGTGTCAATCAGGACAACACACACTGGAGGAGGCCATCTGTTACAAATTGACAGGTTGGTAACAGTAGTAGTAAATTAGTAGGGTTCTTGCTTTCACGCTAAAAACAAGAGCAAATAGGGTTTGAATAATTTTGATGAGGATTATGGTGGTTGTGGCGATGGTAGTGGCAAAGAATAAAATAACGATACTACTTTTGATACTGTTTCTGCAACTGCTGCTGCTACTAATACTACTACCAGCTCTCTTACAAGTGCATACACCACCGGAATATGCTGACCATCATCGCAACTACTACTTCTACATATACTACTACTACCATTATAGAAAATCTTATTGGCCAAATATTGCTCATCAATCACTATAGGTCTTAGTAATACTTCAATGTACTACCTCCACTCAAACTAGCTCAATTGGTAGAATTCTTTATTTCAAATGGTGACTCGTACTCATGCAACAACTAGATTAGCATGTTATTATAGTTATTACTAGGATACACATGAAATAAAAAAAGAGTAATTCACCCAAAATGTTAATGTTTGGTAGGACAATAAAAACAAAGATGCAACAGTGAAATACTATAGTTCATTTGTGATTTCTTGAGGTAAATAATACAATCTCAGTTTTAGAAAATAAATAAATAATAACAAAACATGCTTTTGAAGAAAAGACACATATCCACATCATAAATATAAAGGTTACTCAAAATGCTGTTATCATCCAGTTTAGATTAAATTAGCTCTAAAAATAAAGCTGGAATTTAATATGACAACCATGCTGTAATAGCTGTTAAAATTTCTTTCGCTTAAATCAAGTTAGACATTCCAGTTCGTTGTGTGTGATTATTAAGGGCTGGAGTAGGGAAATTGGTGACGTGGTTTTAAAAATGTTATTGACTATGTCAGCAACGTGGTGACTTTGAAAACAAGGAATCAGACTGTGGGATTATGTCATAAGTTTTGGGATAATTGCATCCGTTTAGGTATAGTAAGCTTGAGGTTTGGTATGATAATCAAGCAAATTATACAGATTCTGCCACGTGGACGGCAGGAACAGGCGATGTACTGTTTGTACTTACTTACCATCGGGTTAATATTAATTGGACTCTTTACAGTTGCTTGTGCCATGCTGGGTTTTTAGGGGGAATCTGAACAAGAATCAGTCAGCCTAGACCATGCTCCTTCCAAAGGGCGCAAATTTTAGAGAGCGAACAAAGATTGCGTCTCTAGTCTGCCATCATTATTAAATACATGTTCTGTGACTTTTCAAGCGCAGCTAATCCTCTATTACACTTTAACAGGAAAAATGACGTCACACAAACACCGAAAAGGTCCGATCCATGACAAAAGTAAAGCGTGTTTCCTGTCAAAGCACCACCAAAACACGAAGCTGACTATAGTGGCGTTCATTAGATTATAACACACATCGTGTAGAATAACGCATTGTAAATCTGCCGAGATCATTTACTTCTTGTCAGAAAATGAACACGAGATGTCATCTCCTTCTTTTCCCTTTCATTCTGTACATTTTCTGCAGAGGTTTTTTTACTCTTCACGGGTGGCGCCAAAAAATAATCACACTCCATTGTTTGACTTTATACTTACCATTATTTACGTCGAAATGCAGCTCTAAATGGTCATTTAGATACTTTGTTCTCGTTCTAGTAAACAACACAAATTGTCACCACTTTAGGTTAGTCACTTGGAAACATTCACATCGCCCCCAATTAACCATGTCATAATTGTGAAATCGTAAAATTGGAGAACGTAAGTACGAATTATTGTGATTAAAGTTATTTACTTCGATAAATTCACCACGATAACAAATTAATAGTACGTTAATTAATATGATCTTTTTAGTCTTAAAACAGCATAAAATAAGTACATCAAAAGTTGATAAAGTCATCATTAATATGTAGCTTTGTTTACTTTTTCAATTGAAAGAGTCCATAAAAACTGTCAAACTAAATAAAATGCTTTCAAAGACAATCTTATGGAAATGAAACATGCATTCAGTCACACATACATACACACATACATGCATACATACATACAAACATACATACACACATACAAATGTGCCTGGGCACGTTTGTAGAAACCTTACAGTTGAGTTTCATCACTATACTAAAAATATCTGTTCCTGTATTGCAGTGGTCAAGGCAACTCCACTGAGCAAGGAACCTGCAGGACCTTTGGATAAAACCACAATATACAAGATGCAGCTGAATGTCATGTACCGAGTGAGTAAATAAATCTACTTTGGATATACTTTTGAAGCAATTCCAACAGTTAAGCTTTGCTTCTCGAGCGCAATGTCTAAAAATATTTTTCGTAATTAAGGACAGTGTTTAGTTGATGAAATGGTAATTCATTATTTTACCAAGCATCTAATACTTCCCATGATGTAGAACAGCATAAGAACTTATGTGGTACACATGCCTGTACGATTTCATTGAAATCGCCGGTATAACGAGCGTTAAAATTAAAACAATTATATTTGCTGAGTTGCAATCGATTGAAATCTCTTACATTTATAACTGGACGTCTGTTTGATTCACTCAAAGAGACGATACTTTTCAATTCAATCTCTTTGTTTTCGACATCCTATAACAAATAAATCACCAGCAGATTCCATATGTATATTGTGTAGCTGCCTAACGTTGAGGTATCCAGTGGACTAAGGGACACGAAAGACACGTATTGCTAACCGATCGCTGTGATCCGACACGGACACCACATATTCATAGTATCAGGTGTACAGTGATACATGAACCAAAACAGCATGTTTACTGGATGCCTACTGTTATGGTTTATACTAAGCTTATTTTTCAACATTGGTTAAAATATAGACCACGTGTTCAATGATATATTAAAATGCAACTCATTCCATCCAGTTTTTTTCAGTAAACTTCTAGAATATACTAACACTTCTTTGCCCGCTCAAGAAAGATTTATTAATGAAAAGTAACAATCGTTTCACAGAAAAGCACATTTATCTTATTCTTTTAAAAGACATTTCACCTTTACCTTTTCAGCCCGGGTTTGGTGCCATGAAAGAGGTCAAATTTTTCGAATTGCATAGAATAAGGCAAAGATTAGATTGTGACTTTGTTTTGGAAATAGGCGAGGAGTATTATATTGCTGGTAAGATATATAACTTCAAAAAGCCAAACATGAGCTACCCCAGTAATCTATATGACTAGTAGGATCTGCATAATCCTGTTGTAATGCAGTTTCTTGTCGGCGACTTCGGAAACCTCGAAACGATCACACACTCGAACGAAATATTGGTATCTCAGCGCTTCGAGCATTCTAAATACTACGACACTACGATTCACACACAAATACACACACACACACACACACATATATATATATATATATATATATATATATATATATATATATATATATATATATATATATTTATATATGATTTTTGTTTG